>CM060971.1:6148839-6748839 GCA_030765045.1 Tenodera sinensis
AGTCTTAACCATACGTAAGTCGCATTACACCTAAATGATCTGTCACTTAAGTTGGGGCAGATGAACTTTCGATTTTCTGTTATCTATAGCATTTGAGATAGAATCTTCACGTTTGGCACGCACATTTCTCCTTTCTTCTTCTTCTTCTTCTTCTTCTTCTTCTTCTTCAACTAATTACCCTCTCCCTCTGGAAGACTTAGACCCCTAGACTTAAAAACCTGTGCCTAGGGTGAGATGCCTGTCGGGGAACAGACGAACTTATGGACCGGACGGAGTGAAGACCTGGAAGCGGGTGGTTAGCCCAGCACCAGATCTGAGAGTGAGGAAGAGGGTGCTATAAAATGCAGGAGATGTGGACGCGTGGAAAGGGGATGCTGGAGCAGTTGGTGGAATGAGTGACGGAGGAAACCGGAGAACCCAGAAGAAACCAACCCAACTATACGTCCACCACGAATACGACATGTGGGTTCCTGGGATCGAACCCGGGATGCCTTGGTGATAGACGAACGGTCTAACCGGTACATTTTCCCATAACATATGAAGGAAGCTATTAACATTTTATCTTACTAGAATTAATAGTCTTTGCATTATTAACGTTTCTTTGTTAAAACACGGTGTTTTCAAAATCTATCTTCTCCAATGAACTTTGACCAACACATCCTTTTAAGAGTTCTGCAGTACCATTTGCTCGTATATGAAACTTCAAAGTGTTCAGATTTATAATATTTGGCTCCAGAGATAAATGACAAATAATGAATACCCTCAACATTAATATTTTGGAGTTCTTGAGAATAAAAAGATTCCTAAACTTGGTTTCATCAAGTACCTTTTTAGAACATGTTAATCGAATTGGTTATCATTTTAAAATGTCAACCTTTCTCAAGGTTCTAAGTACATTTACGGTCTTGAAACTCCAAGATCAGATGAAATAGGGTTGATACACTTGTTTTTGACAAACACAAAGAAGTTAGTTTTTCTGAAAAATTGGGAATTTTCATCCGTATCCCTCTGAAGTAATTCCGTCCATCATAATTAAGACAAGTAATTTGCAAACTTAACGTGAACAAATAATGCCAATGATAGGGATCCTATACAATACAACCGTTTGAATCAAGTATCATGTTGTCAATGCGAAAATTCATGGATGTTGTTAAACATTTAAAAATATGGAAAACATGTGATTGAGTAATTATATCTAAGGAACTTAGATTAATATTTGTGTTAATGCATCATTAAATGAACCTGTATATGATGAAACCTAAAAACGATGTTCAAATGTTCAATTGTGTCGAAGTTCCCGATCGCAAATAAGTGCGTAGCCAAAGAAAATCAACATTTTCAGCTAAGAAGAAAGCAAAATGGCTCGTTTCGGTATCATCCAAAGCAAAAGTATTGCAGAGTGGGACAATTCTTGAAATACATATATTATAAAGTGTTTAATAAATTATCAGTTTGTGCAGAATATCTGCGTAGTATTATTTTTATTGGTTTACAATATTATTCTTGTAATACAACATTTAGAACCAAAATACGCAAAGAAACATTAAAGTTGCACAAAGTTATGGCTGTACCTATATTAGCATAAGGAAGTTTGACTTGGACATTAACTAAAAAATAACACAGTAAAATACAGGATTCAAAAATGAAATTCTTAAGAAATGGGAACGGGTGTACAAAGAGAGACCTAATAACAAATGAAAGTATATGAGAAGAGTTATGAATTTTTAATACAAATAGAAGGTTAAAGTATTTTTAAAAAAAGTGGAAAGAAAATGTTGAAGGAATGCCAGATATTGCACTTTCTAAATATCATCCTAAAGGAAGGAGAACGGTGGGCAGACCCAAGAAACGATGGCTGGAGGACAGGCAGTTGATAGCCTATGTCATGAAGTGAAGAAAAATATATCATTCGCCTCCTCGAGACCACGCCCCGAGAAAGATAAAATATCTAGAACTTCTGTCTGATGCAACTTAATGCAATTTGATGGTACAGACGTAAGAAAACTGTATTCCAAATACAGCACCACAACTGAAGTTCATCCGTAGATTCCTCTCAGATTGGCTGCCAAACGTGGAACACTGTACTATTCCATCATCGTGTTAGTTTACAAGGCGCTAATGCTTATCTTCAGAAATGGTATCTCGGGTAATTTTCTTTCGTACCTACAGGTAAGCTCAGATTGGTAGTGGACAGTGGGTTGCGTATCCTGCTCCGCCATCACTGCAGGGGCTTCCATTATACTCATGCACAATGGCTTTGCAGCTGATATCAGCATTTGTGACAACAGCTTCCCTTATGGCATTTGCAATCACGGAGTCTTCCCGGTTTCTCATATGCAGCCGACCATAATTCCGCAATAATTGTTCCAATTGAAAAATATTAGTTCATACTTGCTTCTGTATCATTCCGTGATAATACGAATGAAGGATTAATCAACATGGAGCGCGTCACGTTCTAACTGGTCCAGGCGTTCAGGAAACTATGAGCAACAGCAATTATGTATATGTATATCCTTTACGTCGAGTACGGGCGTTGAAGTACACTGCAGATCCAATAGTTGTCATCCAACATGTCATAATGAAGGCAGCTTTGTTCATCGACTGGCGCGAGAGATTGATATATGTCATAGAGTTTTGCCGCTAAGGAAACTAAAGGTATTTGCTGATGATTATTCGAAAAAAACAAAACAAGAATTTGATGCCTTTTATAGGATAACAGGGACAATGACAGCGAGGCATCTTTCAACGACAGGATATTGTCGATGAATTGTTTGACATTACTTACTTGCCACTTGAGTAAATAAACTTTTTAGAAATTATTCCAGGCGTACAAAAGAATATGAAACCTAGTGGATTATGGATATAGTAGATGAACCAGTGATTTGGGAAAAAGATTAAATTGAATTATAGGGCAATTTTTTTTTTTTTTTTTTTTTTTTTTTTTTTTTTTTTTTTTTTTTTTTTTTTTTTTTTTTGCAGAGGAAAGGACTCTCGTTCTTTTCGAAAATTACAGGTGTATTGCTATGCTCTTCCCATTGGTACAGAAGCTACTCAATAAAGAAATGTATTAACTAAATTGGTTTGTTTTCATTGCTTCATTCTTTTCCGTTATGGAGATTGAAGAAGATAAAGAACGTTTTGCCTCATTTTCCTTATTTGAAGAACATTTCAATAAGTAATTACGTAGGCAGGATATTTATTCCTGTTATGTATCAGTGCAATTACAGTTGCCTGTAATAATCACTGAACCTTTTACATCAGACACACGCAACTCCAGAATGCTCCATTTGTGTTTCATTCTTTACTATAAGGTCAAATTACTAGTATTTTGCTGTTCTAGTAAACAAATGTGAATGAATGCAGTGCTGACAGTCAATGTCAATATGCCTGGTCCTTTTGCTGGGTAGTAGTTAACAAGGTTCAGGAAGTGTTGCAGTTGTACAATGATATGTATTCCCAAGGATATAAAGCCTCTGCACAAGTAGGCTCCTAACCTACCACCCAGTATGTCGCAACAGTTCTATGGCATAATTAAAACTGATTAGTCTGAACAATTTTAATGAGTTGGCATATTGTTGGAACCAGCGATGGTTCCAAAGTCTCGTATCGCAGAACTTGCGGAGAATTACCATCTCTACCGAAAGGTGATCTTTTGTGCCTGTGCCCCTGACGGGGCACCCTCGAAAAGGTGAATCAGATGAGTGGATCTAAAGGGCGGCCGAGACGTGACGACAGAGTAGAGGGCAGTGTTCTTATATTTTTCAAGTTAAAAGCACCCCGGCAGAGACTGGCTCAACCCGATTTCTGTCCCACTCCCTCGGTTTCGTACTCCCAAGAGAGACACGGGACTCGGAAACCGGTTTCCTTATCCCCAGGGGTTTCTACCATCCCAAGGGGAGCTCGCCTTCCAATCTGGGGCACGAGATTTCCAGTGCACATTTGTTCCCCCTGCCGCGACGCTCGCCGACGCTTCCAACCCGAGAAAAACTTAAGGGATAAAGGCTGAAAGAAAATTATTACTGTAACGAAATGAAGGACATGACATTTAGGGTTGCCCCGCATTTGCTTGGCAACCCGGAGAAACCTCCAAAAATACCCATGGGTCAGGAAGGTCTGCCACGGGGATTCAATCCGCGACCTCCCGAGTGCCGGCCATAGACGTTACCGTCCAAGCCATCCCACTTGGTCTCGGACACTAACCTGTTATATTCCAGCCTTTAATTTAGAAATTTGAAACTTTTTGTGTTTATCCTTAGCACTTTGCAGAACTGTTAGCTATACACAGTCTTTTTCTGAAAATGCACCTTTGAGTCCAGGGGGTCTCAAAATATATTTATTCGTAACATTTTGAATTATAATTTTTTGGCTGGAATGCAATAATTCTTCTACCTACTGTAGGCAATTAGCAGAGAAAGCAAAAACACATTGTTGGAAAAAAACTAAAACTAAACTCCGGCGCGACAGCCCACAAGGGGCCAAGGCCTACCGCCCACCTGCGTCGCTGCGTCCCCCACCTCTGCCCACTACAGGCGTCATTGGTGAGGTGCAGTATTGGAGGGTGGGACGTGGTCAGCGCCCCGAGCCCTCCCGGCCGGTTATGCGGTCTTCTAGACCTGGGGCCGCTACTTCTCTATCAAGTAGCTCCTCAATTGGTCCCCCCGGGACCTAACGAGGCTGAGTGCATCCCGTGCCAGACCTCCCAGAGGGGATAAAATCCCCATGCTGGTGCCGGGGATCGAACCCGGATCCTCCGCGCCAGAGGCAAGCTCGCTACCAACTGCGCTACGGAGGCGGTCACATTGTTGGAAAAAGTAAAGAGAAACTCTTTGCATTGTCACCAAAACAATGCATTCTTATTATTCATTAACCCTAGAACACTAACTGTACCTAATATTTAAGTATAGTGGTAGGTTGCAAGTTATAATTCCATAACCGTGGGCACTTTATGTCTGGGTCGCACTAAATGCGTCAGGCATTGAGTAAGTAATTGGAATCCAGCGGAAACGCACGTAACAACAAAGAAGTCTAAAGGCAAGTTCACTGCGCCAGTTTTACGTATAGTTAGTGTTTTTAGAAAATCTGTTCATGTAAAAATACGTATCATTAGCGTCAACGGGTGCCAGGGATTACATGCATTGTCTTAGCATTTGCTTGCAGTAAATTCATTTGTGAAACAATGTTTCGGTATAAATATTTATTTATTCTAAGAATGCGCCATAAAATATTTGTAAGCATTGGGCAAGAGGCGACTAAGTGTTACAGCAATTTCAGAATAATAGACAAAGACATTGTTGGTGATCATTATTTGAAAGATTCGTATTAGTGTTTTAAGTTAGTGGTGGTTTGTGTTGAATATTATACTAAACATTCGGTTTATTTTGCACAAATTTTCGGGCAATATTAATTCACATGGACCTTACTGTGACATTGTTAAAAATTTCTCCAAATTAAAAGAGTTATTTTATTATTATCGTGACATGAATCACTACATATATCAGACATCAGGGCCATTGCCCATCAGTAAGCATCACCAAATTGAAACAAACAAGTTGACACTTTTATTTTTCATAGTTGTCCTGTCTGTTACAAGCAAGTTATATGTAGAAAAAATTTCTCGCTGTCAGCATTTGATACTGGTAACCAAAGACATTGAAGAAACTTTTCACAGAAATGATGCTCCAGCATTCGAGAACAGTTCGTACAGGTTCTCCTGTATGGTATGTTTACCTGCACAGCACCTAGCCGCTTATTGCGACTTTATCTGTACAGTATAGAAGGGGTTCATAGTTGTGCAAGCTTTTGTGTCTGTGGACATGGTTTCTTCCTGCATGCCTAAGTTTGGATGCAGAAAGGGGGCAGGAATAGGTGTTGGGTTGGGGTGTATATGGATTAGAAGATGGGAGAGGCATTACCGTTTACCCAAGGGCTTTCTTCGTTGATTTTAATCTTTAGTACGCACACGCCAGAATCTATCCAGTCAACAGTCTGTCAACAGAAACTACGTCACTACAAGCCACTTTACGTTACGTCGGTTTTGATAACACGGAAATGTGACCTTGTGAGATAACCTTTTATTGTAGCCTCACCGATTGCATTGTCGGGCAGCTTTGTTTGTCTTCTTCTTCTTCTTCTTCTTCTTCACTTCATGGATTAGGCTTAGGCTCTCGCCTGTTCCGTCTTCACAGTGTCTCCTTCCATCTCTTCCTCGGCCTCCCTACGTCCCTCTTTCCTTTAGGACTATATTGGAAAACTACTTTTGGCAGTCTTGTATCATCTATTCTTCCAAAATGTTCAAACCATCTTCTTCTGCAACTATCCATTCTTGAGGTGATAGCTTCCACTTGTAATCCATTTCTTATATTTTCATTTCTAATTCTATCTTCTCTTGTACATCCTTTTGTTCTTCTCAAGAATCTCATTTCGCAACTTTGTTTGTCTCCATTAATATTTAATTTGTAGTATTGTTACAAGTGGATGTCAAAGGGAGCCGGGTTATTGAATTCGTAAGAATTCCTTCATTGTTATTTAAACTATTGTTATTAACACCAGCGACAATGAGTCAACGAATAAAAAAGCTTATTTTTCTACGCTTAATTTAAAAAAAAAAAACTAGATATTTCTCATTTATCGCTTAATCTCAACAGTATGAAAAAATCTCAAAAAATTATCCCATATGTCACTTCTAAACTATGTAAAATGCACGCAAACCAACTTTTTCGTAACTGAACAACTTTCTCATTTAACGTCAAAAACAGAAGCTCTTGTCTCTGGTAATGGAGATAATCCCAACCAATGTTGAAGATAGAATGCCTTAGCCTTTCAATGAATTCGGAGCTCTTGTGCAACATGGCCCAAGGAGGTTATGTTCTTACTGCCACTACTCCAGGAAACATAACAGTTTACTGTGCAGCTTGTAACAAGCCAACATCAGGAAAGCAGTGTTTGTTCATTGCACATAATGCTGCTGTTTCTAATTTCATCGTTGTATATACAAACTGTGATATCGATTACTAATTAGGTTAATATTTAAATGGCAATTTTCACACAATATCATTTTCATGTAACAATGTAAACATTTATAGTATTGTTGTGGTTTGTTTGAAAACTGCTTTTGTACAATGCGCACTCTTATATTAAAGGCTTAAAACCAGTAATAAGGGTTTAGTTGTAATATAGAATAAATACAATTCATTTAAAGCTCTACACGTAGTTTTTATGTATCGTTAGTATGGGTCAAAAGGCGTTGTGTTAAATATGAGGTTCATGTAGGTGAAGCTGATATTTTTGCCAGCCTGTACCTACTTGCCTTCCTCCTTGAGAACCTCGACATGTGAAGATTGCTTCCTCAGAAAACGAAGCTCTCTAGAGCCAGCCAGGGTATGGAGCTGACGTTATGTACACACTTGAAACAACAATACGGAGCACTTCTGATGACCGTCCAGGCCACTTCCCAGGTAATATAGAGCAGAGTGTGCATTTATGGCAGCCGTATTAGTCTTACTGAGCTACTGTTACACTCGTGTGCTGCTTTTTAACTCGAGTAATCGAAACCAGCAAAATGATAGCTCCTTTGTGGCCTCCAGTGCCATCGTATACAACTAATACAACCATTAACAGAAAAACAAACAAAATAAAATATAGTTCCATTTATATGACCTCTATCTGCTATAATTTATTTTTACCCATTATAAAATTATTGCAACAAAAGTGTGTTTTTATATGTTGTATGGAATGAGATAAAAGGTTTACAGAAATAGTGTTATTTAACATTTTGTTGTAGCTAAATATTTAAAACGCTGACATTTTGATAAACTAAATAATTGCAACTTAGCTCTTCAAAGCAAGTTTAAAATATAGAAAAATTTAAACAGCAAAAAACATCTGGGAAATTAAGGAAATTGAAGCTATTAACAGTGAAGCAACAAGATTCTAAAGTAAGAACAAATTAGAAACTAAAAACTTACTTATCTTAGTAATGTTGCAAGTTATTTTTTTTCAAACACTAATAATAACTTGCAACATTACTAAGATACGTGAAGTTTTTAGTTTCTAATTTGTTGTTACTTTAGAATCTGGGAAATGTTTAAGTGTACAAAATATTGAACATCGATTGTACATTATTATAAAAGTAATTCAAAACAAAAACTTCACATACCATTCCCAGTATACTCAAGATGTCATTCTAAAGCCAATACCTTAAAAATATTACTTTAATCAAAATTGTTCCGCAAAATCACCTTCTCTGCTCTTACCCATTTCAGATTTTTTAGAGCCTATCCTCCACAGATTGGAGCATAATATTGAATGACTTATCTCTTCCTTTTCTTACTCTTTTAAATCCTATTCTTCCAAAACCTCATTATTTCAGCTACTTCTTTAATCCCATTGACACATTTTACTGTACCATACAATAAATAGTCAAATTTTTAAACCCCACTAACTCACTCATTCACTCATCCACTCACTCATTTCCGTCTCTTTCGGTATTCTACTGGCTGCTTCAGTGACAGATCTTTTTCTCCGAGTAGACGTGAGCAGTTATGAGAATAGACAACAACAGTTAAGTTGACAATATATAATGGTGGCTAATGCATGAGCGATTTGAAGTGAGTTGCTGACTGTTTGAGGTTGAAGAATTAAATTACGACTGAATCTTGGCTCGAAGCATTTTCTCCACCCCTTTCTAAGACATTTATTGAGGAAGGCTAGCAAGATGTCAGTATGCAGCATTTTCGTTTTTCTGTTTCATCGTGTGGCTTCACCTCCCCATAATCAGAATGTGATAGGACGACACAGTGCATTTGCCTTGTGTACACTTTATTTTTCTTCTAATACTGAAACATGAAACACCGATGTTTGTCCTGAAGCATACAGTGCAGATATCTTGATAATTGGTACTTTGATGTTTACCTAATTTGGTATGTTAGTTGTTTTATCTCTTCGTCTAACAGTTTTCCCAGAAACTCATTATAAAGTTTACTGCTTGATGTACTTTGCATGGTTGTAACTGCGCCGTGAATGATCAACGCCTGTGAGATAGAGTAATCGTTTTGTTCCATACCTCGATGAGCGACTTACTTGCCTAGATAATGAGATCATTGGCCTTGCGAAAACATTTGAACTCGGTTTCTATTCAGCATTAGTGACCGGGTTACAGCATTCGTTCTGCCAACTCTTGTGTTGTTTTCTGTGGCACGCCTACATGAACACAGCATCCAACGCGAAATGTACTATTGTTCATAAGTAAAATTTTAAGTTCGCAAATGAAGCAAATATTGATCTAATATTGTTCATTACCCTATTCTTAATAAAGTTGTCATTACGAATGTTTGCAATTACCCCTAACGGCTTTATTAACAATAGTCCTATTATGTAGAGCTATAACTTTATATATGCACAGGAATATACATGGGATATGTATTTTAGTTATCTTTACATGTTGTATTTATTTATTTTTTAGTCTTAACCATGCTTAAAGCTCAAAGAGCTTTTGGGTGGTTGGATCCAGGGGAATGGTAAAAGGTTGTCGTCTTTGGGGTTGTCGTATCATCCATCCAGGTACCTTCGGTCAGCGTTGCTGCTTTATCATGGTGCAAGCACATTGATATGTCTGGCTATGCCTGTCTCTGTGTTTGCAGTGTGTTTGTTGAGGGGAATGGTTCTACCAAATAGTACCAGGGACCGCTTAGGCTTGTTAATACCTACCTCTTTCAGTCGGTCTGGGTGGCTCAGTTGGTTAGACGCTGGCCTACTGATCCCAAGGGTCGCGGGTTCAAATCCGGCCCAGACCGATGGTTTTTAAGTGTGCTTAAAAACGACAGCTCCATGTCAGTAGATTTACTGGCATGTATACGAACTCCTGCGGGACAAAATTCCGGCACACCGGCGACGCTGATGTGATCCTGGCAATTGACAGCGTCGTTAAACAACAAAATAATTTAATTTCCTACCTCTTTCATACTATCCCAGCAGTCGTGTTAGAGGATTTTGATCGGTCCAGGCGGCTTCGTACACGTAGAAAGCTGGTCTTTCGATGACTTCTTCCACCACCACCACCATCTACAGATTGCAGGCCGTACAGAACAGGGCGCTCAGGATGATCTACGTTACCAACCGTAGATTCCCGCGGTATATCCTTCACACCCATTACGGCACTCCATACATTGTGGACATTGTGTGAGCTAGGCCAAACTTGCAGCACATTCCAAACAGCTGATCAACATACTGGGGAAATATGATCACCGCTTTTCCAGAGGACGCAAAATCTACCGCTTGCCCCAGGACGCCTTGGGGTGGTGATCTCCGCTGCTTCGTCCTTGAATTCTGCTGCACCAAATGAATTAGATATTGGGCTGTGTCGCTGCTCACGAGCGACCGTTCAGTCATTCCCCCTGACTACAACATTTGGAGAACCCTCACCTCCCACAACTCACTCCCTTCGGTTTCTCGCTGACACTGCCCCACTTGCTGCTCACGCAAGGAGCCGGCCAAGTGTGCAGTATTGAGCACTGGGCGCTCTTGGATGGATAAACATCCCGACGGCGTTTCCACCCCACAATCAGTAGCAAACAAGAGAAACCAGGTGCCACCATCATCTGATAAAGAGAAAAGGTTGCGAAACACGACACTCCTTTAATGTCGCATGGGTACATCCGTAAAACCGGTTAGGTACAGTGGCGATCTGCTCTTGCCCTTGGCTCCTCTACCGCTGCATCCTGGAGGGGATGTTCATAAAAGTCTAGCGTCGGCTCGTAATATCTTACTTTGTAGTATTTTCAGTTTTTACATATAGGTTTTGGCGCAATGTTCCTACGTCGGTGTTGCATATGTTGCGATAGTGGATGAATATTTCGTAGAGGCCTATTAGTTTGGAATTTAGGTTGAAAATGGAGAATAGGCAGCCTAATTGGACGTTGATCATTTGTCGTATTATTTTTGTGCCCGAAAAGGGTTAGTTTTGTCTCCATGTCCAAACTTCGTGGTTAAGAGAGCGAAAAACTTGGTCTCTGAATCACAGAATTGACTGGTTTCTCCAATAACCTGGCGGTAGCACAATTACCGCAGAACATGGCTCTACGGACACTCTCTGACTTTCACAAATCCGAGTAAGAAGGAAGAAGAGAAACCGAAACGTCGGCGTTGTGGCGGCATGCGGTGAAATAGGCAAGGTTATGGTGCGTTATTTTTCAGTCTAGTGATCAAAATTATTGTTTTCCGGGCACTGAAGCAAACTACCGACTTTCTTTTCAAGTAGATTAATATGCCAGACACGCGAGTTGTTAATGTCAAAGCGGTCAATTTGGAAATATGATAAGGATGTTTTGTCGTCATCATCATTCATTCATTCATCTTCACTCCATGGATTAGATACATTGTCTGTTCCGTTTTTCACAGTCTCTCCATCTCTTCTCCAGGCTGCCCACGTCTCTTCTACCTGCTGGTTTATAGTTTGGAGCTATTTTCAAAGTCTATCAAAGTTCATCCTCTCCATATGTAATAGCCAATTTGTTTCAATAGTGTTGTATAAGTTCGTTTATAGATTTCACTTGTAGCTCTGTTCTTATTGCATCATTATTTATGTGGTCTAGTTTTGTACGTCTTTAGTTCTCAAGAATTTCATTTCAGATCCTTGTATCTTACTTTCCATCTTCTTTATTACAACCCAGGCTTCACTTCCGTATAAAAGCACTGGCTTTGCTATTGTTTTGTAGAATTTAATTCTTGTATCTTTTCTTGTTTTATTTCTTAAAGTGTTGTGTAATGTTGCACATATAGCTTGAAATCTTGATAGCTTTAGATGTATATCCCTTTCTTTCACATCCAACGGACCTGAAACTTGAGACTTGTTTTAAAGGTTGATCATCTAAAATAATTTTAGATCTTATTTGTTGTTTATACCAAAAAGCCATTATCTTTGTTTTTGTTTTAGAAATGTTAAAATTGTACTCCTTACATATTAAGCTTAGTTCATATATAGCATGTTGTAAATCGGGCATCGGCAAACATGTACTCAATGAGGCCTCGCAACTATGACGTATCAGGGGCAGCGCTTACTCTGCCCCCCCCCCTCCCCCTCCCTAGCAGCCTTAACTGGCACTGCATACACACCGATCACAGGCGGACTGTCCTGCCGTATATACCTGCACTTCTAAACATGTCGGTCAAACTGTAATTTAATACTAACACTTAAAGATAAATTTCTTTATTTGTAACTTTGAAGGATATTAATTTATTTAACTTAAAGTCTTAGTATATTCATAGAACTAGAGTGCATCTAATTATTCCTGGTCTATTAAATTTGATATCTAGAATAGCACTTTGATGATTTCTTCTCTCATCATGTAAGGAACGTAAGGTGTTTGTTGTGCTCTAAACTTCAAAAAGACACTCATCAATGGAACATCAAGCGGCATTATGATACATGTCATAAGATCACCATACAATTATAGACAAGCATGTATTCATAAAGTTACACCACGATTTAAAGTAGCATAATACTGAGGGTAGTGTCCTTTATTCATTTTATTTTTTTATTTCAGATCTAGATCGGACGAACCAACTGAAACAGCTCAAAGAGCAATATTCAGATAATACACCTAATATTAATTCAAATATTATAACTGATAGACAACTTCACACCAGCTATGCTGTTGCTTTGGAGATTGCTCAGTCACTGAGGTGTTCTAGTGATGGAGATTTCATAAAAATGTGAGAGTAAAGTTGCTAACATAATTTGCCCGGAACAATATGATATTTTTAGTAATATTGCATTATCACCACGAACCATACAGAGAAGGATACATAAAATAACAGAAATAACCGAAAAAAGACTACAAACCGAGGTCCATGAATTTATAGCCGTTTCTCTCGCGTTGGATGATAGCATTGACAACGTTGACACAGCAGAATTGGTAATCTTCACTCGTGGAGTCACTAACAACCTCTCGATACAAGAATGTATGCTTGAAGTCATCCCACTTCGGGGACATACAACAGGGACAGAATTATTTCAAGCATTTAAGAAATGTGTAGAAGAAAAGAAACTGAATAAAAAAAAAAAAAAAAAAAAAAAAAAAGATAATTTGCGGGGTATACTGAGAGTGGCTACTTGTGATATATCACTAGATTTTCATGGTACATTGCAAATAGAAGTGAATTGAAATATATTTCTCAAATATCTAGGCCTACCTAAAGTATCGAAGACCAAAATAGCTGGATTCAAGTATGTGTATATTCCTTATTGTACTCTGTAGCGAGCGAGTCCAGCACTGACTCTGAACGAAGGTCAATGCCATCTCGTGTTCTACATTACGTCATGTGCATTGCGGGTTGCATGTTGAGACGTCATACCGATACGTCATTGAGTACATGTTTGCCGATGCCTGTTGTAAATCATCTTCACTTTTCTGTATTAATTAGTATCGTCTGGATATAATAAAACCTTTATCTCTGTATGATTATTTAATCTAAGTCCCTTATTAAAAATCTACTTCCATTTTAGGAAAATGTAATTAATATATTTATATATATTAAATAAAGTGGGTGATAATGCACACCCTTGTATGACTCCTTTATTTATTGTTATGGCTTGCGTTTTTCCTTCACCTGTGTTTATAATTATATTGGAATCTTCATATAGGCTTTTCACTACTTTGATTAGGTGTCTGGGGTATCCATATTCCGCCATTGTTTTCCAAAGGTTTTCTCTATTTACATTATCAAACGCTTTTTGAAAATCTATAAAGGCTATATGAGCTTGTAGGTTATATTCTCTTCTTTTCTCGAATATTTGTTGTGTTATGAAGATGCTATCTATGGTAGATCTTCCTCTACGAAAGCCATTTAGTTCTTCTAATATTGCTTCCGAGATATACCTTATTTTAGCATATATCTTATATATCGCATTAATTAGACTTATTCCTCTGTAGTTCTCACAGATCTTAAGTTCTCCTTTTTTAAATATTGAAATAATTTCTGCCATTTTCCAGGTTTGTGAATCTTTTTGCTCTTCCAGCATTGATTTATTAAATGTAATAGTCTTAGGTGTAAAACGTCCCTCCATATCTAAGTAACTCCGTGTTAACGTCATCAGATCCTGTTGCTTTTCTGTTCTTAGTTTCTTTCAAAACTATTTGTAGCTCTTCCATTGTTATGGAGTCTATTCCTGTTTCGTTACTTTCATTTTCTTCAGTTTTCAATTAATTTCTTTCCTCATACCATAGTGTTTTATAATAGTGAATCAAAGTTTCTTTACTTATTGCATTTATTTTTAGCGTATCTTTTTCTGTTTAATTAATATGTCTCAACATTTTATAAGCGAAAACCTGACTTCCATGGACATCGTTTTCAATCTCACTTATGTCTGTCATTACCTTTGGTGTGCTTCCCTTATAATTGTTTTAGCTTTATTTAGTTTTTCTTTGTGTCTTTTCATAAGAATCATCATCTCTTTGTGCTCACCATTTCCTGTAGGCTTTCTGTTTTTCTTCAAGTGCTTCTTTTATTTCATTGTTCCATATTCCAAGATCTTTTCTTCTTCTGAATTTATTCTTCTTTCCTAAGACTTCATTGGCAGATTTCTCAATACGTGTTTTAATATTTTCCCATTATTCATTCAAATTATCTTTGTTTCTGTTGAAAGTATGTATTGTTGTAATGTATTTTTGTATAATAATCTCACACTCTGTTGTTTTAGGAGATAGACTTTGTACACCTCTTCCTGCTTTATTTTAGATTTAATAATCGTACATTTCTCAAAAAAGAGTAAATTGAGCTAAAACTAGGTAGTGTGATCTGAATTTATATCACAACCTCTATAAACTTGAAGATCGTGAAGCTGTACTCTGAATTTGTCATTTATTAGGAAATAATCAGTAATAGATCTTCAATTTCTGGCACTCCATGTATATTTATGTATATCTGATTTTCTAAAAAAGGGTGTCCGTAACCTTAGTCTATTTGTATTTGCAAATTCTCTTATTTCTTTTCCATTGTTATTCATATGTCTTTCTCAAAATTTTCCAATCACTCCAGGGATAGGTGTATTACCAACTCTTGCATTAAAGTCCCCACATATAATTAAGTGGTCAGCTTTATTGGTTCTTTTTATTTCTTTTTGTAATATTTCATAGAATTCTGTAGTTTCTTCTTTCTTCCCCTCCTCTGGAGCCTAAATACCTGTTATAGTTAAGTGATCATAAGATCGTAAGACTATTATGCATTTATAATGGTCTATCCTGTTTTTCAATTTTTGCTGTAGTAAAATCGCTTCTCCACATTTAGCTCTTTCTGTTGGACTACACTGTAGATCATTATATATTTATCTAATTCTTTACTTTCTTTCATTTTCTTCGTTTATGTTATTTCTATTTTCCTTTTAAATAAACTATCTTCCAATTCGAATTCGTTGTTACCTAGACCTCTTCCATGTAGCAATTTTCAATCTTTCCGCTACTCCAGCTAGTTTATCCTTGACATGCTTATGTCGACTTATTTGTGATCTGTCCGGTTTACTGTGAAAATTACGAGCAATGGAAGTTGTCAGTACAGATTACCAGTTTGTAGCTAAGTAAGTCAGATGTTGGGAACACCAGCTTAAAGCCTTCTGACTGGTTTGGTTCATGTCTGGGTGAGCTCCCATAGCCTTTGTGGTTCCTCCACTCCGCAAGGCAGTGGTTTCTCTTATTTTCCCTAAGATATAGGTTGCCTCTTCCGCAGACATTGCCATTTTGATCAACTCCATCTCCGACATTGTATTGAAGTAGTACATCTATTAGCTTCTGACATATCAATACCTTATGGTTTAAAACAACTACTTCCATAGTAATAATGAGAAGTTTTTGCCGCTGAAATGTAATTGGAAGATACTCTCGCATCGACCGCCAAGTACGTATAACCCGAGTGCGGTACGACGCTACGACTGTCAATAATCGATAAGAGTAAAACACCTCTGAAAGACACGAACGAAACACGTGACATTTAGAAATCATATTTTATTAGCACAAGTGACCTCCCAGTGTTGCTATCCCACCCAAAGTTCCTATATCAAACGTTACCAAATTCGCCGAAAGTTCAACTGCCTTAGCTACTTTTACTTAGATCCTTTTAATACTTGGCTAGCTAATGACTTTCTACTTCCCTCACGTAATAATAACTTGTGCGTTTTATATTCTGCATTGATTTTAATATTATATCACATTTATTACAGCTATTCGTATAACAAGATTATCTTATAAGGTACATCTTATCAGTCAGTTTCAGTATCAATTACTTCCCATTATTTCCCAGTATTTAAGACTTCATACCAGCCTGAAAGAATTTGAGTGCTCTATCGTGTGTGTGTGTGTGTGTGTGTGTGTGTGTGTGTGTGTGTGTGTGTGTGTGTGTGTGTGTGTGTGTGTGTGTGAGAGAGATTGACATTTTGTCTGTCTCTTATGGTTTACGGGTTATTCAAAAGTCATTCAGAAGGAAGAGAAATTTAGAGGCTAATCCCAGAAAATTCAAGATGCACATTTAATTTTCTATAAAAATATCTTAAACGTATGCCAATGCAACAAAAATACCTACTTAGAGCCATTGTTGAGGCAATTAAACTTTCTGAAATATGTTGAATGTAGATGGTAGTTTGAAATGGGAGGTACAAAATCTTTCTGTCCCATAGTTGGAAGACGCTAAACTTAAATACAAGTTTATATTAAGCGGACTATTTGTTTTTCACTTATGCCGTTCAAACGCACACATGCCTACATACGCCCGCGAGCACTCTCTCTCTCTTTCTTTCTCTCTCTCACATACATACACATACCTTATTATTCTTTTACTAAAAATGTTTTTTTCTTATTCAGGAGATAAACCTGTATTGCCGGCGAAATTTTGTTATGGGTAATCTTTCAATCAGTAAATATGCATCATAGAACTAATTATAACATTAAATTCCTACGAGGGTGGACTTTAGAAAATTGTATTTCAATAGCAATCCATAATACATAAAAATGGTTAAGATTGCGTATCTGCTTAAAAAGCTGCTTCGTCAAACATGCCTAAGTTAGTGAGTGCTCCGTAAGTACAAAGTTATCTTGGATTAATAAGAAGTGGTTTAGGAACATGATGTTGCCTCGGTCAAGTTTTTGGGGCCAACTACCGTTCCTTTCAAGCGACTTAACTTTCTCAAGTATACGCATCTGGTATAACATAACTGTACCGTATCCTGAGTGCGAATTGTTGTGAATTACTATCAGTTATGCAATATAGGAGTTAATTTAGACGGTCTTATTGCTTTATTTCAATATAATATATTTCTATAACCCCCACCTTCCCCCCCCCTCCCACACACACATATATGAGTGTGATATATTGTCAATTAGATGTATTACTATGAGTTGTGCAATAAATGCAATGCAATGCCACAAGTGCGCGAAAGGTTGCGAAGTATTTTAGCAAATATACGATCTTAACTTATAACATTTATTGTATTCCTTTCTCCAACTTTAAAATAAAACGTCATATTCCTATTGTAAAAGTGAAATTTAAATGCTTCTAAATATACTCAAAGTCAAATAATTATCTCAGTTTATGAGGAATAGAGTACTTTCTCTACTTATTATAGAATAATAGAGAAACAATAAACAAAACTGAACTTAAACAAATATAGTTCAGCGATAATAATGCCAGTTATTTCGGCAGTAAAATATCACAACATGGCTGTAAAATAGGAAGAGTGTTACAATTATATAAAATGTGGTACTTCAAAACATAGGTAAATTTTCACGTTGTATAATACGGATTAGGTATCTGGAAAAATGCACCCCTATTTAAACACAGTTCGTTTTTTTATCTGAATTTTTAATGTTCCATTTATATGCTGCCTTTAACATCTAAGCTGTAAGGTAATACTGATGGATTTTTACTTTCTCTACTGGTAAGTAGGGGAAGTATTATATTCCACCCAAAAATTCGATGTCGAGATTTCACCGGAAATATATGTTTTGAGGCCACCTGAATCCAAAAAAAAAAAAAAAAAAACAAACAAAAAAAAACAACACATTTTTAGAAAAAGGTCCGTGTGTGTGTGTGTGTGTGTGTGTGTGTGTGTGTGTGTGTGTGTGTATGTGTGTGTGTCAGTCTGTGTGTCTGTCTGTGGACAGCATAACTCAAACGAAAAGTAGGTTAAAAACCAAGGTTGGTATTTAAGTTTAATGTCTTTCAAGTATGCGACACGAAGATTTTGAAGAAAATAGTCCCACCCTAAACTACCCTTTACATGGAACATTTTTCGAAAATTTTGATTTTCTAGAAAATGGCTCTAACGATCTTGATTAAAATATATGTTTGAGATATTTTGATGAAAAATGAAATGTATATCTTGAATTTTCTGGCTATAGCCCCTGTAGTCGTATTTACTCTGGACGACTTTTGCATAACTGGTAAACCGTTAGAGATAGACCAAATCGTACTATACAAAAAATGTAGATCTTGCTAGAATACACAATTTATGTCTCAATAAATTTTCTTGTAGGGTGAACCATTTCGAAGATATTCCATGTTATGTGTGTGAGTTTCGGAAAACTTAGAACTTTCGTGAAATGGATCATCGTTGTTCATTTTTATATATGTTCAGTGTGCAAAGACAACAGAATCTCAAAGCTTTAAAACATTTGACAATCGCACAAAGCCTACTGTATTCTAATATTCTCCTTGCATCTACAAGGAAACAAGCAATAAGATAAGTTGTACAAATGTTTATCTTAACTAACACGAAGAAGATGTAGGAATAAGAGTTTGTAAGAATGGTTAGTACAAGAGTAGAGAAAGTCATGTGAGTGCAAGACATCAGATTTTTTACTCTGAAGCAATCGCCGATCCACGTGGTTTTAATCTTTGCATTGGTATTACTTTCTGTTATTTTATTAAACTCGCACAAAAATTCACTCTCATTCATACTTCCAGACTCTATAGAGATTGGGAATTAATCTTGATTAAAGAAAAATTCACATCTGTCAGATGGGAATCGAACTAGTGACTTCTGATTTGAAGGTTAGCACCACACCACAGAGGCAGTCTTTGGATTTTGGCAATGAAGTTAATGACAATGAAGATACTGTGTAATAGGAATTGGGTACATGATGATTACAGAGCTTAGAATGGGGGAGCACCAGCTGTGAAAGTTTGGGTACCGAAGGAGTAAACTGTCCAACTTGAAGCACCCATGTAGAGTCTGGGTATTTAGCTCTTAACTGCTGTAAACGGCACTCAAGTTTAAACGATCCCTTGATGCGGTGCTTGAGATCGGCTTACATGCAAAAGTTGACTGTACTGCTTGAGTGCTCGACGTTCAAGGCTACAAGCAAAAAGATGCTAGACAAGAAAAGCACTTTGAAGAAGAAGAAGGAGAAGTTTGAAGGAAACCACTTCACGTGCTCATGCATCATCGAGAGGTGACATGTTGAGGTACTCCCACGCCGCCCCCAATGGACACCGTAGCTTCAAGTGGAGCTGATGAATATTAATTGAAAAACCTCACTTTCATAAAACTTCTACAAGATACGTGTCAAAGAAAAGCTTTTCCCTTCTCCTTTAGAAGCGGCACTCGCGATACACGACGGGAAATTCGGCGCTTGCTGTATTATTCTATCTGTGTCGCCTTTCCTTGCCGGAATAAAGAATACTCTCGTGACTCTGCTAGGGGCAATTCACTTGGGAAGCTCACACACGTATACTAACGTAGGCACTCTCACTTTAAATCCACATTCTTGTGTAACGTAAAACGTATATTAAAGGATATAAAACGAGTGAAAAGCATCTTCAATGTGTCTAAAACCCTCTGAGCAAAGGAACACAAGCTATGACCCTATTTTTATGGCTATTACAGCGTCAAATAATGCGTTGCACAAGCTGGGCCAACTCATCCGAGTTTGGCATCCCTTCATGCGTTAAAACAGTTGCAGAACGCAACTGGGCGATTCCTATGAAGCGAATGGCGGTGGCGTTCTGCTTATCAGCGAAGACGAGCGATGAGAAGCAGTTTCTAGCTTGGATTAGCGTGTGTAGTTCGTGATAATACACAAATACAGTGTAAAAAACAGGAAAGGTCTTAGAATGATCTCCACTTTATTAACAGGGCCTTTATTTTCCAGGGAATAAACTCGCTCCGGTATATGCTGCAGACGTGCAAACATGAGGGCACGAAATGTTTAATTAGCATTCTACGTATGCCAAAGACAGAGGAGTTCGGCCACCTGGTATATATTCTGCATGCATATGAAGTTTTCATGAGTCGGATGCAAATTACTTTCTCTACATACTGCCGCTTATTGATATATAGATATCCAAACTGGTCGGCTCTTTAGCGGGTGGTAGCGCCATTGTTTAACCAGCAGAAGGCACAGGTCCTATTCCCGGTACCAGCGTGGAAATTTTCTCCCGCTGGAAGACCTGATAGGCCCCTGAGGGGCCAATTTACGAACTACTTGAGATGTAGTGGCTCCTGACGAACACAAAAACTGACCAGGAGGGGCTGGGTGCTGATTTGGTCCCACCCTTCAGCATTACAGCCCTTTCATGACATCTGTGGTGGCCAGAGGTGCAGAATGCACCGGCCTGGTGGTAATCCTGCCCGGAAAGCAATGTTGCATCACGGGTTACTTAGTTACCTCAAACTATTCTGAAGAAAGTTTGTTTCTCCATTTACATTATGCTAATCGAGCTAAACATTTGTAGCAAAACGGTTCGTTTAAAGTGCAAGGATAAAAAGACTAACCGAATGGATAATTAGATTTTAAAAATTAGTGGTCATATGCTGGCGTAGAAATTCCATATTTTTACATGAAAAAATTCCGAATAATATAGGAATTTTTCAATGTAAGACTAATTTTATGAATGACAAACAAACACCCATAGCAACTCTGAAATTGCTAATGCCACAAAAGTTATTTGGTTTATGCAGTTCTTTTTATCTACGTTTTAGTATCTTGTATTTATCAATTACACAAAATTATACAAAATTCCTTCTGAATGAAGCGTATTTCATCGGCTATTCCCAAAAACTGGGGAGATACATTTTATTTGATACGTATTTTCAACAACTTAAAAAAATCACAACTTTAGAAATGATTGAACATAATATACCAAGCTTAGCATTTAAATGGAATTTCTTTTAAGTATGTTGTTCAGAACGGACATATACATACGCCACGTGAGTTAACTTTTTCTCTAAAAATCCTTTGTTTGAATCAGGGAGTCTGTAGAAATGTATTTCCCCTGAAAGTTGACATACAATTTGAGGATGGAATGCAATACTTCCTAACTTACTGCATGCACTAAGCGTGATAGCTCCGCTGGAACGTGTGAAACTCGCATTCGTAAGGTCCCGGGTTGAATTCCCGTTGACTGCTCACTCTAACCTTAATTTTATCGTAAATTTACCTGGTCGGTAGACGGATGCTTAGAGTGGCCACTATTTCTTTCCACAATTTTCGTTGTATTTAGTTTTCTTCTCATACTTAAAGTATGCTTCTAGGTTTCGCGGCGTATGGCGGTGCCGGATAGAAATCACAAGGGAAATGTATTTCGCGTGGACACTAAAGGGCTGCTTGGCCGGCGGATCATTCATTGCTCTCTAGGTGCTCCATTGGTGTGACGGTTCTTCGAGCCTGAAATTCTTAGTGACTTCCGCGCGTCTTTATGTTCTGTCTGACTGCAGACTCCTAAGTTTCCTTCACTTCATTCCTTCCTCCTGGGGGTGGGAGCCGCAATGGATCCATCTTGGTCTAAGTATGCGAAGTGTCCCCCTTCGTGTATCATCGATACATATACTGTAAGTACGTAATAGAGAACGTAAAATAGTAAAGAAAGTGCTGCTAGCGTTTTACGAATTTGTTTATAAAAGAACAGAGAGAGCCATTGAACTAAGAACAGACTACAGTGTGTTTTTTCACTGAGCGTATGGAGATATTCTTCCGCATTACTACTGCAATGAAGGTCACGTCACCAACGCGACTTTGCGGGCCCTGCGGTGTCCAATTCGGTTATATGGTGTAATTCAGTAGTAGGGGTTATTTTGTCTTGCATTTAATCACAGAGCATACCAGGTGGCCCAGCTCATCCTAAATTGAGGCAAGTAGATAACCCTTCGTGTGTTAAAAGAGTTGCAGAACGCACCGGAGTAAATCCAGTCATGACGGCAGTGACTTCTGCCTCAGGCCGCGTCGTAGCCGATTGGTTAGACCATTCGCTTCTCACCAAAGCGGCCCGGGTTCGATCCCAGGCAACTGCATGTGGGACTCGCGGTGGACGAAGCAGCGCTGCGGGTTCTCTGGTTTCCCCCGCCATCTCATTCCACCGGTGCTCCAACTCCATTCCATGTATCATCAGTATCACCGCCTGCGGTGCCGTAGTAGCAAAAGCGGGTAATGAATATTACCAACAGCAACCTTCTGCCTCTTAGCGAAGACGAGAGATGAGAGGCACTTCCCAGGTTGAACTATTGTGTGTAGCCCGTGATGATAGACTACAAACAACCGAAAAGTTTCTTGTGTGTTTGGCACTTTGCTTACAGGCACTTCACTTTACAGGGAATAAACCCACTCAAGTATATTATCTAACATAGTAAAGTGCCGTAACAATGCGGGCAAACATAAGGGCACGTAATGTTTCATTGGCACGTATTAGTTTCTTATTAATGTTACACTCTTTAGCACTTAGATATAAATTCACAGAGGGATTTCTGTATCGGAAGGCGTCCTCTCAAAGTACCTGAAGGACATCTTAAGCATGACACAGTATAATGAAACGTTATTGCGTTTGAACCTTTCAGACACACCCTGTTGCATAGTTCTGTTAACAAAGGACCGAGACATAGCTTCTGGAGCACTTGCAGGATGGTCCTTGATAAATCTCCCTGACAAAGGGCGAGTTGCTAGCCACACACCGTTATTTGAATATCCGATGATGCTTTCACAGGATTTCCCTTATTCCCTACTTACGACAAGCATCTATCATGATTCGCCATGGCTCAGGCAGTCTAATGCTTTCAAAGCCTGAATGTACGGTGCAAGGTCACGCATGAATCTAGATTCTCTTCAGCAGCACCCTTACTTTACAAGTTAAACTTTTTGAACTGGGATTTAAGGGAGTTTGGAGATACAATGTGGTCGGATTTCACATTTTCTATGTTAAACATTTCAGTAAATTATAATACCTTAAGTAGTTTAGAGAACATATCGTTTCTTTGTCGGATTGACAGATATATCTACTTTCTAGCAAACTATGCAGTTATTAAAGCTTCAAAGCTTATATCCCAAAAGCTGTCATTTGCCCTTATTGGAGCTAACTCATCAATTATATATAAGAACAACAATAAATACGAGAAGCTGTGCTGTTTGATCTTTTGCCAGTTCATGTCGGCTAGCTAAAGATTTATTTTCATTCTTCTGCTGCACGATTTAGCCATGGTGTGTTTTTAAAATTAATTATACTGTGGCGACGGGTGCGGCGCACAACAAAGGACGGTCGGGACCAAGCTACTTCACACCAAGCGAGGCGCTTATATAAGGTGCCCATGGTCAAGTTTCCCCACACTGCTCACGTGACCAAACGCGTGACCAATAATAATCAAGCCGCAACACAAGGTTTCACAGAATCTTTGAGGGGCATCCGGCGACCAGCGTGCTTTTGAAGGTCGAGAAAGGTTCATGTTACGTCATCCTCGCTAAAAAATAAAGCGAGGAAACACCAGAAGACAGAGTTGCAGACATGACTCGGTTAGGTGCGAGACAGCTGTGCGTGTGTGTAGTCGTCGTGAAAGGTACGCCGAGTCAAAATGAAGATTTAACGAGCGTCGAGAGATTGTATCGTGGTAGTTAGTGTATGAGAGGCAGAGAAAGTGAAGAAAGACAGTGAAAGGACTGTGTCAATGTTACTAGAAGTAAACAATTGTGAGCTGTAATATCACGAACGAATGTAGACTGTGTTAACGTCTGTAAAAGAGAAGGATGCATTTGTATAAAAGTTTTACAAGAAAATAAAGTGTTAGCAAACTAAGTGGATATTGTAATTTTGTCACAATAAGCTTCATGTCATGACAAATCCCCATATCAATAGCTGCAGGCATTACACTTAGCACAAAAATATTAAAACCTACAAGTTTTCACTGATAAGAGCAGCTTTTCTAGTTTCAGCCAGTTACCCAGGAGCGAAAGTGTTAAGCCATCTGCAACAAGCCTTGTTGATAGAGTTTCGGGAAGCACTTTCTGTACAAGGTGCTGCTGAAACGGGATTAAACTGTTTCTTGTTGAGCAGCCCGTAAAATATCCAAACTTTGTGAAACTACGTACTAAAAAAGATGACAAGATGAAGCTTCTAATGACAACACTTTACAAAGTGTTATACTAACTCAGGTGCATATTCGTTTTCTACTATGAGCTGAAATAATCGAGAAAATCTATTGGTAACTTGTATGAGTTATCTAACGGTTATCATTAGTTATCGTTATTGGATAGTACGGTAAATACCGCTGCCTTTTCGATAGCTCTCTAGGACTCTAAAACATTCGTCTTTAGGGCCAAATTGGGCTAGTTAAAATCAAATAGGATGTGTTCCACAAGTCACTAGTTTTATCTTCTGTGACTTCTTCATGAAGTACTTTCTTTATATTGCGAACCAATTTATTCTTGCTCTTAGCCTTGGTCTTATTCCTCTTTCTTGAATTTCTATCCGTAATCACTTTTCTTTCATTTTTCTATGTGTGAAGTAAAAGCCAATTGTCCATTTTTCAATTGGAGACACAAGTGGTATGCCACAAACTAATAGTTGATTGTCCATCCATTGTAGGGAGGTGTGTATGTTCTCAATGGACAACAAATGAATCATTAGCAGCAAAGAAGTACTTTTTACTTTCTCTACTGGTAAGTAGGGGAAGTATTGTATTCCATCAAAAATCCGATGTCAAGATTTCACCGGAAATATATGTTTTGAGGCCTCCTGAATAAAAAAAAAAAAAAAAACATTTTTAGAAAAAGGTCTGTGTGTGTGTGTGTGTGTGTGTGTGTGTGTGTGTGTGTGTGTGTGTGTGTGTGTGTGTGTGTGTGTGTGTGTGTGTGTGTGTGTGTGTGTCAGTCTGTGTGTCTGTCAGTCTGTGGACAGCATAACTCAAACGAAAAGTAGGTTAAAAACCAAGGTTGGTATTTAAGTTTGATGTCTTTCAAGGATGCGGCACGAAGATTTTGAAGAAAATAGCGCCACCCTAAACTACCCTTTACATGGAAAATTTTTCGAAAATTTTGATTTTCTTGAAAATGGCTCTAACGATTTTGATTAAAATGTCATATGTTTGAGATATTTTGATGACAAATGAAATGTATTTCTTGAATTTTCTGGCTACAGCCCCTGTAGTCGCATTTACTCTGGACGACTTTTGCATAACTGGTAAACCGTTAGAGATAGACCAAATCGTACTGTACAAAAATGTAGATCTTGCTAAAATACACAATTTATGTCCCAATAAATTTTCTTGTAGGGTGAACCATTTCGGAGATATTCCTTGTTATGTGTGTGAGTTTCGGAAAACTGAACTTTCGTGAAATGGATCATCGTTGTTCATTTTTTTATATGTTAAGTGTGCAAAGACAACAGAATCTCAAAGCTTTAAAGCATTTGACAATCGCACAAAGCCTACTGTATTCTAACATTCCCTTTGCGCCTGCAAAGAAATAAGCAATAAGATAAGTTGTACAAATGTTTATCTTAACTAACACGAAGAAGATATAGGAATAAGAGTTTGTAAGAATGGTTGGTACAAGAGTAGAGAAAGTCATGTGAGTGCAGCACATCAGATTTTTTCAATTATGTTAAGCCACAAACTAATAGTTGATTGGTCCATCCATTGTAGGGAGGTGTGTATGTTCTCAATGGACAACAAATGAATCATTAGAAGCAAAAAAGTACATTTTTTGTTTACTTACATCCATTCTTTCACCTCCTTCAGTCTGAAGGTTATTTCACTTGCATCCTGTATAATTGCTGTTACCAGACTTTGTGTATCATTGGTTTGTGAATTGCAGCATGACATATTTCACTCGTATAGACTTATATTATATTTAGTTGCACACTCATTTTCGCGGTCGCTGCACCTCCCACTTCTGCCCACTACAGACGCCATGAGTGGGGTGCAGTGGAAGGGTGGGACGTGGTCAGCGTTCTGCCCCCTCCGGCCAGTTATGCGGCCTTCATGACCTGGAGTCGCTACTTCTCCATCAAGTACCTCCTCAATTGGCCCCTCTGGGTGGGACCTAACGAGGCTAAGTGCACCCCGTGCCAGACCCTCCAGCGGGAGAAAAAGTCCCCATGCCGGTACCGAGGATGGAACCCGGATCCTCCGCGCTTTCATATAGATACGTTACGTGTTTATTTTCTGTTTAAATTGCACAAATTGTCGGCTCTTTTCCTTTTGAACTCTCTTTTACCTGTCCCCCCCCCCCCCCCCGGCCTTCCGGCTTGACAGATCTCCTTGTCCTCTTGTCCTCATAGTTCCCCTCTTTATTTTTCCTTCCCCAAATTTTACTTTTCTTTTCCATTTTTGCTCTGTTTTCAATCTCAACACTTCTACCCTTATTTTCGTTATTTTCCTGCAGCAGTTTTGCACTATCATTTACTAACGCTTCTCTCTAGTCTACTACCTTTCAATTTCTCTGTAAAATGTGAATGACGTTTGTTATCCAAACTATCCCATGTTTATGTTTATCTATGTAGCTCCACTTGGCACCAAGCGAGGTGGCGCTGCGGTAACATGTGCGATTTTCATTCGTGATGCCTCGGGTTCGTCCGCAGCGAATGCCTACTGAAGCATGGAGTTTTCGGGTTTCCCCGTGTCGATAAAGGAATTTCCGTCCTTCGTTACCTGTACCCACTATTGTCATCCGTTTTTGGGTTGTAGGACCAGGCGACGGTGTTCGGCGGGTTGTGTCTGGCCGGTAGACGTGAGCTTTATAGTGGTTTAGTGACGTTCGGGACTGCTCAGTCGAGGTCCGCCACTGAGTGGGCCTTATCAGAGGGATTATCAGGAGTTAGGGACTTATAGATGGATTGGGCGGCGTCCGATGCGTTTTAACTGGAAGCGTTAGGTACCTCGTCCATGCTTGTACTCATCATCTGTGGCTAGTGCCCTTGGGGTGTTTGTTTCCCTTCTTCTCTTCCTACCAGAGGTAGCAGCACAAAGGTCGGGAGCTTAAATGAGATGGTTTGCCTCGGTTGCAGCGCTCATCTGTTTATCCGTACCTTAACACAACCTTTACTTTTTACTCTACTTAGGAAGAGCCAATTAACTTCATTGAGAAGCCATGGCAGATTTATTAGAGAGACTGAAGTTCCCTATTTGCTGTAGTCAGATATGTCGTCAAGCTGACACTTCTATTATCAGAGCCTTGACAAGGTCAAGCCGCTTGAAATGAAATAAATCCCATTCGTATATGTTTCCACTAATACCACCAAACCTGACTTGCACTTAAGCTTTAACTGAAATCTATTGTTTTCTTGCAGTTTGTTCCTTTACTAAAAGGATTTCCTCGCTCTATGAAGAGGAACTCTAATGCAGTTAGAGCAACTTAACATGCATGTGGGGTAATCTGATTAAATGAGCACCACAATACGGCTCCGAAGCTGGCGTTTACAACAGCTTGCTTCTGTACTACATCAAAACTATCTCCAGGTTATCCCCTGGGAAGCCTGGAGGTGTTTGTGTAGGCTATCTGGAGAGGGACCTCTAAAGCGAGGTTATGCATATGCGTATTCATTTTCATCTTAAATTATGTACTCGTATATAATACTTAATGTTTGCACCGAGGGCTGCTCTGAGCTACAGAGTAGTGAATGACCTGAAACGTCACTCCTTGGTAATCGTGCCATATTCTTTAGGAAAAATATTTAGTATCTAAAGGATCTCTTACAAATGATACGTATTTCAGAACACGTTAACTAAATGATACTGTGATAAAGCGATAAATCCAGTCCAGTTACTTTTGTATCAATTTATTTTTCTTGTACACGTTTGCACAATTACACAGCTCTCTTCTGCAGACCTTAACACAGTCAAACACAATTTTTAGTGATAGTACAACTCAACTGTTTACTTCTCGTAACCTTGACTCAGTCTTTTCGCTGTCTATTGTCGCTTTCTGTGTCTTTCATACATTTAATTCAACGAGCAGACCTTAACACAGTCAAACACAATTTTTAGTGATAGTACAACTCAACTGTTTACTTCTCGTAACCTTGACTCAGTCTTTTCGCTGTCTATTGTCGCTTTCTGTGTCTTTCATACATTTAATTCAACGATACAATCACTCCATATGACCTACCCCTTACGACGACACCACACACATAAACATATATACAACTGCCTCGCACTCACTGACACACTCACCGTCTTGGTGTCTGTTTCTCTATCTCTCTTCTGCTGTTGCTTCGCCTCCTTATATAGTGGAGATGATGTTACACGGACCTTTCGCAAACTTCTTGAAACAATCGGGTCGCCGGACACTTCTCGAATCATCCGGAGAAAACCCTCTTTGGTTCTGCCGCTTTGATTGCTGTCACGTGTTAGCTCGACCCGTCGTGCCCGTTGTTGTTGGTTACGTATACCATTCTTGAGGCAGCCTGACCTGGTGCACGCTTTTTAGGCCTGCCGGCTTGGTATGTGGTGTAAAGTAGCTTAGTCCCGACCGTCCTTTATTGTGCGGCGCGTCCTGCGTCACATTACACTCTAGCATTTGGAGTGCTATTTTCCCCTTCAACTTCCAAGGTATTTTACTATGCTTTTAAGTTTATCTTTTAAGCCATATTGCTTTAAAACACCCATAGATTGCATTCACGTGAATTTCTCTGGCCATTTATCATTTATTACTTTTATCTACCACACTCAGGGTAGAATATATACGAGTATGTTTTATATTGCATTTCATCGAAAAATTCGGTATCGAGATTTTGTGAAACTACATGCTTTAAAGTCCTAAATCTGAAAAAAGGATTAAATCAATTAATTTAATGTACATTCAATTACCAGCTATTTAACTATTATTGTTTTAATGAAATTATATCGCGACTTCGATAAATTTTAAACTACAATTATTTAAAGGTATTAAAACATTGATTATATAACATGATATTAATTTACTGCTTTTATGAACTTTTAATATATTATCGCACACAGTTGGGTCACTAAGGTCACCGAGAGATCAGCAGGAACATTGTACTGAAGCCAATGAACATTGAAGAAAGGACACTGAAATTATGTACCTACTGACCTGTTAGGATGAAATTACAGTTCTTACATCTAGGCTGGGAAACCTTTGTAAGGAGGTAGGAATGCGTAACTGCAATATGTCCAATACACAGACTGGTGAAAAGTACTGGTCTCAACGCATTCGATGATTTACTGCGTATTTCAAGCCATTACAGTGTTTAATATACTTTTGGAAGTAGAATTGCAGTGTAGATTCCACTGCTTAGATATTTCATATTTCAGGAAACTCTGGAAGTCATGATGGGAAACCTTGTCGTTTAGAGCGGCAAGTTTCTTGTTTAGGTACTTTTTCAGCTTTCTGGTTTCCATATATGCCAGTATGAGATGATATCTATACCAACAACAAACATTTATTACGTGCTTTAATCTTACTATGTACCAGTAAAATTGTCTGCACTAAAGAGTTTTTGGATGCCAATTGTTGAAGATCAAGAATTATACTCATTGACTCGGTGAATATAATTTAATAATGATGTTCGACTTTCATTATGTATTTCAGGGCAAATCTTATGGCAAAAAGCTCGCAGAAGAATACAGCAGGATAATTGGGAAGATTGTAGGAAATTTTACACTCGGGATATACTACAGACAACCAGTAATAGCATTTATTTTCGATCCATCAGTGAATGAAGTTTTGATGCATTCCGTATATTTGGTGGAACATTCACTGGCAAAGGGAAATATTGATATCCAGTTTGTTGTATTTGCCTGGAGTGTGATGATAGGATTCCAAGACGTATTGCTGGAATTTTGTGGTTTCATCATGAACACGTGTGCATCCAACACAAGATCTCATAAAATGGCGTGGAATGGCGGCGAGCTGTCGACGAAAACATAATATGTAGGAAAATCCAGGGTTGCTGGTCTAAGCAATAGCAGATGTAGGGAGAATACCGTGATTTACTAAATGGTGTAGTATTAATGGGCACACGTTAGATAATATCACTCTACTGTGTTTTGCTATCGCAAATCTAAGCTCCAGCATCATGTTATTGATTGCTATCTAAGGATGACTAGCACAAAGCTCCTCTGCTATATTTTTGTTTGCTAGGAACATGCATATTCTATTAGATATCCCTGACACAAATCGGATGTTTATTGCACTAGTTTACCTATTACAAAAATATATTCTTTGATTGATATACTATCATGTACTTTGATATTATAGCTTGTTCTTACTTGGGCCAACTCTGTGCTAAAGCAGAGTAACTTTGAGATGGGTTAACAATAGTGGATTTGGAACACATTCCATTTACCTGAGACATAACCTGAGTTTCACATCAACTTCACTGTTGTTCTTCACAAAACAATATTCTTATATTACAGGAAGCTGTAATTGTAGTGTTGAAATGAAAATAAATCAAGGAAATACAGCCATTATCTCCAAATAACAGATTGCATAGCCCACTATTGTTTTAATTTTGGCGCAAAGAACAATTTTTCCTCAGGATACTATTACAAGGGATACTCGATCTTTTCATAGCAACTGTGTTACAAATGAGTTTACCAGTGATGTTACTGACATTTGTAATGTAAATAAAGAATGTAGTATTTTCAACTAATAGCTACATATGCTTACTCATTATTGCCGTCAACAATATTTTCATACCGCCAGTTATAACTGTTTATTTTATTGCCTACAGTGATTCCGTAACGCAACGCTGTAAGATTTTTATTTTTACACAAATTGTTGTAATTTAAGTCCATGAGAATTCTTCCCGAGGCAGATTGAAAACACAAAATTGAAGTATAATTATGTAATCATTAGTAGTGAACATTATATTTATTATATACAGTATGCCTGTACTTTCCAGTAATACCCTGTTTGCATGACATGTAGGCAACACACACACACACACACACACACACACACACACACACACACACACACACACACACACACACACACGCACACACACAAACACACATGTGCGTAAATTATTATGAATGCGAATACTATACCTGATATCTCTTACATTTTATGACAACAGAATAGTGAATTAATGTTTGATTTACCTTTCAGGCGACAGTATCCCCCCACCACACACATACAAACACACACACACAGCTGTCTCGTACTCACTGACACACTAACGGTCTAATATCTGTAACTCTCTTCTCTGCTGTTTCCTCGTCTCCTGTATAACGGTAATGACGTCACAGATCCTTTCTGGAACTTCTACAAACACGTTGGCTGCCGTACAGTTCTTGAAGGCTCTGGAAAACCCTTTGAAAAACAGTTTAATTGTTGTTAGTCATATGTTTGCTCACGTGAGTGGTGTGGGAAAGCTTGGCCTTGAGCCCTTTGTTAGCTCGCCGGCCTGGTATGTGGTGTGAAGTAGCTTAGCCCCCACCATCCTTTGTTGTGCACCGTGCTCAGCGTCACAATATATTTAAAATGGACCTATAGTGATAAAATATGTATCCAACCTTAACCAGTACTGGTATTTACGCTAGTGGATGCATTCTTTCTTCTTCCTGGCTGACTGGGAATGTTGCTATCACTGACTTTTTGTGAAACAGTTTTCGGTTATTTTGGACACCGCCACCTGTTTGCCGTCACTTCAATAGCGCTTAATTTCATGCAGGGATTGCCATCCCATCTGATAGCGAAGACAATGGAATGGTGTTGTCTTGATGGAAGAGGGAGGATATAACAATACTCCACTTTCATTAGAATTCCTCCCTTTCGTGTCCCCAAACACCCTCTTGTTCAGCCATGCATGCCTTCATCAAGTTTCTCTGTCATCTAACCTTTCTCAGAAAATAATCCCTCCTCCCCAGCAGGACAAACAACCGCCACTCCGAGCTCGTACTATTTTCAGCGCTCTTCCAAACCTTTCGAAACAAAGAATGTCCTTTGTAGCCTCTGATGATTGTTCGTCGCTTGGAAGCTTCTCAAAAGCGGAATATGCTAATAATTGAGAAAGGATCCACACTTTAACCAGAGCTTTACAATACAGGTAACTCATGTTATGACAGAAATTATGCAAAGGTTCTGCATGCTTAGTCTTACATTTACTATGATAATAATTATAAGTTTCCTTTATGATATTAGCTGATGTTCATTCTATGAGAATGGTTTTTCTATAAAAGATAGGAAACATAAAAGGCACTTACGCTATAATGTAAGTCCATTATAAACATCCTCCTTCTCAGCATCATCCTCACCAACACCACCACCACCAACACCACCACCACCAACACCACCACCACCACCGCCGCCGCCACCACCACCACCGCCACCGCCACCGCCACCACCTCCACTACCACCCGCACCACCACCTTCGTCCGATATGACACAATGTTGGAGGCCGTTAATTAAAAAAAACACCACCACCAGCACTAGCGCTACCGCCACCACAACCACCACCACCATCACCACCACCAACACCACCACCACCACCGTCATCACCATCACCATCACCACCACCACCACTGCCGCCACAGCCGCGGCTGCCACCACCACTACCACCACGATCACTATCACAACCACCACCGCTACCACCACCACCATCACCACCACCACCACCATCACCACCTCCACCACCACCGTCATCACCATCACCATCACCATCACCATCACCACCACCACTGCCGCCACAGCCGCGGCCGCCACCAGCACTACCACCACGATCACTATCACAACCACAACCGCCACCACCACCATCACCACCACCACCACCGTCACCACCACCACCACTGCCGCCACAGCCGCGACCGCCACCACCACTACCACCACGATCACTATCACAACCACCACCACCACCATCACCATCACCATCACCACCACTGCCGCCACAGCCGCGACCGCCACCACCACTACCACCACGATCACTATCACAACCACCACCGCCACCATCACCATCACCATCACCACCGCCATCACCATCACCATCACCATCACCACCACTACCACCACGATCACTATCACAACCACCACCACCACCATCACCATCACCATCACCACCACTGCCGCCACAGCCGCGACCGCCACCACCACTACCACCACGATCACTATCACAACCATCACCACCACCGCCACCACCACCATCACCATCACCATCACCATCACCACTGCCGCCACAGCCGCGACCGCCACCACCACTACCACCACGATCACTATCACAACCACCACCGCCACCGTCATCACCATCACCACTAACACCACCACCGCCACCACAGCCGCGACAGCCACCACCTGTACCACCACCACCATCACCATAACCATCACCTCTATCGCCACCACCACTACCACCACCGCCATCACCATCACCACTAACACCACCACCACAGCCGCGGCCTCCACCACCACTATCACCACCATCACTATCACCACCATCTCAACCACCACCGCCACCGCCGCCACCACCACCACCCCCACCGCCATCACCACCGCCACCACCACCACCATCACCTCTATCGCCACCACCACATCTCATCACCATCTCTTCTCATCTCACCATCTCTTCTCATCTCACCATCTCTTCTCATCTCACCATCTCATCTGATCATCTCATCCTATCTCATCATCTCATCTCACCATCTCATCATCATCTCATCATCTCATCTCATATCTCATATCACCATATCATCTCATCATCTCATCACCATCTCATCATCTCATCGCATATAACCATCTCATCTCATCATCTCATCACCATCTCATCATCTCATCTCATCATCTCATCTCATCATTTCATCTCATCATCTCATCATCTCATCTCATCATCTCAACACCATCTCATCATCTCATATCACCAACTCATCTCATCATCTCATATCACCATCTCATCATCTCATATCACCATCTCATCTCATCATTTCATCACCATCTCATCATCTCATATCACCAACTCATCTCATCATCTCATATCACCATCTCATCATCTCATATCACCATCTCATCTCATCATCTCATCACCATCTCATCATCTCATATCACCATCCCATCTCATCATCTCATCACCATCTCATCTTCTCATATCACCATCTCATCATCTCATCTCACCATCTCAACATCTCATCTCACCATCTCATCATCTCATCACCATCTCATCATCTCATCATCTCATCACCATCTCATCATCTCATCACCATCTCATCTCATCTCACCATCTCATCATCTCATATCACCATCTCATATCATCTCATCACCATCTCATCATCTCATCACCATCTCATCTCATCTCACCAATCCCATCATCTCATATCACCATCTCATATCATCTCATCACCATCTCAACATCTCATATCACCATTTCATATCACCATCTCATATCAACATCTCATCATTTCATATCACCATCTCATCCTTTCATCTCATCATCTCATATCACCATCTCATCATCTCATCTCACCATCTCATCATCTCATATCACCATCTCATCACCATCTCATCATCTCATCTCATCATCTCATCACCATCTCATCATATCATATCACCATCTCATCACCATTTCATCATCTCATCTCATCATCTCATCACCATCTCATCATATCATCTCATCATCTCATATCACCATCTCATCACCATCTCATCATCTCATCTCATCATCTCATCACCATCTCATCATCTCATCTCACCATCTCATCATATCATCTCATCTCATCATCTCATATCACCATCTCATCATCTCATCTCATCATCTCATCACCATCTCATCATCTCATCTCACCATCTCATCATCTCATCATCATATCACCATCTCATCTCATCATCTCATCACCATCTCATCATCTCATCTCACCATCTCATCATCTCATCTCACCATCTCATCTCACCATCTCATTATCTCATCTCACAGTCTCACCATCTCATCTCACCATCTCATTATCTCATCTCATCACCTCATCTCACCATCTCATCATCTCATCTCACCATCTCACCATCTCATCTCACCATCTCATCTCACCATCTCATCATCTCATCTCACCATCTCATCTCACCATCTCATCATCTCATCTCACCATCTCATTATCTCATCTCATCATCTCATTTCACCATCTCATCATCTCATCTCACCATCTCATCTCACCATCTCACCATCTCATCTCACAATCTCATCTCACCATCTCATCTCACCATCTCATCATCTCATCTCACCATCTCATCTCACCATCTCAACATCTCATCTCACCATCTCATCATCTCATCTCACCATCTCATCTCACCATCTCATCATCTCATCTCACCATCTCATCTCACTATCTCATCTCACCATCTCATCATCTCATCTCACCATCTCATCATCTCATCTCACCATCTCATCTCACCATCTCATCTCACCATATCATCATCTCATCTCACCATCTCACCATCTCATCTCATCATCTCATCTCACCATCTCATCTCACCATCTCATGTCACCATCTCATCTCACCATCTCATCATCTCATCTCACCAGCTCATCTCACCATCTCATCATCTCATCTCACCATCTCACCATCTCAGCTCATCATCTCATCTCACCATCTCATTATCTCATCTCACCATCTCATCTCACCATCTCATCTCACCATCTCACCGTCTCATCTCACCATCTCATCATCTCATCTCACCATCTCACCATCTCATCACCATCTCATCATCTCATCTCATCATCTCATCACCATCTCATCATATCATATCACCATCTCATCACCATCTCATCATCTCATCTCATCATCTCATCACCATCTCATCATATCATCTCACCATCTCATCATCTCATATCACCATCTCATCTCATCATCTCATCACCATCTCATCATCTCATCTCACCATATCATCATCTCATCTCACCATCTCATCATATCATCTCATCATCTCATCATCTCATATCACCATCTCATCATCTCATCTCACCATCTCATCATCTCATCATCATATCACCGTCTCATCTCACCATCTCATCATCTCATCTCACCATCTCACCATCTCATCACCATCTCATCATCTCATTTCATCATCTCATCACCATCTCATCATCTCATATCACTATCTAATCACCATCTCATCTCATCTCATCTCATCATTTCATCTCCATCTCATCATCTCATCTCACCATCTCATCATCTCATCATCTCATCATCATATCACCACCTCATCTCATCTCATCACCATCTCATCATCTCATCTCACCATCTCATCATCTCATCTCACCATCTCATCTCACCATCTCATTATCTCATCTCACAGTCTCACCATCTCATCTCACCATCTCATTATCTCATCTCATCACCTCATCTCACCATCTCATCATCTCATCTCACCATCTCATCTCACCATCTCACCATCTCATCTCACCATCTCATCTCACCATCTCATCATCTCATCTCACCATCTCATCTCACCATCTCATCATCTCATCTCACCATCTCATTATCTCATCTCATCATCTCATCTCACCATCTCATCATCTCATCTCACCATCTCATCTCACCATCTCACCATCTCATCTCACAATCTCATCTCACCATCTCATCTCACCATCTCATCATCTCATCTCACCATCTCATCTCACCATCTCATCATCTCATCTCACCATCTCATCATCTCATCTCACCATCTCATCTCACCATCTCATCATCTCATCTCACCATCTCATCTCACTATCTCATCTCACCATCTCATCATCTCATCTCACCATCTCATCTCACCATATCATCATCTCATCTCACCATCTCACCATCTCATCTCATCATCTCATCTCACCATCTCATCTCACCATCTCATGTCACCATCTCATCTCACCATCTCATCATCTCATCTCACCAGCTCATCTCACCATCTCATCATCTCATCTCACCATCTCACCATCTCAGCTCATCATCTCATCTCACCATCTCATTATCTCATCTCACCATCTCATCTCACCATCTCACCGTCTCATCTCACTATCTCATCATCTCATCTCACCATCTCACCATCTCATCTCACCATCTCATCATCTCATCTCACCATCTCATCATCTCATCTCACCATCTCATCATATCATCTCACCATCTCATCATCTCATCTCACCATCTCATCTCACCATCTCATCATCTCATCTCACCATCTCATCATCTCACCATCTCATCTCATCATCTCATCTCACCATCTCATCTCATCATCTCACATCACCATCTCATCATCTCATTTCATCATCTCATCACCATCTCATCATCTCATATCACTATCTAATCACCATCTCATCTCATCTCATCTCATCATTTCATCTCCATCTCATCATGTCATCTCACCATCTCATCATCTCATCATCTCATCATCATATCACCACCTCATCTCATCTCATCACCATCTCATCATCTCATATCACCATCTCATCACCATCTCATATCACCATCTCATCACCATCTCATCATCTCATCTCATCATCTCATCACCATCTCATCATCTCATCTCACCATCTCATCATCTCAACATCATATCACCATCTCATCTCATCATCTCATCACCATCTCATCATCTCATCTCACCATCTCATCTCATCATCTCATCACCATCTCATCATCTCATCTCACCATCTCATCTCACCATCTCACCATCTCATCTCACCATCTCACCATCTCATCTCACCATCTCATCATCTCATCTCACCATCTCATCATCTCATCTCACCATCTCATCATCTCATCATCATATCACCATCTCATCTCATCTCATCACCATCTCATCATCTCATATCACCATCTCATCACCATCTCATCACCATCTCATCATCTCATCTCATCATCTCATCACCATCTCATCATCTCATCTCACCATCTCATCATCTCATCATCATATCACCATCTCATCTCACCATCTCATCTCACCATCTCATCTCACCATCTCATCATATCATCTCACCATCTCATCTCACCATCTCATCATCTCATCTCACCATCTCATCTCACCATCTCATCATCTCATCTCACCATCTCATCTCACCATCTCATCTCACCATCTCATCTCACAATCTCATCTCACCATCTCATCATCTCATCTCACCATCTCATTATCTCATCTCATCATCTCATCTCATCATCTCATCATCTCATGTCACCATCTCATCTCACCATCTCATTACCTCATCTCATTATCTCATCTCATCGTCTCATCATCTCATCTCACCATCTCATCTCACCATCTCATCATCTCATCTCACCATCTCATCTCACCATCTCACCATCTCATCTTCTCATCTCACCATCTCATCTCACCATCTCATTATCTCATCTCATCATCTCATCATCTTATCTCACCATCTCATCTCACCATCTCATTATCTCATCTCATCATCTCATCTCACCATCTCATCATCTCATCACTATCTCATCATCTCATCACTATCTCATCATCTCATCTCACCATCTCATCATCTCATCATCTCATCCTGTCTCATCATCTCATCATCTCACCATCTCATCATCTCATCTCATCATCTCATCTCACCATCTCATCATCTCATCTCACCATCTCATCATCTCATATCACCATCTCATATCATCTCATCACCATCTCAACATCTCATATCACCATTTCATATCACCATCTCATATCAACATCTCATCATTTCATATCACCATCTCATCCTTTCATCTCATCATCTCATATCACCATCTCATCATCTCATCTCACCATCTCATCATCTCATATCACCATCTCATCACCATCTCATCACCATCTCATCATCTCATCTCATCATCTCATCACCAAATCATCATATCATATCACCATCTCATCACCATCTCATCATCTCATCTCATCATCTCATCACCATCTCATCATATCATCTCACCATCTCATCATCTCATATCACCATCTCATCACCATCTCATCATCTCATCTCATCATCTCATCACCATCTCATCATCTCATCTCACCATCTCATCATCTCATATCACCATCTCATCATCTCATCTCATCATCTCATCACCATCTCATCATCTCATCTCACCATCTCATCATCTCATCATCATATCACCATCTCATCTCATCATCTCATCACCATCTCATCATCTCATCTCACCATCTCATCATCTCATCTCACCATCTCATCTCACCATCTCATTATCTCATCTCAGTCTCACCATCTCATCTCACCATCTCATTATCTCATCTCATCACCTCATCTCACCATCTCATCATCTCATCTCACCATCTCATCTCACCATCTCACCATCTCATCTCACCATCTCATCTCACCATCTCATCATCTCATCTCACCATCTCATCTCACCATCTCATCATCTCATCTCACCATCTCATTATCTCATCTCATCATCTCATCTCACCATCTCATCATCTCATCTCACCATCTCATCTCACCATCTCATCTCACCATCTCACCATCTCATCTCACAATCTCATCTCACCATCTCATCTCACCATCTCATCATCTCATCTCACCATCTCATCTCACCATCTCATCATCTCATCTCACCATCTCATCATCTCATCTCACCATCTCATCTCACCATCTCATCATCCCATCTCAACATCTCATCTCACTATCTCATCTCACCATCTCATCATCTCATCTCACCATCTCATCATCTCATCTCACCATCTCATCTCACCATATCATCATCTCATCTCACCATCTCACCATCTCATCTCATCATCTCATCTCACCATCTCATCTCACCATCTCATCTCACCATCTCATCATCTGATCTCACCAGCTCATCTCACCATCTCATCATCTCATCTCACCATCTCACCATCTCAGCTCATCATCTCATCTCACCATCTCATTATCTCATCTCACCATCTCATCTCACCATCTCACCGTCTCATCTCACCATCTCATCATCTCATCTCACCATCTCACCATCTCATCTCACCATCTCATCATCTCATCTCACCATCTCATCATCTCATCTCACCATCTCATCTCACCATCTCATATCATCTCATCTCACCATCTCATCATATCATCTCACCATCTCATCATCTCATCTCACCATCTCATCTCACCATCTCATCATCTCATCTCACCATCTCATCTCATCATCTCATCTCACCATCTCATCTCATCATCTCACATCACCATCTCATCATCTCATCATCTCATCACCATCTCATCATCTCATATCACTATCTAATCACCATCTCATCTCATCTCATCATCTCATCTCCATCTCATCATCTCATCTCACCATCTCATCATCTCATCATCATATCACCATCTCATCTCATCTCATCACCATCTCATCATCTCATATCACCATCTCATCACCATCTCATATCACCATCTCATCACCATCTCATCATCTCATCTCATCATCTCATCACCATCTCATCATCTCATCTCACCATCTCATCATCTCATCATCATATCACCATCTCATCTCATCATCTCATCACCATCTCATCATCTCATCTCACCATCTCATCTCATCATCTCATCACCATCTCATCATTTCATCTCACCATCTCATCTCACCATCTCACCATCTCATCTCACCATCTCACCATCTCATCTCACCATCTCACCATCTCATCTCACCATCTCATCATCTCATCTCACCATCTCATCATCATATCACCATCTCATCATCATATCACCATCTCATCTCATCTCATCACCATCTCATCACCATCTCATATCACCATCTCATCTCATCTCATCACCATCTCATCACCATCTCATATCACCATCTCATCACCATCTCATCATCTCATCTCATCACCATCTCATCACCATCTCATCTCATCATCTCATCACCATCTCATCATCTCATCTCACCATCTCATCTCACAATCTCACCATCTCATCTCACAATCTCATCTCACCATCTCATCTCACCATCTCATCATCTCATCTCACCATCTCATCTCACCATCTCATCATCTCATCTCACCATCTCATCTCACCATCTCATCATCTCATCTCACCATCTCATCTCACTATCTCATCTCACCATCTCATCATCTCATCTCACCATCTCATCTCACCATATCATCATCTCATCTCACCATCTCACCATCTCATCTCATCATCTCATCTCACCATCTCATCTCACCATCTCATGTCACCATCTCATCTCACCATCTCATCATCTCATCTCACCAGCTCATCTCACCATCTCATCATCTCATCTCACCATCTCACCATCTCAGCTCATCATCTCATCTCACCATCTCATTATCTCATCTCACCATCTCATCTCACGATCTCACCGTCTCATCTCACTATCTCATCATCTCATCTCACCATCTCACCATCTCATCTCACCATCTCATCATCTCATCTCACCATCTCATCATCTCATCTCACCATCTCATCATATCATCTCACCATCTCATCATCTCATCTCACCATCTCATCTCACCATCTCATCATCTCATCTCACCATCTCATCATCTCACCATCTCATCTCATCATCTCATCTCACCATCTCATCTCATCATCTCACATCACCATCTCATCATCTCATTTCATCATCTCATCACCATCTCATCATCTCATATCACTATCTAATCACCATCTCATCTCATCTCATCTCATCATTTCATCTCCATCTCATCATCTCATCTCACCATCTCATCATCTCATCATCTCATCATCATATCACCACCACCTCATCTCATCTCATCACCATCTCATCATCTCATATCACCATCTCATCACCATCTCATATCACCATCTCATCACCATCTCATCATCTCATCTCATCATCTCATCACCATCTCATCATCTCATCTCACCATCTCATCATCTCAACATCATATCACCATCTCATCTCATCATCTCATCACCATCTCATCATCTCATCTCACCATCTCATCTCATCATCTCATCACCATCTCATCATCTCATCTCACCATCTCATCTCACCATCTCACCATCTCATCTCACCATCTCACCATCTCATCTCACCATCTCATCATCTCATCTCACCATCTCATCATCTCATCTCACCATCTCATCATCTCATCATCATATCACCATCTCATCTCATCTCATCACCATCTCATCATCTCATATCACCATCTCATCACCATCTCATATCACCATCTCATCACCATCTCATCATCTCATCTCATCATCTCATCACCATCTCATCATCTCATCTCACCATCTCATCATCTCATCATCATATCACCATCTCATCTCACCATCTCATCTCACCATCTCATCATATCATCTCACCATCTCATCTCACCATCTCATCATCTCATCTCACCATCTCATCTCACCATCTCATCATCTCATCTCACCATCTCATCTCACCATCTCATCTCACCATCTCATCTCACAATCTCATCTCACCATCTCATCATCTCATCTCACCATCTCATTATCTCATCTCATCATCTCATCTCATCATCTCATCATCTCATGTCACCATCTCATCTCACCATCTCATTACCTCATCTCATTATCTCATCTCATCGTCTCATCATCTCATCTCACCATCTCATCTCACCATCTCATCATCTCATCTCACCATCTCATCTCACCATCTCACCATCTCATCTTCTCATCTCACCATCTCATCTCACCATCTCATTATCTCATCTCATCATCTCATCATCTTATCTCACCATCTCATCTCACCATCTCATTATCTCATCTCATCATCTCATCTCACCATCTCATCATCTCATCACTATCTCATCATCTCATCACTATCTCATCATCTCATCTCACCATCTCATCATCTCATCATCTCATCCTGTCTCATCATCTCATCATCTCACCATCTCATCATCTCATCTCGTCATCTCATCTCACCATCTCATCATCTCATCTCACCATCTCATCATCTCATATCACCATCTCATATCATCTCATCACCATCTCAACATCTCATATCACCATTTCATATCACCATCTCATATCAACATCTCATCATTTCATATCACCATCTCATCCTTTCATCTCATCATCTCATATCACCATCTCATCATCTCATCTCACCATCTCATCATCTCATATCACCATCTCATCACCATCTCATCACCATCTCATCATCTCATCTCATCATCTCATCACCAACTCATCATATCATATCACCATCTCATCACCATCTCATCATCTCATCTCATCATCTCATCACCATCTCATCATATCATCTCACCATCTCATCATCTCATATCACCATCTCATCACCATCTCATCATCTCATCTCATCATCTCATCACCATCTCATCATCTCATCTCACCATCTCATCATCTCATATCACCATCTCATCATCTCATCTCATCATCTCATCACCATCTCATCATCTCATCTCACCATCTCATCATCTCATCATCATATCACCATCTCATCTCATCATCTCATCACCATCTCATCATCTCATCTCACCATCTCATCATCTCATCTCACCATCTCATCTCACCATCTCATTATCTCATCTCAGTCTCACCATCTCATCTCACCATCTCATTATCTCATCTCATCACCTCATCTCACCATCTCATCATCTCATCTCACCATCTCATCTCACCATCTCACCATCTCATCTCACCATCTCATCTCACCATCTCATCATCTCATCTCACCATCTCATCTCACCATCTCATCATCTCATCTCACCATCTCATTATCTCATCTCATCATCTCATCTCACCATCTCATCATCTCATCTCACCATCTCATCTCACCATCTCATCTCACCATCTCACCATCTCATCTCACAATCTCATCTCACCATCTCATCTCACCATCTCATCATCTCATCTCACCATCTCATCTCACCATCTCATCATCTCATCTCACCATCTCATCATCTCATCTCACCATCTCATCTCACCATCTCATCATCTCATCTCAACATCTCATCTCACTATCTCATCTCACCATCTCATCATCTCATCTCACCATCTCATCATCTCATCTCACCATCTCATCTCACCATATCATCATCTCATCTCACCATCTCACCATCTCATCTCATCATCTCATCTCACCATCTCATCTCACCATCTCATCTCACCATCTCATCATCTGATCTCACCAGCTCATCTCACCATCTCATCATCTCATCTCACCATCTCAGCTCATCATCTCATCTCACCATCTCATTATCTCATCTCACCATCTCATCTCACCATCTCACCGTCTCATCTCACCATCTCACCGTCTCATCTCACCATCTCATCATCTCATCTCACCATCTCACCATCTCATCTCACCATCTCATCATCTCATCTCACCATCTCATCATCTCATCTCACCATCTCATCTCACCATCTCATATCATCTCATCTCACCATCTCATCATATCATCTCACCATCTCATCATCTCATCTCACCATCTCATCTCACCATCTCATCATCTCATCTCACCATCTCATCTCATCATCTCATCTCACCATCTCATCTCATCATCTCACATCACCATATCATCTCATCATCTCATCACCATCTCATCATCTCATATCACTATCTAATCACCATCTCATCTCATCTCATCATCTCATCTCCATCTCATCATCTCATCTCACCATCTCATCATCTCATCATCATATCACCATCTCATCTCATCTCATCACCATCTCATCATCTCATATCACCATCTCATCACCATCTCATATCACCATCTCATCACCATCTCATCATCTCATCTCATCATCTCATCACCATCTCATCATCTCATCTCACCATCTCATCATCTCATCATCATATCACCATCTCATCTCATCATCTCATCACCATCTCATCATCTCATCTCACCATCTCATCTCATCATCTCATCATTTCATCTCATCATTTCATCTCACCATCTCACCATCTCATCTCACCATCTCACCATCTCATCTCACCATCTCACCATCTCATCTCACCATCTCATCATCTCATCTCACCATCTCATCATCTCATCATCATATCACCATCTCATCATCATATCACCATCTCATCTCATCTCATCACCATCTCATCTCATCTCATCACCATCTCATCACCATCTCATATCACCATCTCATCACCATCTCATCATCTCATCTCATCACCATCTCATCACCATCTCATCTCATCATCTCATCACCATCTCATCATCTCATCTCACCATCTCATCATCTCATCATCATATCACCATCTCATCTCACCATCTCATCTCACCATCTCATCATATCATCTCACCATCTCATCTCACCATCTCATCATCTCATCTCACCATCTCATCTCACCATCTCATCTCACCATCTCATCTCACCATCTCATCTCACAATCTCATCTCACCATCTCATCATCTCATCTCACCATCTCATTATCTCATCTCATCATCTCATCTCATCATCTCATCTCACCATCTCATTACCTCATCTCATTATCTCATCTCATCGTCTCATCATCTCATCTCACCATCTCATCTCACCATCTCATCATCTCATCTCACCATCTCATCTCACCATCTCACCATCTCATCTTCTCATCTCACCATCTCATCTCACCATCTCATTATCTCATCTCATCATCTCATCATCTCATCTCACCATCTCATCTCACCATCTCATTATCTCATCTCATCATCTCATCTCACCATCTCATCATCTCATCTCATCCTATCTCATCATCTCATCACTATCTCATCATCTCATCACTATCTCATCATCTCATCTCACCATCTCATCATCTCATCATCTCATCCTGTCTCATCATCTCATCATCTCACCATCTCATCATCTCATCATCTCATCTCATCATCTCATCTCACCATCTCATCATCTCATCTCACCATCTCACCATCTCACCATCTCATCATCTCATCTCACCATCTCACCATCTCATCATCTTATCTCACCATCTCATCATCTCATCATCTCATCATCTCATCTCATCATCTCATTATCTCATCTCATCATCTCATCATCTCATCTCACCATCTCATCTCACCATCTCATCTCACCATCTCATCATCTCATCTCACCATCTCATCATCTCATCTCACCATCTCATCATCTCATCTCACCATCTCATCATCTCATCTCACCATCTCATTATCTCATCTCACCATCTCATTATCTCATCTCATCCTATCTCATCATCTCATCTCATCTCACCATCTCATCATCTCATCATCTCATCCTGTCTCATCATATCATCTCACCATCTCATCATCTCATCACCATCTCATCATCTCATCTCACCATCTGATCAGCTCATCCTATCCCATCTCATCTCATCTCACCATCTCATCCTATCTCATCATCTCATCACCATCTCGTCATCTCGTATCACCATCTCATCTCATCATCTCATCTCATCTCACCATCTCATCCTATCTCATCATCTCATCTCATCTGATCATCTCATCTGATCATCTCATCCTATCTCATTATGTCATATCATCTCACCATCTCATCTCATCATCTCATCTCACCATCTCATCTCATCATCTCATCTCATCTGAACATCTCATCCTATCTCATTATGTCATATCATCTCATCATCTCATCTCATCATCTCATCTCATCATCTCATCTCATCTGATCATCTCATCCTATCTCATCATCTCATCTCATCATCTCATCCTATCTCATCATCTCATCTCATCTGATCATCTCATCCTATCTCAGCATCTCATCTCATCTCATCATCTCATCCTATCTCATCATCTCATCTCATCTGATCATCTCATCCTATCTCATTATGTCAATCATCTCACCATCTGATCCTATCTCATCATCTCATCTCATCTCATCATCTCATCCTATCTCATCATCTCATCTCATCTCATCTGATCATCTCATCCTATCTCAGCATCTCATCTCATCATCTCATCTCATCTGATCATCTTATCTCATCTTACCATCTCATCATCGTAGCTCCTCATCTCATCTCATGTCATCATCTGATTAGCCCGCCTCGGTAGCGTAATGGTTAGCGTGACTGTCTCACTTTCAAGGGGTCGCGAGTTCGAATCTCGCTTAGGATAAGTTATTCCGGTAAGGTCTTTTTCCGAAGTTTTCCCTACCCTGAGAAGACGAATGTCGGGTAACTTAAAGCTGCATGGACCTCGGGCTAATTTGAGTATCATTTGATCCATTTCATTCATTCATCCGATATGACACAATGTTGATGGACGTTAATTAAAAAAAAATCATATCATTTCAGCTCCTCATCTCATGCCATCATCGCATCTCATCTGATCATCTAATTTTATCATCTCATCTCATCATTTTATCTCATCCCATATCATCTAATCATCTTATCTCATCTTACCTCATCATCTCATCTCTTTGTTTTCTGTTTATTTATGGGTAGAATATTTAATTCATTTTTTATTTCTTGATTGTTTTTACTTTTTTTCTGTAAATGTACATCATTTCATTACTCTTAGGTATCTTATTTCGGCTGCATTAATTCTATCCCATTCCTTCTTTACCTATCACCCATGCTTCACATCCATGTATAAATGGTGACACAGCGATTACTTTGTAAAGTTTTAAATGTGGTTCTTTCCTTATCTTTCTTTTAATAATCTTGTTAATGGTCCACAAGTATATTGAAATTTATTTACTTTCTGGTTTATATCTTTGTTGTTGCTATAATAAGCCATGTTGCATTCTAAGTAGTAAACATACATATTTGTTCTAATGTATAATTATTTAAAACAATTTTTGATAAGATCATAAGCCCATATTTGTTAATGTTTCTCCATGTTCACACACATTTTTGCAAATTATTTTCTTTTGTGTGTTAAATTATTCCATAATCTGCAAAGAGCAGCATGTTGATATTGTAGTCGTTCTTTAGTTTCATGCCTTTTGGTATTTTCATTTTTATTTCTCTGAGAATATCAGCCATATAAATATTAAAAAGTAGCGGGGACAAACTACACCACTGGATAAGTATTATAATGTAAGAAGCATAAACTATGAAGCAGTACACTCACAGGAGTTATTAGAAAATCACATAGTAATCTTGTACACTGCGGACCATTTCAAAGCTACCGGCCTTCTAGTGCGTGGCACGACATGCGTTTACTGTGCAGCTGTGGTATCAAGCAACGAATAAAGTGATTTTTATCTGCGGAGGGATTTAAAGCAGAGAGCGTATGCAAGCAACCCACACGCTTCAAAAACTTGAAGGTCAGTAGCCAGTGCAATTACAGATAGGAAGTTTCAGAAGGCGTTTTAGAGTGCCATAGGTCATTGTGAGCTTTGCAGTTACAAAGATGGACATTATTTTTAACAAATGCTCTTATAAAACATGAGATCGACATTAGGTTTCCTTAATATCTCTTAAGGGTGCAATATTTACACGGTACAGCAAGCTTAATGTATGCCAGTGACAACACATGGGTTTTGGTAACTGAGAGAACTTGCTCGTATCTCTCCAGTAATCGTATGTAGAACGGTCCACTAGACCACCGGGAGCTTTGAAATGGTTCGTACTGTATAACACAGAATAGTAACAAGATTAGCAAAATTTCAAATGCTTCGACAGTTGATGCATTTAAGATTGTAAACAACTTAAAATACAACAAGGAAAACTTGAAAAAAAAAAAACGGGGAAAATGGAATAAAAATGCTATGTTTTCAACATTTGTACACTGTTCCTTTTCTAAATTGTGTGTATCTTAGAGTTTCCCGACTATACAACGTTACCAAGAATTCTGCATATATAGTTACAATCAATATTGTGACTTTTGGGTGGGTGTAAAGTAAAGAAGACAGATGTAGTCGGGATAAAGATACACGTTTATTTCCGTAAACAGTAACTTTTTACACTCGTTGCAACAGCAAGAAAGTCTCTTCCCATTCACCAACAGCACGGCTCCAAATTCGTCACAAAAACTGTCCCTTCTCCGTCGGCACGACTCCTCAACGCTTCGCATACGTCTCTTCTTTCCGTCGGCACGACTACTCAACGCTTCACATACGTCTGTCCACTCCGCCGGCACGACTACTCAACGCTTCACATACGTCTGTCTTGTCTGTCGCACTTTACCGCTATTTATATCTCCCAGGCACTATTCTGGAAAGTTCAGTTATTGCGGTGAAATACAAAGCAGAAGATTCCAGAAGCCTCTATCCTTTTCTCTCTTTCGGCAAGCGCCCCAACAATGCGGCCGTTCTCTGTCTCTTTCCTTCGGCTCCTTTGCGGTAGTGCCGACAATAATGCGATGGGTGACAATATTATTAGCCACTGAAATATATTTTCTTAGACATACTGCTAGACACTCCAATTGGAAAGAATAAGAAACACGGAGGTTCCAATGAAAATGAACAAGAAACATACAGTTTTGGATTACATAGAATGCAAACAATTAACATGTTATGGGCAGGTGAGAGGGATTGAAAAGGGAAGGACACCCAAGGAAATACTAGATTGGAGAGAAGGAATAGAGGTAGCACACATGGATGCAGGAAATACAACTAATGAATCGAAAAGGACTAGAACTAAAGGTTTGGGAAGATCAGGAAAATTGGAAGAAGAGCATTATAGTGCGAAATTTTGAGCACAGGAATATGTATCAAACTCTTAAAACCTGTATATAAAGCAAAACAAAGAATTCAATCAGAATAACAATTTATAGGCGATTTATATGACAATCAAGACATATATTTTATACATCTTCATGTCACTGCATCAAATATGTGGTATTTGGAACAAAGCTGTTTACTAATGTAATCTATATTTAGATAAAATTCTACCTAAACATATGACAATCTAACTAAAATTAATATAATGTTATAATATAATTTAAATAAATAAAATAAATAAAGGTTTTCAATTGTTTTTGAGAAAGTGAGACATAGAAACTTATCAGTGCCAAAACTGGAGAAAGCTTCGTGGAAATAGTTCCGTTGTGTTCTTGAAAGATGCTGCTTATAAATAAGACGTTTCATATAATTTACTTTTCATTTTTGACTTGTGATGTTCAAGATTCGCATTTCATATCATCCTTTTCCTCACTCTCATACCTAGTGCTTGGCTGACCACCCGCTTCCAGGTCTTCACTCTGTCAGGCCCATGACTCAGACAAACAAAACATTGACTTCCGCTGCATAAAGTTGGATAGTCCAAAAACTGAGCCCAGTGAAATATACTCGGATTGCGTATCATTACGCAATGTTGAGAATCCTAGTCTTTTAATTTGTCGAAACATGACAAACATGCAAATGGCACAAATTAAAAGCTGTCAATGGTCATACCTATAACTGCCATAGCATTATGAATGCTACGTTCTAAATCAGGGACTCTAGTCTTCGGATTAAAGTTGAAATGCAGTTCGCAGCACTGGTTTACTCTAGTACTATGGAATGGTGAAATGTAGGAACACTACTCATTTGTGCCCTTCTCGTGCTCGTTCAACTGGACTGAAATTTATGTATCCGCAAATAGTGATTTTTGACCGTTAGCTCGTATGCAAGCGTTTCTAAGCGTGTACACATGATAGAATATCGATATTGAATTTTATATTGCATTTGTGGTAAAATCACGATATTGAATTTTTGGTGACAATTTGTGGTAAGCCATCATAGTCCTTGCCATAGTGACAAAGTGGCAATTTGATGAACCCCACTTCTGATATCAGTGTGACAGAATAACAAAATCCAGTCCAGTTACTTTTCCATCGTTGTATTGTTTTCTAAAATGTTATCACAAATACAGTTGTATTTGTTCTCGTGGTTAACACAGTCTGCAGTCCTTCGTGCTATCACAACTCACAAATTTTACTTCTCATAACCTTGCCTTAGTCCCTTCAGTGTCTTTCTTCACTTTCTCTGTCTCGCATATGCTAAATACGTTACATTCACTCGACGCTTATTGGAACTTCTTTACGACGCACACTCACAGCTGTCACATTGACCGACTCGTGTCTGTAACTGCAACTGACTCATCGATGCTTTCTCGCCTCCATATAAAGCGGGGATGACGTCACACGGACCCTTAATGAATCCCTCCAAAAACGCAGCTTAAACTTTCTTGAAGGCTCCGGAGAAGTCCCTTTTGTGTAACCGTTTAATTCTTATTAATCACATGTTGGCTCATGTGAGTGGTGCAGGGTAGCTTGACTTTGCGCCTTTGTTTGCTCACCAGCTGGTATGTGGTGTGAAGTAGCTTAGCTCCGACTGTCCTTTGTATTGCGCCGCGCCGATCACACTGTGTATGTTATATAATACGTAGCGAGGAGTTTACAGCTAACAATAGCAGTTTAAGTAATTTCTACAGGCAAAGGTACGGTACATATCTGGGTGTTTGGATGAATTTTGTGCGAAACTTACAGATTGTGATAGATGGTGTTTTAAGTTCATATCGGTGATGCTCCAGTACGAAGCTATATAGTCTTGCAAACTTTTCATTCATGAGCATTATTCAATTAGCTTTTCTCCTCGTTCGCAGGATGGGATACGTACAACGAGGTAGTAATCTCTTTCCGGTTTCTCAGAATTCAAGTATATGTATTTGCCCGTAACAAATGTACTGCAAAATAAAATAATAATTAGGTTACAATATGAATGTAAAGATTAAATCAGACGATCAGGATGGTGTCCACCCACGGATGGTAATGTCGAGAAGTATAATACTCGTGGATAAAGCGGTGTCAAGGTGTTTCCTATCTCGGAACACAGAATATTCTTTAAAAAATAACACTCAACTCATACCTTTCCTACATGGCAGAAACAAGGGCACAGTGGCATTAGAAATAGAGTACGTAGTGGGGCGTGATACCTTCGTTTCCTAGCGTCCCGTCCCGCCCCGTCCCGTCCCGTTCCGTCGTATCCACCTATCTGTCTCTGCCTGCCTATCTGCCTGCTTGTTTGTTTACTTATTTTTTTACTTATTTATCCATCTATTTTTCTATTTATTTGTTTATTTATGTATTTATTTAGTTAATTACTTTCTTAGGTATTTATTTATTTATGTTTTTACAAACCTTCGAATGACCAAAAAAAGGTGTTGATGAACTTTTAGAAAGTACGATATTTACAATTATATATTATATCTTTACACCAAGTTATGGCAGATCTTAAGGTGAGTGGTATTCAACGTAACACTTCATGGTGCTATCCGGGATATTTAAAGATGCTTATTAATGTCCCAAAGCTATGTTGTCCTCCGGTTTTCTTTTTATTTAAACCAATTTTTCCACCTTAAGTTCATCCCATGTTTTCGGATAATTAGCTGATTTGGGTGCATGAGATCACTCTGCAGGCCGTGACGAACGAAGAAGCTTGACTAGTTTTATTCTAGGACTTCCTTAAAATTCTGCTGGTCAGAGAACTATTGGATATTCTCACACGTTTGTCCTGTTTGGAGGATAGGGAACTAATTTTAAAACAGAGACATGCAATTGCTGAACTTTCATAACAATGTCTTTTATTCATAAGGTTAACGCCATGCTTCTAATGTTGAGCAAATGCCAATACTCTAAAGAAGATTTAATTGGAATCCTCCACAATGCAGCGTTTTCACTGTCCCCCATTATCTCTGGTCGTCCCAGTGATGACCTGGTGGCTCGACGTCCTTCGTCTCGTCGATGCAGCTGAGGAGGCGCCAACTTCTCAGGGTCTCAGCCTCGACGAGAGATGTTGGTCTTCGGGAAAGGAGCGGTGTGTTGGACGGTGATAGGAATGAATGGGTTTTTCATGGGGTTCCTCGAAAGAAAAACACAAGATGCAGTTTCACTGCTGGCACTTCGGGTTACAGGAATCTCTGGAAGTTGTACCTTTAACAGCTTTAGTGTAATATGCTTACTTATGATGCTGTATAAATCCCACTTCCTTTATATGTATATAATTCGCTATCACTTGACGTGTTGTGACTTAGTGGCACTTTGAGTGGTACTTCTACTGAATGACGTGGCGTCCATTCCCGACTCAGCGACACACCATCACCGTACACCTGATAGCAACGAACTGTGTGGATTTTCTCACCAACACTTGTCTTAAGGCAGTTTTGAATTTTTCACCATAAACAACATTTCCCTCCCCTGATTGGACATTTTTATTGGGCTTTTACGTTCATTGGTTCTCTCTTCAAACCTTTGTATTTTAGTGGCGGTTTAGGAGTTCGTTTAGGGCGTGTGGTACTTAGGCGGGCGAGTAAACATCCCTCACGACACAAAAGAAGTCTGAGGTTTTATTGCCCCACGCCAAAACCTTTACAAACGGTCTGCAGATATTATCTGGTGTTCTTGAACGGGAAACTTGCAGATTTCCCTGCATAACTTTGCCTGTGTTTATTTATCAACCTTTATGAAGCTTAAACATAAATATAATTCTTCAATGGATTTTGTCTGATATAATTTTCAAGTAATCATTTCAAGAACATGGATAATTAATAAACTGGGTGTTGATTAATTATCCACATTTCCTTAATTATGGCTGACGCAGGTTCCATTTCTGGACACCCATTGTCAAGCGGAAATATTGCTACAACAATTACAGCAACTGCTTATATACATTGACTTTTATATTCTTTATGTGGTTATTCCCAATAATAATACATACAATTAGTTGCTTTCCTTAAAGAATTACAATTATTTCCGCAGTGAACTACTGATAGGCCATTTATATAAGAAATTTTATTAACATCTGAGCATCGAAGCCTCTGAATTTTACATTGGGTTTTGAGAGCTTAGAATGTAAACGGCCTTGAAGTATGGCTACATATATTCTTTGAGAGGGCAATTTTATTGTTAAGATATCTAGAAGGCGATTTCTTTCCTGAATATTATCGAGAAATTGTATTCAGCATCATGACAAAATGTTCCCCCTTATTAGTTCTACACTGTCAATATAGCTTGAGCAGTTTGCTTCGGATTTTGCAACGAAGTGGTCCATAGTTAGGCATGCTCGTACTTGCAGTTTATTGAATAAAAAATTGGAATATTTCTTACGAAACAGGAAGCATCATTGAAAAGAACTACTTTAGAAATCGTTACACGACTACATCGGTTGAGTACCTATTGAATGCGGCACTCCAACTCGTGATTATTCGACTCACGTAAAACCCACTCTGAGGTCACAATTCTACTCCTAGCCAATACTACTTCACCCGGAGGGCTGAATAAGATTAAAAGGAAATATATTTGCCAGTGGAAATGTGTTGCAGGGCAATCAAATCTATAATTGGGAGGCTCTCTTTCACGCTTCCAAAAATTAAACTGTTTGCAAAAAGTAAAAAAAAGTAATGGTAAAATACTCATGCTAAATCTACTTCTGCTGGTTAAACCACTGTTTCTTGAGGTTACCAATGCGTTTATGCCCATTACGCTGGTGGTTGTGCTCCTTTTTCTTTGAGTAGTTTTGGAAGGTAAGCCTTGACCAGTTAGGACTATCAAACGACGGAATCGATCCTGGTGGGCCTCCCGAATGAGAGTCTTACGTTACCATAGGGCCAACTCGCTCGGTTAGGTAGCAAAGTGTTGAAATAAAAATTCAGAAAATTTAGACGATTTACAGAAATCCTTGCATGAATTAAATAAATTGTGTAAATTATATGATTTTATATCAGTAACAAAAACAAAATTGTTCTAGGTGGCCAAAGTCTAGAGCAAATATCATATTTAAAATATTTTGGGTTCGAAATCATGTGTAATGTGCAAAGAGGCAGCAATTATAAAATAAATTCCAAGTAATATACGCAAGTCTACAGAGATTTAAAAAAAGATAAGGAAAGAGGCAAAAACGAAATCAACGGAGTACTTTATGGCTGTGAAATTTGGGTTTCAACAAAATTCCGCGAAATAAATTATGAACTATAATGCAAGAAGAAGGATATCGAAGTATGCTGATAAAGGCAACTTAGAGTCTATATAAAAATACAATAATTATGATTGACAATGGCGATAAAATTGGGAACGAAGTAGAAGAAATAAATCAAGGGGTTAAACAGGAATGCTCTTGGTCACCAGAATTATTATTTAACATATATTTAGACGAAGCACTTAAAGATTCGAAAAACAGTTCTACTGAGGGTATTCGAATGAATAAATATAAGCTTACAACAATTTGATCAGGTTTTTTTAGGGGAAACTGAAGATGGTTTACAGAAAAGTGTTAATAACCTGAAAGACAATACGGAATCATATAACTTAAAGATTTTAACAGCCAAAACGAAATCAATGGCTTGTATAGATGTAAATCATGTGAAATATAACATAGTTATTGATGAAGAAATAATAGAACAAGTCTAGTTTTAATTAACTAGGTATTCATATATCATATGGCATAAATAAAGACCTGAACACAAACTTAAAGAAACTAAGACAAATGAACCGATTAATCACTAGAGGATTGAAAAGCAAGACTTAAAGAAAACAAATGAAATTTTATAAAGTAATGTCAGTATCATGGCAACATATGGAAGTGAAAACTAGACTATGGATAGGACAGATAGAAGAATAATTTAAACAGCAGAGAAGTTCCTGAAAATGGTAGCTGTATATATCCTTCTAGACAAACAAAGAAATAAGAAATTGTAAAACTGTTACATATATAATCTTTTTATTACTATTCATATGATTACCCTCCCGTATGGAAGACTTACAAGCCTGTGCCTAGGATAAGATGCCTGCCGTGGAGCAGACGAATCTATGAACCAAACAGAGTGAAGACCTGGAAGCTGTTGATCAGCTCAGCACTATGTAATAGAGTGAGAAAGGGGATGGTATGAAATGAAGGTGAAATGGATGAAGGGAAATGATGATAGGGCAGTTGGTGAAATAAGTGGTGGGGGAAGCCCGCCCAAACGCCATTTCGTCAACCGCAAACACCACGTGCGGATCCCTGGGATCGAATATGGACAGCCTTGGTAATATGTCAGTGGTCTAACCACTCGACCACGGCACCATCCATATATACTATAAATAATTATAATATAATTACACTATATATTATAAATTTAAATAAAAAATAAATGAAAAAATAACTGATATCAACACATCAATACGAAATATGTTAATGAATTATAAATCTAGAGATTACGAGGTTCCTCAAGCAAGTGAAGATTTTCACCAAACTCGACAGGATTAAAAATGGAGAAACAGGGAGGAACTGTAATAATTTAGAATATTCATATGATAAATAAATTACTTATGGATACGATTGAATGGGGAGTTTCTCTAGGAAACATTGGGATGATGTTGGTGAAGTCGGTAAGGATCTAATCCTTGCAATGATGATGCTAAAATAAAAACAATGGCCAGGAGGCAGAAGGCATTGCAAAATTAGCACACTCCCAAATGGGCATCCTGTATGCACCAGTAATTTTCTACAGATACTGAGAAGCACATTTAACGAAATGAGTTGGCAGTCCATCGTGCAAAAACTGTCACGTTGAGAGAGCAAGGGCGCTGAATAAACTATAAGTAAGAACTAGTAGAGAGAGATATGAACACAATACGTCTCCCTCCCCCACCACACGCTTATGGGCAACTTTAGCTGCACATGTAGTAGCTTACCTTCTGCAGCATAATGACACTCATTGTGAAGATTGATGTTTCCATCACTACCAGACTTGCAGGCATTCGTCACAGTAATGGTTTTCAAGAAGACGTCATTTGGTAGGTACATCATTTACGACAACCTCAAATAAATCCAAAATGGCATTATTGATTTCGTGGTAGTGGGTGGTTCTGTGTTTGTAGCAGTTGCACAGGGATTATAATACATGCCCATAGGCTTGGAAAAGGGAGCTCATTGATTAATTCAGTAAACTATGCTAATGTTGCTGCTAATGGACTGAAAAAAAAGAATACAACCCAATTGCACTCAAATTCGTACGTTATTTATGGCGTTATGCAAAATGAGACACAGCATAATCTAATGCATCTGTAAAATTTGGAACATCTACATTATGTAAATTATATTTTTGAAATTTATACGAATACACAATAACATGAATGTTTTTCCAAGTTTTCAGAATTCTATTTTGCTTGGTTAGTTTGCTCAGTTTAATAATCACATCTTAGGTATTTAAAATATTCAAATAAAAGTTGAGTTTTATAACAAATAACTTAAAATAATCTCCATATGAATTTTCTTGTACTCACCGCTATTCTTATAGAAGAATTATTACTTGTTCGACTCTTAGAAGTTCTTGATTTTTCGAAGGTTGATAATCTATTCCTCACAATTGCAGCACTATCTTAAAACCAATATGGTCAATTTATTTAATGTACGTTTGCAAGGCAGTAAGAACGTTGAAAAAATATTAAAAAAGGTGCTTCAGTGTTCTGAGTATAGTGCAACAAATGCAGCATTTTGAAAATCCTTAGGAAAATGTTGAAAGTTTATAAAAAACAAGGTTAAAAGTTGGGCACACCTGTTAAATTATGGCTGCAGTTAATTGGTAGTTAAATATGTCCTGTGGACAAAATAATATGCTACCATTTAGAAATAGCTGTAAGTTTATCATGATAAAACGTTTTTTTAATTTTTATACTTTTTGAGTAAATTTCACAGATGTATGGCCTTGTATGCGTTTTATAAGGTTATTTTCCATACTGACGATAGGTTAATGTGCTTATGGGCCACCAGAAAGCCAAAATTTGATCTATTAATAGACAAATATGACATATTTAACACATAGAAAGCACCTTAAAGACAGTCCTTATGGAACTACTAAAGCTGATTATAGTAATTTACACAGAAGAGGGATGAAATTTTTATATATTTGGATACATGCCTATCAGATTGAGCAATTTTAGGGTTAAAATGTGCTTTCGTTTAATAAATTAAGTTCTTAGATGTTAATGATAATCCCAAGGGCCTTTCCTTTTATCGCCGGCCGTTGCGTCCTCCAGCCGCAGCGAAGACCACTGGTGGGGTTCAGATTGCCGACTCTCCCGACCGTAAGGCAATTACTTTGAATTCCTTAGATAAGTTTGACATATACATTATATTGTTACGCCGTACTTTCAACTTACATTATCTTACTATATAATTCCCAAACCACCTACATTAACCAGCACTTGTTATTTCGAGTGCTTCTGTTGACCATCCTGTAATGTTTCCTGTATTCACTAGTTACAGTGACAATAACTTCTCCTTTATGTGCCATTCTCATGAGTCTACGATAACTAAGAAATTAACAGTATTTGTATCCTTTACTATGACATTAGGTAGCTTAGAAGCTATGACATTTTATAATTATTCCTTTTGCCCCTAATAATTTATTCATAGATTCATGAGTATCAACTGCTGCTTCTTGCACCGCATACTTTTGAGTTTTAGCGGAGAAAAGAAACATGCTAACACAAAGAAACATGCATTCCAGCTTGTGTTGAAACATTTCACTTGTGTAAAAGATTCCGAATTTACCAAAGAGGTAACCTAACCCTCAACCACTGCCTCACTTTAGGGTAGCCCTCAAGAAAACTGAAAATGCGAGGGACATTTTCAAGGAAACGCTTATGTTCCACGCCATGGTGAGAGAGGAAACCTTCAAGCCACCACCAAAATCACAACAGTGCATCAACTGTCAGCAGTTTACATACAATGCTGCTGGATGCCTGCTGTAGTTTGCAGGTGGTATCATGGACGTCCTCGAGAGCACGAGTAAGGGCTGCCTCCCATGCTGCAACCCGGTCGGTGAGCGTCTGAAGTGTTTCCTGTAGTTTCCGCAGTGCGGCGGTGTTGTGGAGTAAGGAGGTGTAGTTACTGCTGTCTGTGGCGTTTTGTTGCTCGTTGGTTTGACGGTTGGTGTGTGACGGTGATGGTCTGGAAGCATTGAGGGCAGCAGTGTCGGCAGGGAGTAGGGCGGTCACCCCGTCTAGCCCCAACTGGGAGCACTCTGACGGAGGAGATGGAGATAGTGGAGTTGGTGAAGCGGCTGGCAGTGAGAAAATTCTTACTTAACAGGTACTGTTGCAGTAAGTCCTGTGCAAAGACCATGACCTCAACAAGCAGAGAAGGATGCAAGACTGAATGAGTTTTCGTATAAGTAGAAAGATTCATATTGCAAGAGATGAAGCAGTTGAAGAAATTAAAGTTTGTTTTAAAGCTTTCCTGTCGTTTTTGGTGTGACACCCCATCGCCTGCATACAATTAAATCTTCTCTAGGATCTACTCAACAACCTCCAATTGATAAGAGGCAAGCATCAAAACAGAGGAAAAGTAAACTAACAATACAAACATATGAAGCATTGACGAGTTTCTTCGGATCCCTTAAAGGGCGCAAAGCTCATTATAGTTTAAAATACACAAAAGGAGTTTACTTATCTGAGGACTTAAATGTGAAGAAACTCCTTGTCTGGTACAAATATTGCACGAGAAATTTAGAGAAATATTTGTTAACGAATTCTATATTTCGTTTGGTTACCCCAGAACTGATACGTGCAGCACCTGTGATGAGCAGAAAGTGTTAGAAGATACTTAATGAAACGCAAAGCCAGATCCACAAATCCAGAGGAGGTAAATCAGTTGGATGAAGATTTGAAGAAGTTGAGAACTGGAATGAAGCTCCATAAGTTGAAGGTATTTGTGTTCTATAAGAGGAAGAGGAATGCAGGAAAATAACCTCAGAAAAATAGTAAGTGTGAGGCAATAACTATTGATTTTGGAAATAACCTCCCACTACCAAAGATTTCTACAAATGACGCATATTATAGAAGACAACTATCGTTTTATTTGTTTGATGTACACGTATTATAAAGTGGAGTGTTAGTCTTGTACTCATCACCAGTCGGTGGGTACAAAGGGAGCTGATAATGTACCAATGTTACATCATTACATTACCAGTATACTAAATCCTTCTGTCAGAGATCTACGTATTTTTTGTGATTCGTGTAGTGGACAAAACAAGAACTTCACTATGATTAGGTTTCTGCACTACATGACTGTCACTGCAATGAGACTTGATGTTACTGCAACTTTCCCTGTAAGAGGTCATTCGTATATAGAATGTGACAAGAACATGGACCTTATCAACCAGAAGTCCCCTGCAGAAACAGAAATGTTTAAGGCTTGGGAAAATGTTCTTTGTCCAATATATAAAAAGAAATTTCCAGCCGCAACCTGTCGAGTTTTGCAATTCAAACTAATGTCGGAAACACAGAAACATACATGGACTATATAGATCCTCTGTTATCACAGATAAGAAAGGAATACACGCCAGAAAGAATACTTAGCTCAACTACAGGAACCAGACCTTGCATATCCTAGCCCAGCCCCTCTGTCACAAGAGAAATATAAGGACCTCCAAGCAGTGAAGAGATTTTGTAGAGAAGAAACTCAATACTTTATCACCAAACTTCCTGTCCCAAATTTTGGAAATGAGAAAGAACAATATCACGAACTTTCCAGTGATGACGATTCTGATTTTTAATATGTGAACAAATGTATCTTGTGTTTATTTTCAGTAGAATGTCGAAAAATTTATGGCTCTAAGATTGTGCAACATGTTCAAAAAGACTTTTGAAGAATTGAAACCCTGCTTGTTAAGTACAGTGTTTGAACTTTAAAGAAATTCCCTAAACATTTTGTTTTCTGTGACTTTGTTCATTATTTCTCTGTACATTTCATCTGTACTGTAGTATATTGTGCTTATTCTGCCAATAAAATACTAAAGTGTGTTAAAACTTTATAGATTACATTAGTAAAATGATTGTGCAACATGCAGACAATAGTACCTTGGAAATAATGAACACCTAATTAATGTTCAAGCCTGAAAATTCTTCTGAAAATTTGTTTCATGTTACTCAATTCATTCTTTCTCTGTACCCTTCATATGTAGGTATATGTAATCGAATGGTGCTATACACAATGTCCAAGAAGTGTCTGTACCCCGTTGAACAGTGCATATGTAGAAATTTAAATACGTAACTAAGTGAAGTACTTAGAAGAAACAATTATGGATCCAGTGCGAGGATGCCAAAGTGTGACCCGCGGTATCATTCTCCTATTTTCCCTCTCTACCACTGAGTGTTTGGTTACTCGGACTTTACGGCAACACAATGCTAAGAGAATAGAGGCTCCATGGAGGGTGGTAAAGCGAACGACAAAACAGGAGTTGAAACTGAAATCATAATGCGAGTATAAGTAATTAATAATAGAAAGAAGTAAAAGGAGATTCTAATCGATAGTTAAGGGGAGAACATTGTAATAAAGCTGAATATATTAAAGTCTCAAGAATGGAAGCCTAGGTAGATTAGATGAGTATTAAGATTACAATTATTATGCGAGCAAAGCCCGGAGAGCTTAGCGGGTTTATTCTTATCTTGCCATGACATGTTCAAAAGTTGACCAATGAAAATTGCATCCTTAGTGTCGCCCACACGACGTGCAAGGCAACTCACATTCGTCTGGGATCGCGCAGCCAGTACACATGCAATTTTGTGTGATCTCTTGTACGTAAGCTAGCGCGTACACATAATTCGGCGGTCACTAAAGGGTGACAAAGTTCAAGTATTATAGCGTTGCAGTTGAAGTTAGAAAGTTATTTTATATTTAGATACCGTCGGCATTTCTCTACAAATCCTGAGGTTTGCAAATAAAGTCAAATGCTTGTTAATTCTTCGTTTGGTTCCATTCCTGCCACCACTCACGCATACCCTGCATATTAGGACCTCTTGCTAGAGCTAGTCAGATACACAGGGTAGGATATATCCTGGCGACGAGATCATTTAGATCTTAAAGGCGACGTCTTCGACCCAGGAGAGAGGGTTGTGCGTCAGGGTATGGGTTAAAACTCCACTTGCACCACTGCATAGTGGGCCAGATAGCAGTCAAAATGGGAGAAAAGTATTACGGAACGGTTGATCTCCATAACGGGTAAAATTAAAATCAATAGCAATGATACACATATCAGTGCATAAGTGTCATACCGTTTGTTATTTAGTCCTCTTATCTTATATAAATGGTTAGATTTTATTAAATATCCTACTCCACATTAGTGTCCGAATACTGCTGCCCATCGTCCATGCTTACTTCCTCTTCTTCTTTTCCTTGAAAATCAATTCTTTCGCTCAAATACAACAATTTTTGTACTTCTTCACAGAGAAGAGTCGAGTTTTTCATAGGGCTTTCGTAAACTTGAAATTAAAGGAACATATGACCCAGCAAATTGTTCAGCACATCGCTCATTCTATTATGCCGAGAACTTGTTCTTGCTTGATGCTGTCGGAATCTTTTAATATCCTTGTTACATGCCACTTACGTATCCTCAGACAGTTGACCAAGGGACACTATGATCTGAGATCCATGAATTAGCATTTTTTGGACACTAGCAGAGAGGTCAAACCAGGGGTATTTCATTACCAAAAATCTGATGACTCACATGACTTTCTCTACTCTTGTACTAAACATTCTAACAAACTCTTATTCCTATATCTCCATGTTAGTTAAGATAAGCATTCGTACAAATTATCTTATTGCTTATGTCCTTGTAGGTGCAAGGGACAACTCTTTTTGACCTTTGAGATTCCGTTCTCTTTGCACGATTAACATAAAAAAATGAACAACGTTGTTGCATTTCGCTAAAGTTCTAATTTTTCCGAAACTCACACACATAAGGAATATCTCCGAAATGGTTCACCCTACAAGACAATTTATTGAGACATAAATTGTGTATTTTACCAAGATATACATTTTAGTATAGTATGATTTGGTCTATCTCTAACGGTTTACCAGTTGTGCAAAAGTCGTCCAGAGTAAATACGACTACAAGGACTACAGCCAGAAAATTCAAAGTATACATTTCATTTGTCATGCAAATATCTCAAACATGTTACATTTTAATCAAAATCGTTAGAGCCATTTTCAAGAAAATCAAAATTTTTTAAAAATGTTCCACGTAAAGGGTAGTTTAGGGTGGGGCTATTTTCTTCAAAATCTTCGTGTCGCATCCTTGAAAGGCATTAAACTTAAATACCAACTTTGGTTTTTAACCGAATTTTCGTTTTTGAGTTATGCTGTCCACAGACTGACTGACTGGCAGACTGACAGACTGACACACAGACACACACACACACACTGACCTTTTTCTAAAAATGCTTTTTTTTTTTTGGATTCAGGGGGGCCTCAAAACATATATTTCCGGTGAAATCTCGACATCGAATTTTTGGGTGGAATACAATACTTCCCCTACTTACCAGTAGAGAAAGTAAAAATTGTGTAGTTTCAAGCGAACATACTGTAAGTCAAACGCGCTAAAATTTATCTCCCTTCCAAAAGAAATCACTAAAATACTTGTCTCGTACATGAATTTCATGTGCTCAAGGCTACAGTATTTTGCTGACGATGGTCGCGGATTTTGCAAGTACACAGCTTTTATATGTCACCTCCTTCACCATATAGCAAAAGCGGAACAAATAGACCAACATTTTTTTCTGAATCAGATAAGTAACTTTCATCAGTATGTGTGCTTAAACTCTTGATGAGCTGTATTACCATTACACCACACCCCCACCTGCTGAACAGCTTTAGGTTACGCTGTTGAAAAACTTAGTTGGGAATGATTTCATACTTCGAAAACTTCGTCGAAGTGTATGGTCTCACAATTCTTGTAAATTTATTTCAGCACTAATTTCTGTGATATTAATGCATTCTTTGTTTGCATAACATATGAGCCTAGGCTCCCGTACTTTATTGTATCCTGGGTATAAGTGGGCATTTTTATTCCTTGCTTGATTGCCATTGTTTTTATTTATATCCTTAGAAGGATGGTTATTGAATGAAGACAATAATTTGGTGTCTAGTGGAACTGTTTAATGTAACTTCAAGTAGTTTCGCTGCATCAGCTTTCCTAGACATTTTGTAGACTTCGCTGAGCAGCAAAAGAAAATTCCTCGGTACTATTGATTATTTATTTATGCCAACAAACTTACTGTTAGTGTTTTAAATACACAAGTCGTGTGTGAGCAATGTTTCATAGGTAGAATTGGAACTGTAAAATTCAATATCACAGTCGGTATTTGAACCACAGATCCTTTGTCATTCTGGTAGGTTGTCACAGTAACTTAATAATTGGAGCACCCGCTCCCGCTCTGGAAGTATTTATTTTAAGAATTACAAAGTCGTAAACAGGCTTACAGGCCTGTTACTTGGGTTATTAACCATCAATACCTTGTAGAACTGTGCATGTTAAACAGGTCTGCAAGGGAGAAAAGGTAAGCGGATACATACATCCACCTCACTTTGCTATGCATAATGCATCAGTCGAATTCCTACCAGAGCTTTGGGGACGTAAAAATGGAGAGGAGTATACGAATGTGCAGTTACACAACGAAAACGGTTCTGCATTTAGACCTCAGCTCACTAGTAAATGGAACTCGGAACTGGCCAATAAGTACGATATTAACAAATGAAAGGTGGTACGTCATTGGGCTACTCTTTGGTAGTTGAAGAGCGCTGCGAAAACATGCGTGCATTAAAAACCTTTGAAAATTCCTCCAAATTGGCTGTATAAAACCGTAGTTAGCATCATAAAATATTCTGCATCGCCACTTGTATTTTGTATAAATGTTGTCTTTTGCATATGATAGATAAAGATAGATATAAAAATAGTAATCTATGTTTCTTTGTTATCTTCTTGGTTTAGAAAGTTGTTTTTGTTACAATGTGTTCTAATTGTTTTGTATTACATATTGCACTACGTTTGTGATTGTAATATTTTTTTCAGATCTTTCATTATCCTTTAAGTGTTTCTTTCAACTTCAATTTTCATGTTCAATATCTTATTTTTATGTATTAATTGTTATTGTGTTATTGAGGACCCCCGAGGTCACCGATTTGTAAATCGACTGATGTCACTATGATTAAAATAAATCCAATACCTCGCCCATTTGTTCCATAGCTATTTAGTTGCGCTTCGTACCAAAAGCAGTCATATCGTGGCCGCGTAACGCAGGAGAAAACCCTGTACATCCACCTAAGTGATAACAATAGATGGAAGTGGACAGGGGTCTGCTTGACACTGCGTTTAACCTTGCCCTCAAACTCACCCCTCCGGACAGGCGCCAACAACTCACTGCAACAGCCCCTGCAGCCGTCATTTGTCAAATCCCCTTGTGCAGTAACAACAAACACACTACTTGTTGTATTTAATTTATAAGAAAATCATGTCATTATAACGCATGACAACAGTTCTGTGTGTACCTTATGCTTGAAATATTATGATCTATGTCACAAAAATGGACACAACGGTGGCTTTAAGAGCAAATATAAATGTGTTAACGTAATCCACGAAAATATAAATATTTTTTACTTCTTCTTCTTCTTCCTCTATTTTCCCAGCACGCACAGAGGCACTCACATTTACGCTCCACACACACTCACAAACACACTCACACTCACAAACTCACTCGCGCGTGCCGACAGCCGCACCCTCAAAATAGGTAATCTAAACCTAACCTCCGAATAACTTCGAAATCACAGGACCCAGTCAGATCACTGCAAATCACCACGAAGTTATTCTCTTACTCGTTTATTGCTTTCTGTTTACTTTTCTGCCACGAATATAATAGGCAAAATCTGGATACCGATATATTACAGGAAATACACACTTGAAATTCCTGAATGAAAAACACTTTCCAGGAAAACTTAGTTGTGTGTGTGTGTGTGTGTGTGTGTGTGTGTGTGTGTGTGTGTGCGCGCGCGCGCGCGTACGTTTGGGTACGTGTGGCGAGCATCACTCAAAACCGAAAAGATGGTTAAATACCAAACTTGCTATTTAAGATCATTATTTTCCAAGGATACACAGGAAGACTTTCAATAAAGTCCTTTCACCCCAAACTCTCCTTTACATAGGAAACTTTTCTAAGATTTTCATGTTACCAAATAACGGTATAAACACCCGAAAAGTTCTTAGAATCTTCTACACTTTCCTTACAAGGTACTTATTTTCTAGGGAATAAACTCATTTCTGTACATGTGTTGTCTAACATTACAGATTACAGATTCTAAAGTGCCCTAAGAAAATCCATGGAAACATGAAGGCACCCGATATTTCATTGGCATTTGTTCGTTTCTTATTATTGTCATTGCTGTATTTATTATTATTATTATTATTATTATTATTATTATTATTATTATTATTATTATTATTATTATTATTATTATTATTATTATTATTATTATTATTATTTTTATTATTATTACTACTATAATTATTATTACTATAATTATTATTAATCTATTATGTTGTTATTATTATTATGTTTATAATATTATTTGTTATTTTTATTTTTGTTGTAGTTGTGTTATGTTAGTGAACTATTATTTTTATTAAATGTTTATCATCACCATTATGCTTATCATTATTATTGTTATCATTGTATTAACATAATTAACATGCGTATTACAATTAGTAGTTCTATTGTAATTAGTTTTAGTATTACTATCATTATATCAATATTCATAGTCCGTTATGGCTTATTATTATATTATTTTGATGGTTATCATTATCAAACGCTACTGGTCTACTGACGTCATTTTTAGAATGTGTTCAAAATGATGCTTTGCTGATCGATATACTGTTTCAACCGTCTTCTGGTATCCATATGCATGTTTCTGAGAACTGAGAGTGTGACAGAGACATATGCTTTAACGATTCCTTCGACTTAAGACCTCTACATTGAGGCGATCTGTTTCAAATGCAACATTCTTGACATGACATCTGCGCCGATTGAGTGGCAAGGGTACAACTAGATGAAATAGACCTCTATAGGTTCATAAAAACAAGGTGGTGCACCATCTTGTTGGCAACATTGTTTTAACACTAGTCGTATTCGAACCTCATCAAGAAAATCCTGAAGCTCACCTTGCGGGAATTCCATATACCGAGATCCTCTAGGTGTGGCTGGGAATACCATGACATAGCATTCATCGCTTCAATGAAAACTTTCAAGGAAGTCAGGGATGTCACCCTCGTGCACTATTCAACACTACGGGTAAAATCATTGTCATAGAGTTGTTGGTTGAGCTGAACATTATACGGACGTCACACCTATTCCTACAAAATAATGTGTAATAGCAATAATAATAATAATAATAATAATAATAATAATAATAATAATAATAATAATAATAATAATAATAATAATAATAATAATAATAATAATAAAAGAACAATAACAGTAATATTAGTAATAGTAGTAATGAATATAATAATGATGTAATATAAATAATATAATAATTTACGTAATATAAGAACCACAATAATAACTGTAAACAAAAATAAAAGCCCTAAATAATAATAAAATGCAACAATAACATTAATAGGAAACGAGCAAATGCCAAAGAAATATTACGTACCCTCATGTTTGCACTTTACAATCTGCAATTCAAATGTTAGATAATAGCAGCATATACTAGAGTGAATTTATTCCTTCGAAAATAAAGATTCTGTATGTAATATGAGACCTTTTCTGCTGTTCACACTATTGTTGTCTATTATCACGGACTACATACGCTAGTTCAACTGCCTCTCCCCTCATGTCTTCGTTGAGGGGCAGAATACGCCACTGCCGTCTCTTGCACCGTGGAGTTCTGTTACTATTTTAACGCACGAAGGGTTATCTATTTACGCCGATGCCGGATGAAGTGGGCCACCTTGTATAGTCAATATGGAATTTATCGTCACTACCAACCACAAAGAGGGCGACGAAGTGACTGGACATTAGCGCGTTTTAAAGAGCGCAAGCACCTGTGCCGTCTGTCCCATATGCCCAAACCATCTTGTACTGGGCTAGTGACAAGGGGAAATAGGCAAAAAGCCTAGTCACAGTGGTCATTCCACTGGAACTGACCCCCGGGTATAGATACTACCCCTGTGTCATTCCGCTCTCCAAAGGGTATGAAAACTGCAAAATTGTAACAAAACAACTATATTATTATACATTTATTTGTATTAAATGCTGTATGCATGCGTAGGTTTATTTTGCTTGTAGATACGTATAATCTGATGCAAACAAATATAACCCTCTTGCGCGTGAACATTAAGGATCTATTGTCTAATTTGATAAAAGCTCTCATTAGCCTGTTCTTAAATTGCTGCTTCAGCTCTAATATGAAGTTTTCTTGTTTAAACCTGCTATCATAAGAAAGTAATATGCATACGTGATGCTTCTGTTTGTAAGAATATTAATTTGATGTTAGCAGTAAGCCTCGGTAAAACCCGTGCATTAAGGAAGGAGGAATATAAAAACAATGATGTGCGTCAGCAAGAAAACAAGGCCTTCCCAAGTCACCCAGAGAATTAATTACGCCATCAATCAAGAGCTATGTTGCACGCCAGGGAGGATATGGCGGAACTATGAACGTCAAACAATTGCTCCCTCTACCGCCTGGTCTGGGACTTAGAAGACAAAGGTATAAGACATCAGTTTATTTATATTTGCATTATATGCCTTTAGATTCAATTGCATAATTTTTGGCTATAGCTGTGCACGCGTGTATCTATTTTTGTTTCGTTCGACTCATAATATTGTGTCTGTTACTTTTTCTGATGCTTACGGATTCTAAATACCGAGAGTTCACCGGAGATACACGTTTCGACAGCCCCTAAATCAAACAGAGGTATTTTATGTGTCAAACACATGACTCTTAAAACAATTGTCGGTTAAACATCATACCTATACTCTGTTCATCAAGAGATTAGAGGAGATGTAAACAAAGCCACGTGCGTTTTGACCACAGCGCGCCCTCTTGACGCTTTCGCCGTGTAAATAGTCCCTTGAAGAAATACTGTTACTAAGGTCTGAAATGTCACTTAATGTTTGCTAAAGCATGAACTAAGTGTACTAAGCATAGTTAAAATGTAAGAATACGCAGTTAAGTGAATCTGTAACCAGCTTAATTCATTCTGCGTGCGCATTATTCAGTATGAAAGTAACATGGCGGAACAAGTGAGTTGTGAAACATAAGTGCGGCAAACCGTTACGAAGTGGTGAAAAGACAACAATATTGAACGTGTTTAACAAGTTCTGTGAGAAATATCCCGAACTTTCTCTCGAAGACGTGATGAAATTAACATCCGAGTTTACCGGTGTGTCAGTTGCAAGTATTGACAGCACACGCAAAGAAAAATCGTCAGCTGGTGAAGATCCCGGCCAAAAGCTTCCGCATACCAGATAAATTGTGGATGTAGTTTGCGACGAATTTGTGAGTGTGAGATCTGCAATCCGTCAAAAAGTTCACCAGTTCTTTGTTAACAATGAACCCCCACCTTAAACAAAGTGTTGTTGGCAGTTAACTCTGATCCCGATCTTCCAGATTTAAAACGAACAAGCTGCTTCTGGAGATTGGTTTCGAGATTGTAAGCAAGAAATGAAAAAGTGTTATTGTGGACAGAGATGACGTAAGTAGTTGTTAATTTCCATGTGCTACATGTTATTTGGATCAAGTAAGTATATCCTTTTGATAGTGTAAAATGCATATTATACCTACGCGTAGCGGTAGGTAACTGTGTTGCGTCATTGTGAATGCACGTGGCCGAGGAGTAATACAAACCGGTGCTTTGTTTACATCTCCTCTAATCTCTAGATGAACAGAGTATAGATAAATAAATTTGTCCTGTCTTGTGTTGTTTGTCACGGAGGGGGTTCCAGCATGTTAGCCGAAGGCTTATTGTAAGTCAGACCCTGGGAGGAAGGGTATTATGAGAACACCCTACAGGCGGCCAGAACGCATCAAGGGGGAAGTACTATGGTGGGTCCCTAACAGATGCGGGCAGTGTTCCAGGTCGCCACAAAGCGCATCACGAGTCGGGTCCGATCATTTAGCCCTCCTGGCGGACGACCAGTCGATCGCAGCGCCTCCCCTTAGCCAAACACTGTGTTTCCAGAGCGCAAGCTGCACCGCAGCGCATCCTACCGGCGACCCCACTGACACAACCTGGAAAGATCGGATCTAGAGTGAATGAAATTAATGAAATGAAAGAGTGTTTCGGGGGATGTAAGCTAAAATATTCTTCCCAGCATTCCCAAGTCGATCACTATAACGTATGTTATTTCAAACATTATTGGAGACCTTAACTGTAACCAAAGTTGAATTAATCTTTCATGCTTAGTTTTAAAATTTCCAGGAGTCAATGATTAACGCCCAATTTTCCATGCCTCTTTACTATCTGCGTTCTCGTAATCCAGATCTCTGACTTTAAGCACTTCTTAAAATTGTATCAAGTAAGTATTATGGACCATAGTTCTTACGAGTAATTTCGCATAACCGGTTTTGAATTACAACCATCAACAATTGATGTAACGTTTCCTAATTCACAGTATGTTACTAAGATATATTAATTATTATAGTTATTGAATTGGCAGTATTGTATTACCAGAAGCTCGAGGTAACAACGGACAACTTCATTTTTTCATTAATCATTCATTCAAAATAATAAGTAAGCACACGAGGATACAAAAACTGCAACACATGTGAAATGCATTGCCGAATCTTTTCAACTATTCCTCGATTCTGTGATGATGCAGCTCCCGTATTCATATTACAATATACTAATAATGCCGAACGAAATGCACTGCCATCGATGCCAATACTAGTTTGTGGTATTATTAGCTAGATATTGTGAGGTTTTCGCTGGGTTCTGAAGCGTTCCCCTATAAGTGAAGCTAATGTTGTATCCCTTGAATCAGACAGAGACGTTGGAGGCTGTGGTTATTTGTCTCCCTTTTCCTCCTACCCTCCCTCTCTCTGTTATTCCACGCATGTATCCCCTCCTACGGACAGAGAGTATGAATGCACTTTAATGATTCTTGCCGCAAGCACACATCTAAAAAACGTCACGCCATTCCTCTGCTGTTATATTATTTGTGCTTTGATGACAAAGCAAAATTACTGCAAATGCTCCATCAAATTGCTTTCATTACACATTCAGGACTGTTTGCTTTTCAAACGAAATCCTTGTTTGCAAGAAGTTGTGGTAACATGTTCCATATCGGTATAGCTGCTTTAAACGCGCCGTAAACAATTCCACGCCCAACAAGGGTTACGCCATAACATGTGTAAATAATTAAGCCAATTCGGCTAACAGGGCTAGATATCACATATGCACCTAGCGTAGGGGATGAAGTCATAGCTCTTCTGTAATAGAAAAGGGAATAGAGAAAAGGCAACACAAGTGCAAAAGGGGATTTTATGTTGCTCTTGTGTTTTCCCTCTCAGAAACATCCGCTAAAAATAATAAAACAGAATAGAGGTACACTCATTTTCAGTACAGGAAGTTTGCTACACAAGTGAAGAATTAAAGAATAAAATTAAGTTTATGTGTAGGAAATCTTTTTACATTTACGAAACGTAATCAACTAACTAAATCCGTTCTCAGTCTTATGATAACTGAGCCATAAGACGTCGCAATAAGTTGAGAAGAAAATTTGTCACTGTAGAAGGGCTGTAAAATGAAGCAAAGGAACAAAAAAGAAGCTATTACTTAACTACATAGGTTGATGCGAAGGCTGAGGCGTGTTGGTAGGCTGAGGACAGCCTGAGGTGTGTCTTACGTGTACCTGCCCTTGTCAGGGCTTAACCACTGCAATAATGGGATGTGGGGTGTGCAGGGTTGTCTGTATAGTTGAAATTGGGATAAACTGAGTCCCTCCCTAAAACCATTAAGTTGACTCAAATATGCTATTTTGTAATTTATTATAATTTATTTATGGCATTTGTTCATATCTTCCCTCAGGTTTACGTTATCCCTGGTTGTGTTTTTCCCCTTTTTTTACTTAAAACTAAGCGCAAGTCAGTTGTTATACAAATTATTCTTAGGGAAGTTTATCTTAACATCTATTTCATTTTTAGATAACCTCTTGCTAAAATAGATGCACTAAACATTTCGTTAACGGAACAAAGGAAAATGCGATTTTCAAATGTTTAAGGACTAGACGCTATCTGTGAGCTAAAATTCCATACCCTTTCCATGCAATCGCGAGCGACAGCACTTTAAGAGAAGGATAGAGTGTTGAACAATTCAAACCACTAATAATAACTATATCGGAAATATGTTATGCAGTAAAAATGTTATTAGAAATAAACGTGTTGCTAAATCTATCTTGTTTAATCTATCGTGTAACGTTTACAAGTTATACAATGCTATATAAAGTTCGTTTCGAATGTACAGGACTTCATGGGTTATTCCCAGAAAGTTCAAATTTTCATTTTATTTGTCATGTATCTTTAATAGAAATCCTTCAGCGAAGACGCCGCGACACTTTTAGAGTAAATTGAAGAAGGAGAAGAAGAAGAAGAACAACATCGTGGTCACAGGCCTATTCTTCGGAGCAAGGGGCACAATACCAAAATCATTTGTGCAATGGAGACAACAATATAAGCTCCCTAAACAGCTACAGGACGACATTGTCCTAACGACTATAAAATACTCTGTGGCAATATGCCGAAATCATTTGTATGGAAACCACAACATTTAAATTTGAAAGTACTAAGATATAAAAGAATCATTTAACTGTGTCATATACTAACAAAAACTTTGTATTTTTGTTGTTGTTGTTTTTTTTTATTAACCTTTTTATGTATTCATTTCAAACACATGAAAGCTATTCTGTGTCACATGGCAAACCTTTATATAAGGTCAGATTTAATAATAATAAATAATATATTAGTATTCTGATCCAAATCCTTAGACATTTGCAATATAAGGAACATTTTCCAGAAGGTATTTCAAGTAGTCTGAGTAAGAGGAATTTTCTTAAAAATCTTCTTGTTACATTTTTGGAACATTCTGCTTAAATACCAAGTTTGGTGTTAATCCCACTTTTTGCTTTTGAGTTATGTTGTTCACACACACACATACATGCACACGCACACAAACATACACACAAACCGGTCATTTTCTAAAAAATCTTTGATTATTCAGGGGTCTCAGAACACGTTATTTCCTGTGGAATCCTGGTTCCCAAATGATTGGGGTGGAACCAATATCTTCTTTATGAACTATATACGTGGTACAGAAAGTGAAACATCTGGTATGTTATCGTCACATGACTTTTTCTATCCACACTTCTGGCAACTCACTTTAGAACACCTGATTTTAGTCGAAATAAACATTTGTATTATTGCACATTTTCTTGCAGACACAATGGAAATAAGGAAATGCAGTAGTTTTAAGTGATAGCTTTTGACATGTTTTATTTGAAAAGAGTGTAAGTGTTTGAAAATTCAAACCTACAGTAAGAAAATTTGTAGGAAATGGTTGACTCCAATAGTTTTGGTTGTTTTACGGTTTTTACCATTTATGCAAATACCATTAAAAATGAAACAGATTTCAAGGGCTATTCCATAAAATTCCAGGTATATATTTCACGAGTCATAAAAATATATAAATCGCGTCATTTTAATCAAAATTGTTTGAAATATTTTTGAGAAAATAAACATATTTGAGAAGTTTCCATATTTTGGGTAGTTTGGTGTTTCTTTCTTTTCTTTCCTTTTTGTGAAATGTTGTGTCACATTATTGGAAGATACTGAAATTAAGTAACAAGATGGGTATTTAGCCTACTGTTTGTTCTGAGCTTATGCCACACACAGGCAAACACACTGAGTTTATTGGGTTCAGGGGACCTCAAAACGTGTATTACCATTAAAACATCGCTATCGAATGTTTGGGTGTAATGGAGTACGTTCGCCACCTGCTGTGTTCGTGACAGAGAAAGTAAAACCTTTAGAAGGATATGCGTTTTGAAACATTATATTTGTTGTTCTACATACCAGGTGGCCCAGCTCATCCGGAATCAGGGTATGTACACAGATAACTCTTACTGAGTTAAAATGGTGGCAGAATGCACCGGGTAAATCCAGTCACAGTGACGGAAGCGGCGTGAGTGACCCTCCTTCTGCCTCTTAGGAAAGACAGACACTTGCCTAGTTGAACTATTGTGTATAGTTTGCTACAGTAGACTATAAACAAGCGAAAGTTTCCTATAATATTCTGCACTTTACTCATAGGGATTTTATATTCCTGGGAATAAACTCACTCCCGTATATCATCTAACACTACGGATTATACATTCTAAAATGCCGTAACAAAATACATGCAAACATGAGGGCATGTAATGTTTCATCAGCACTTGTTCATTTCTTACTAATGTTATTGTTATATTTTGTAATTACTATATTGCAGTTTTATTATTTTTTATTATTTATTACTATTAACTTTTATTAGTTTTAGTATCATTATATTATTATTATTATTATTATTATTATTATTATTATTATTATTATTATTATTATTATTATTATTATTATTATTATTATTATTATTATTATTATTATTATTATTATTATTATCATCATCATCATCATCATCATCATCATTATCATCAAACGATACTGATATACTGACTATTCAGAGAATAGGTGTTCAAAATGCTGAGATGAAATAGCACATGGCTCCGAAGAACACTTTCTTGAAAGTCAGTGATGTCGACAAGTATTTGTAAATCATTACCATAGACTTGTTGGTTGAAGTGAATTCCTACAAAGTAATAATAGTAGTAATAATAATAATAATAATAATAATGATGCTGATGATGAATGATGATAATGATAATAACAATAATAACGATATCGATAGTAATAACTATAATAACAATAATAACAATAACAATAACAGAAATAATGATGGGCATAATGATGATAACGAACTTTCGAATAAAAGTTAACAATAAATACTAATAATAAAAATAATAAAATGGTAATATAGTAATAATAATAACTAAAACAATAATATACAATAATAAAATTAATAAGAAACGAATAAATGTCAATGAAACGTTACGTGTCCTCATGTTTGCATGTATAATCCATAATATTAGATAATATACGGGAGTGAGCTCTTCCCTGGAAAGTAAAGTCCCTGTAAGTAAAGTGAAAAGCATTATAGAACCTCTTCAGTTGTTTATAGTCTATTTTCACGGACTGCACACAATAGTTCAACCTGCGAACTGCCTCTCACTTGTCTTCGCTAAGAGGCAGCAGGAAGCCCGCTCACACCACTGCCGCTTGTATGACTGGATTTACCTGGGTTAGTTCTGTAACTCTTGAAGGGGTTTCTACTTACTCCTATTCCGGATGAGCTGGGCCACGTGGTACAGTTGTATCTATTTTGCAGACCCTGGAAACGCAGTAGCGATGTGCTAGGCTGTGGCTTTCACTCCCTTTCTCTGCTTTTCATGTTTTAACAGATACATTTTGTATAGTTGGAGCACGCAAATGCTCCCTTAAGTATGTGAGTGAACACACATACAGAGGCAAGTCACAAAAAGCATTCGTATTGTACATGACAGCAATAGCTTCACGGTGAAAACAGTTATTGTCCTCAACAATGCTATGGTATTTCAATGGCGCAAACGCTTTGTTATGCATTGCAAGCACGAGTGTACATAATCTAGTAGTTGACAGTTACGATTTGGTTCGTTCTGACTGAACTCTTGTTCGACATATCCATGCACTTCTGCATCTGATCTCTAATTTATGTATGCAGAAAGCGGTTTGGAAGCATTTTATCAAATACTAGCTAGTTTACCTTGCGTTGCAGCTTAGTTTCTAAACTATAGAAAAGAATTAATGCAATTACTTACTACGTCCGACTGCCTCCGTAGCGCAGGTGATAGCACGCTTGCCTCTGGCGCAGAGGACACGGGTTCAATCCCCTGTACTACCAGCATGGGATACCGCTGGCATGTTTGGCATGGAGTGCACTCAGCCTCGTTATGTCCCGGGGTAACCAATTGAGGAGCTACTTGACGGAGAAGCAGCGGTGCCTGGTTTTAACTGTTTTAACTTTTATGTGTTCTGAATTTCACCTTTAGTGTTTTAACTGTGAGTTTTAACCCGTGGAGCTTCCCTGTTTTTACCTTTTTGAATTCGGGCCCTAATAACCTAGCTGTTGACGGGCCCTTAAAACCTACTCACCTACACACTCACTCACTCACTCACTTACTCACTCATCTCACTCACCTACTCACTCACTCACTCCTCACTCACTCATCTCACTCACTCATCTCACTCACTCACACACTCACTCATTCAGGCACTCATGCACTCAGTCACTCTTATTTTAACTTTAATTCCTTGAAAAAAGAATGATCAATTTTGGTTTAAACCGCGTACCAACATTATCCTCATAAAAGATATTTAAACCCCAAAATACTAATCTTAATTTATAAGTGTTTGGAGGTTACTGAGAATAAAACTGACTCAACATCTTGCCTAATTAGATTATTTAGTAAGAGTCGTGGAGGTATGTCTGTTTTCTAAACTGTTTCTTACAATAATAATAGACAATTTATAAATGTGTTTTGAAACACATATCCGTGACTTTAAAGTTGAAAAAGCAACCTCTAGCTAGCAAAACGCAAAACTAATCACACATAAACAAAATCGCGCCATCTACCTAATGTGTTGCGGTGTTTCAGTTGAATCGATTTGATTACAGTTTATGATTTTGACGGGTCAAATATAGAATCATACGAGTGTAACAAAACAAAAGTGATTTCAGTTTTACAAATAATTCTTCCATTTCACCGAATTCAGATTACTGTGAATAAATGTTATTAATACTCTTCATTTAATTCATAACCACGCTCAAACTGCCAGTAGCATGTTCGTTGGCCTGAATTAAACTCTAAACCGCAGTTGTCGGCTGTGGTAAACAAAACTGCACTGGAAAACTAGTTAATTTTACAAAAGCTCTTGCCCTCCCTGAATTTATTTTACTGAAGTGCAGAAGAATATTATGTATAATTTTGTATAATCAATGCTGTAAATGGTTCAAATTATTGTAATTTTAAATTCATTTTAGTCACGATATGAGTATTGTTTAAGGCACAACAATAAAATAAGGAAGGAACGTTTACTTTGAGGCTGTGGACTATGTCTTAAACAGAGGGAAATAATGCACACAATAAGAACTAAGGTAATGGGTAGATTTTAGCCTATGCATGTGATTTAGTTATTATTCGAAACTCTGAAAATAATCTCCAGAGAGAAACTTTATGTGCCATCAGCTGTCTAAAGAATATAATCTAAACGAAAGTCTAAAGTAAATACCCAGTAAGAGTTAAAGTAGTTCTAGATAACAACATGTTGGAACAACTTCGGTATTTTAATTACCTGGGATGTGAAATCTCTGATGATTATGACAGAGATATAGGAAATAAACTAAAAGATAATGGCAGCACCAGTACTGCTATGTGATAGTGATCCCGGATAATTAGACAAAAAAGATTTTTGTCACACTCAAGCTGCTGAAATGAAATGTCTAAGATCATTGTTACGACATACAAGAACATATAAATAAGAAACCAAGATATAAGAGGAGAGTTAAAATATTTAAAATAAATGATAAAATCGAAGAACATGGAGAAAGTTGGGAAGAACACCTACAAAGGATTGACTGCTCAGGAATACCAAGAAAGATTTTAAATTATGAACCTACTGGCCGAAAAGACTCTGGAAGACCAAGGTAAAGATGGTTAAGGCCGGAACACGCCGAGTGACCTGATCGTTGGTAGGCAGGAAAAGATGATTTAAATTAAGAATTGTATCTGTTATAATAGTAAACAAATAGGTGTCTCACTGCACAATTGATTAAAAAGAAAATGGGTCTTCCAGAAGACTGAACTATGCTAATACCTTTTATGGTAAAGAATAGTATAATTAATCCTGAAAATTCTCTTTAACTCTGCTAGAAATTCTCTGAATTTTATTGTAAACTAATGAAATTTTGCAAGGCGCTCCGGATTCAATTCCCCGCTCGAAGGGTGGGAATATTTCTTTAACTAGGATTATTCTCCATCCTATGTAGAGTTCGGAAGTGTGATTGTGTACGTGCGTGCGTGCGTGCTTGTGTGTGTGAATTTAATGTAAAATCATTCAAAGTAAAGAATATTAAGGACCACAAATGTTTATAATTATACAGAACTGCAGTTAATTTATACAAAACTGTTTACGTATAGGAAAAAAAAAAAAAAAAACACGAAGATGATATAGGAATAAGAGTTTGTAAGAATGGTTAGTACAAGAGTAGAGAAAGTCATGTGAGTGCAACACATCAGATTTTTTCAACAAGACTGGAACAACTTATACGGCCAATCTTTCGGTAGAAACAATTGAAAGCGTTTTTCCGAACAGAATTACTTGTAGAGTTTTATGGGCCCCTCGGTCCCCCGAGCTAACCCCCTCCTCTGATTACTGTCTTTGCGGTAACTTGAAACAAAATGCACAAGACACAAGGAAAGTGCCAGCATTTCTCAACGTGAACTTAGCAGTAGTTTCTTAAAGAGGTGCCAAAAACGTATTGAGAATGACGGTGGCCAGGTTCAGCATTTTCTCTCATAAAGTTGGCAAGTAAAACCCTTGAAAATCATTGTATGATTTCATCGGCGCTTTTTCTATGATAGCGGCAGACAGCAACGACCACCGAGGATGCGGACAGGCAAAACACCACGCAGGCGTTCGTTAGTTTTCTGCTCTCCCCGAATATAGGTTATAAAAATATGTCACAAGTCTCAGTTCCGGGATGTTAATGGGAGGGGATACGGCGCTTAACCCATCTTTCTCTCTCTCTCTCTCTCTCTCTCTCTCTCTCTCTCCCTCTGCCGCTCTCATCTTCGTTTCGCCAACCTTCCGAGGTGCTAACAATCTGCCTTGAGGACGACTATGGACACGCCGTGTAAATTGGTCATAGCCGTTTTGAGCACCCTTAGTAATTATCAATATCTTCTGTTTAACAACAGAATTTTGGCTCTCTTTCGTGATATGTAGTCTGTTAACCATATTACAGATAACCCTGTAACTAAATAAATAGTTACTGGATATTAACAAAGTATCACATGGTACCACTAAGCGCTGTAACATTTATTTAAATACTTAGGGTGTTCAATAAAGATTGGCACTAATATTCATACAACAATGTATTGTAAAAAATCACTCATACAGACTGTTGCCCCCCTCAGAATACTTCTCCCTCAATACAATGTACTTGTCCCACCTCCTTTGCTATTCCTGGAAAACGTGCAGGAAGCCATTCTTTGAGAGCCTGTTCAGGGTTGCCTCTAAAGCTTTCACTGCTTTGGTCTCATTGTCGAACCGGGTTAAGAAAACAGTCACATGGAGCTAGGTCAGGATTATAAGGTGGAAGAGGTACCGTGGACATATGATTTTGTGCCAGGAATTCGATAACCGCATCAGCAACATGTGGCTTGGCATTGACGTGATGAAGCTTGCACTGCTGATTGAGATTCATTAGCTTTTTGGGGATGTGATCCTTTACCAATTGCTTCAGGATAGTGTTATAGTAATCTGCAGTGTCTGTAGAGTGTCTTGGAACTGTGAGAATGCAGACTGTCCTCTGGTAATCAAAAACAGTAATGACTATGCCCTTATTGGGTGACTTCTGTACTCGTGATGATATTTAGAGGCGATTATCAAACACGTTCACTCTCACAGGCTGTCAACAATCAACTGATAGAGCTATCACTGTGTGATTTTCAGTGATTAGCGACTAGAATACGTAGTGCAATGACACATGGACAGATGTCGCAATCAGACACTTAATGAAAGGGGAAAAAAAATCAATGCCAGTCTTTATTGAACATCCCTCGTAACATCCGTAAGCATCAACTTCTTAAGAGAGATTCTATGCACAGTGATGCATGAAACAAACGTTGAGCCCTGATTTCGTAGTACCTTAGTCCAATTATACAGGGATCAAGGGTAATCTTCTTCACAAAAAACTGATCTACTAATACATATATTTTGTTGCTATTCTTTCAAACTACCGAGATAGTAAATAATTCTTAATAAGACATTTTAACGAGTAGTCATATATTAGTTATATCCTACGCATTCTAAACTTCTTTTCATCCACAATATACTATACTGATGATGTTATACTTCGTGGTTCACTATGCTTGTAACGGAAATCAGATTAAAGAGAAATGTGTAGCACCACAAGTGCAAACTTTTAAAGCACTTTCTTTCAACGTTATTTGGAAAAGTCACACGATTTGCCGGTGAACTTCACGAATAGTTCCAGTTCAGTATATAATTTGCATTTCCATAGCGTATTTTAGGGTTCTGCAAACTTGTTCGATTTCTAGAGTATTGCTTTTGGGTAAACTATTTCCTTATATTGAAATCTGTGACGCGAGAGTTTACTCCATTAAAACAGTGTTTCCCTTTCTTGAACAAAATAGATTCGCATTTTAACTTTTCTACACTTTGGCCTCATTAAGAATATCAAAATGAAAGGGAAAATTTCATGTAGTAAATTCTTCTGAACTAAGATGCCAAATTGGCTGTTAAATATATAACTCTTTTTAAATCTTCAACTCTTTTTATTTATTTTAAATACTAACTGTTAAAGCATCATTATTCCTTTCTCGAGCAAAGCGATACTGCATTTTTTTCGTATAAATTTGAAATAGCTAACAGTGAACGTCGAGCCCGCCACGGTAGCGTGATGGTTAGCGTGTCTGCCTCACGTTCAAGAGGTCGCGAGTTCGAATCTCCCTTAGGGTAAGTTATCCGGGTAAGGTTTTTTTTTTCCGAGGTTTTCCCTACCCTGAGAAGACGAATGTCGGGTAACTTAAAGCTCCATAGACCTCGGGCTCATTTGAGCATCATTTCACCCATTTCATTTCATTCATTCGTCTGATGTGACACAATGTTGGAGGACGTTAATTTAAAAAAAAAAAAAAAAAAAAAAAAAAAAAAAAAAAAAAAAGAGCGTCGAACTCTTTTCTCTTAACTTTTTATTGTATGAAGATGAAACAATACTTAAGGATAAGTAAAATCCAACGTTTCGAGGGAAACGCATGTACTGTCTGACCACAGAAGAAGGCGAGAGAGGACTGAGGTGTGAGAGGTGGCTTTAATTGTCAACCTGCTCGCGAAGTCGATTTGTTTATATGAAATGCGTGTATGTGTATCACACTGCTGCCATAGATAATACTTGTATGTATAGTGTTGGCTGCCACACTATTAAGTCTATCGCACATATAATTGAAAAACAATAAGTTCAGCTTCAGCATCACGATTCATAGACATGTTATATAGACATATTTATTTTCTTTTACACCTAGCTGTAGTGAAAATATTACGCTTCGCCCCTCCTCCAAGAAATTGTTCGCGCGCCTCAAAAACGAAATATCCGATAAGTAGCAATTCAGCATCTTGCAAGGAAGTGAAAGGATTTTCAAGTAATTCCCACTTCCCCAAACTATTCTTGTATGCAAATACTTTTTGTTGTTTTTGATATTTTCAAAAATGTGTAATGTTTATGAATAAAATGGAATTTGTCTAATATTTTTGAGAGAATAGTACAATGCAATCTTGAATTTTCTACCAACAACCTATATAGGTAGTCTTCATACTAACTTAATATTCTATAACTGGTAAACCATGAGAGATAAAACTTACACTACAAAAGTAGAGATCCTGTTTAACTCCACATATTGCATCGGATAGATTTCTTGTAGCATTATTAGTTTATCTACACTTTCTTGCGATAAATTTAAGCTTTCCATTAATTTATCACATTTTATTAAGCTCTAATTATTGTTTTTGTTATTGTGAGGCAGCATATAGCATCCAGTTTCAAAGCCAGTATTTATTCACCTACTTTTTAAACAAGTGATTGTCGCATTAGCTTCATTTATCCTATTTGTGGCTATATTGTAATTAAACTATTCACACAGACCTTTATCTCGATTAACATCAAATACATATATATAAACACAATTTTATAAGAGGAGTTTGTATAAGAGATACCAAAATAAACAATTGGTTCTAGAGGAGTTGAATGTAGCTATATAATAGACTTTTAGAAACATATATTTAATTTTTACCACCTGATTAACTCTTTCATTTGATGATCTTTGTGTATTTAAAGGCAAAAAGACTACATTCACATGACTAAAGATGTCAATTGGAACTTGCACTGCTGTAACTAAAATGTATTTTACAGTTTTTTTAACTTCAGAGAAACAACTAGTAGATAAAATATTAATTAACGTTTTCAACACTAATTTAATTGGTTATTTACTGAAATAAAAAACATTTTATCTGGATTTCAGTTTGGTCTGCTGGAGTGCATAGCAGTAATGAATGTAAGTAGAACTTTTTGGTAATTTTCCATTGTTATATACGGTCCGTTTAGTTGAAGTAGTCCCATAGCAATAGCAATAGCAATAGCAATCTCATAGCAATCTTTGATTTATTGAAAATTTAAACCAGGAAGTTACGATTACGAGATGCTCCAGTACTTTGATTTTCAAATAAAACCTAGTTTTAATGTTCATTTTTGGAATCCATCCCAGGCGTAAGATGAGCTGGCCACAGCACGTGAGGCTCGCATTTGGAAGTTTCCGCCTTCGATTCCTGGTGGCCACCCACTCTTGCGATTTTTCCAGATTCTATGTCACTTGGTATATAAAACATTTTACATACTAATTTTTAACACACTTTTATTTCACCTATTCATGTTTATCTAATTTTTATACTGCACTTTGTATAGCATTGTAACTGCGTTATATAACAATTTTATTCCAGTGAGTCCTGGTTACTTAAGTTTGCTAAATTTTCATTTCGAGTCGAGTTCCTGCTAAAGGAAGCCTCTGAGCCACCTTCCCGTGGATTGGTTTAGTGCCTGTTGTCCGGGTGTTTAAACAAGTACATTTTGGGGAACTCTTTACACCTCTGTCGTCTTCGTTGTCCGCTCCTGCAGCCTATACGTCTCCTGAGGTTTCTTCATCTCACCCGTTCCATTGGGGAGTGCATGTACAAAAGACTACTGGTGTGGTCGAGATGCAATGTGTACCCTCAATTTGCCCAACCTCATCTCATAAGAAGATGAGCCTACAGGCAAAATGAATGAAATTTCGGTGATTATCTCCAAATATTACACATAGCCTTATGTTATAGAACTGGCGTGGAGAAGGTGCATGAAACATCTGTATAGATAGGTAATATAAAACTATTGTAGTGACAGTTAGTGACATTAATGACAGTTCTATGACAGCTCACGGGAGTTACAGGAGAGAAAAGTGAAATAATTTAAAGCAGGAACACTTTGTTTCAATCATTGTTTCCCCTTTTATCTGTTCTCAAGACTTCAGAAACGTAGGACAAAACATGCATATGGATATTCATACATGATTCGTACATCTCCTTAATTTACTTCAATCAAAACTGTAATGTTTAACATAGTTATTTTATGAATTATTAACGTTGTGTTTAATTATTCCAGAAAAAAAACATAACATATAGAATTGAGGTACATAATGAAGCTTATGTATGACTGTTTGAATGAACTGGCAGTGCGCCTAGTGGTTAACAGTAAACCGCTTTTCACTTTATCCTTGTCTCATGCAAATGGCGTCTCATTTACAATTGGGATGTCAACGCCTGTATTATCGACTGAGTTTCCCACTATAGCCATTAGCTATGTTTTGTAGCAGTGTCAACAATTGAACCGCGAACACTGCTGCCAGTGGCGATCTTCGGCACACTAGCCATAGAGGACTTCAAAAGACCAAAGAGGAAGGGGATCTCTACTTTCTCTAGCACTGACATAGGTATAGCATGTACAGGACTTTCAGAAACAACTCCGTGTGTTTGTAAACATCATAGTTCAGAAACAAAAAAGATAAATACAAACTTCCATATTTAACTATAGCGTGTTAAAACGTACATCAATAAGTACGAGAACGTCCCCTTTGAGCTTTTTATATACTATGTACTCCAAATTTACTGTTTTCTCAAGTGTGAGTGTGTCATCTAACGGATATCCTTGAAAGCGTACAATTGTTTTTTGTTTCCATCACAAGATATTGTGACTACGAATCCTCCTTTTGGCACTAAGTAACGTTTAGCATAGTTAATCATTTCTGAGCAAAGTACTTCTTATACTAAACAAGTTTTTAAACAAACCGCTGAAAAACAAATGTTTATTAGTAAAATTGTTGTGTTTAAAATTTACACTGCCACATATTTTGTACTTACCCTAATTCCAGTATCCTTGAGCATTTGGGAACATTATGAATAAAAAAATTATTAAAAAATTAGTAAAAGGTAAGGAAATAAACAAATAAACATAGAAAAAATACATAAATTATAAACAAATAAGTAAGTAAATAAACAAACGTGCATTCTATCATAACATAGGGTAGCATAGTGAGTTTTAAAACAAATGACAAAATTACACACGAAATTAACCTTTTTACTGCCGCTAGGCGAACTGCTCTTGTTTTGGCTGCAGCGAATTAGGAGCTTGCCCCCCTTAATCGGTATAAAGTGCCACGGGTTTTTACGGTGAAAATCGTTATTGCGGAAAATTGCGTATAAGTAACTATGCCCAATGGATAAGGCAGTGAAGATGTTCCTAAAACAAGATCCATTTAGTACGATCTCCATCTTTAACGTCGATAGCTTGGATAACCTCTCAAGGTACTAGATGTGGCATTAAAGGTAAATATTTTGTTTTCAAACATTCAGCTTAGTAAGTTATTAAAACTACAAATAGAGTAGTATGATCTATATAAACTGAAGGAATGGTATTCTTAAACGAAACAGTATACATTATTATTCCAGATTTATATTAGTAAACATATGCTGCAAAAGGATACGCTGCAAAAGTATCGGTTAAGTACATTTTTTCTAGATGCTAATAAACGGAAGTATTTTAGTTTAGAGCATTCATTTTAGAGTCTTGGCACACTATAATTATTGCAAGATATTTTTCTGAAATAAAATAGTATTGTTCTCACATGGATTTTATTAATGCTTCTGTAATATGAACACTACTAATATTAATTAACGAAGCTAAACGGGGGTGGCGTACCCCGAATGATTTGTTGCAAAAATCGATATCGCCTTAGGCAACGCAGACTATGAACTATGCACTATAAATTAAACAAATTATGGGGAAAAGGACAGAATATAATCTTGAGAACATACGGGATTGGTAGACTTGGAAAAAGCATTTGACCAGGTAGATAGGGAACTTCTATGGAACATTATGATGAAAGTAGGCTATCCTAGACATTTATGTAATTGAAGTAATAAAGTATGAAAATACAAAATGTATTATTAAAACTAATTCTGAACACGACATACGATTTCAGACAAACCAGGGCGTCATACAAGGTTGTGGTTTATCTCCCACATTGTTTAATATATGCACACATGATATGGTACGAGAGTTGAAAAAACGACTTATAGAAGTATTAAAATAGGACGAGGATTATATCTGAATATAATTTTATATACTGACGTTGTCGTGTTAATTTTCGACGAGGAAGATAAACTGGTATATGCACTACATCGGCTAAATTAAATAGAATTAATTAAAGCGAAATAATAATACAAGATAACACAACAGATTTCGATGTTTAACCATTTAAGTTTAGTTTCATATGAGGAAAATATATTGATTTTAAGCTTAGTAAGTTTTGAAATATTTGTGGAATGTGAAAGAAATCCCTTAAAACAGGAAAGAAGAACAAATTAAATTTCATAATTGTGATGGCGTTGCCTATTTTATTATATCGTATTAAAGCACACTCTGTGGGCAAAAGGAGCTCAAAAAGAATTGGATAAGCAGAGATGAGATATTTAGGATCAGTAAAGTAAGCTACAGGATAGAATTTCAAGTGAAACTATTAAAGAAGATCTGAATATTGAATGTGTAATAAATTAGAGCGTTATAGAGATAATAGGTTAAATCATTCAAGGAGAAGGTAGACCCAGGAAGAGATGGAAGGATAATGTGATACCGGAATAGACCTAAGGTCCAATTCATGATAGGATAAAAGACCATCACGGGAACCATTTAGGATTAAAGTTGTGTTAGACGGGAACTTACTTCTAGCTGAACAGGTTGTTATATTTAATTGGTGAGGAAATATATTTCCATTTTTAATAAAAGTTATATAGCTGATTTAATAAACATAGGAAAAGGAAAAGCTATGTATGGAGTATACAAGTAAAGTTACATGCATTGAAACTTGAGAAAAGGTGAGAAAAAACTTGAAGCCCAACCGATGACTTATTGGGGCCCTAAATCGGATTCTTTATAAATCATAGGAGAAGAGTTGGGAGTTTCAAACATAATTGAAGAAATAAATCAATATAAAAAATGGAAAGAGCGCCTTTTTACGGTTTTGGTATTGAAGACTAAACCTATTTTGTTCTTTAGGTATTTCTTGTAACTTATGGTTGGCAGTTGGCCTCATGCCCCCTAAATGACACTCCTAATTTAATCTTATAGTTAATATAGAAATTAATTATAGCACTCATTATTTTCTTACCAAACACCAAACGGCGTTTCAATATAGACAAAAAGGAAGGAAATATGTGTGTGAACTTCTGGGATTGAAACCGGGATCAGGCCCTGCTGGTCTAATTCTTGAAAGTTAACACAGGAATAATAATAATAATAATAATAATAATAATAATAATAATAATAATAATAATAATAATAATAGTAATAGTAATAGTAATAGAAATAGTAATAGTAATAGTAATAGTAATAGTAATAGTAATAGTAATAGTAATAGTAATAGTAATAGTAATAGTAATAGTAATAGTAATAATAATAGTAGTAATAATAATAATAATAATAATAGTAATAGTAATAGTAATAGTAATAGTAATAGTAATAGTAATAGTAATAGTAATAGTAATAGTAATAGTAATAGTAATAGTAATAGTAATAGTAATAGTAATAGTAATAGTAATAGTAATAGTAATAGTAATAGTAATAGTAATAGTAATAGTAATAGTAATAGTAATAGTAATAGTAATAGTAATAGTAATAGTAATAGTAATATAATAATAATAATAATAATAATAATAATAATAATAATAATAATAATAATAATAATAATAATAATAATAATAATAATAATAATAATAATAATAATAATAATAATAATAATAATAATAATAATAATAATAATAATAATAATAATAATAATAATAATAATAATAATAATAATAATAATAATAATAATAATAATAATAATAATAAATCTGTGGTGAGTTTGTTGTCGAAAGTCAGTCATGTGAATGTACCACAACAGAATTTTAAGTATTAGCTACTTTTGCTGAATAGCTAATTTGGGAAATTTTGATAATAATTGGTACTCTAATCATTATTCATTTCGGTGTGATAAATGTTTTACTCATTTATTTAATATTTATGTTTACTTTCCTGTATCCCTTCACCCACAAACCAATCACAAATTTTACCAACGGATGCCTTTCACATGATGGCACTGTCATACTCATAAGTCACAAGTTATTCTTTAATGTAATTTTATTTCTTCTAAACCTGAATCACAATTGACAATTCGTGACCTTGTACCTAACAGCTGTTCTGTTGTATCGTGACCTTGATGCTTCAAAACGTTCACTTCAACTGTTCACGACTCACACTGACATTTAAGGGACCAGGGGACTGAAATTTGGATTTTCCATATTTCTATAGGTATGAAATCAAATCTTTGCACTCATAAATGTGTGTTATAAACTACCACACAGAATTCCAGCGCAATATGTTTTATAGTTTTGATGTAATTAATTATCCTATTTATTCACAACGCCAAAATACTCAAAAGATCCATGCGCATCAAAAAATAAAATATCACGACAGTTTTATTATATACTCTAATTGTCCAACAAACACCAGGAAGAAGAAAAAATAATTACTTTTAAATTAAATAATTTCTGTGCTTCGATTGACATTGAAAATATTTTTAAACATTTTGTTTCTTTGTGTTTAGTTTTTAAAGTTAAACAAGTTTACAGACTTTTAAATCAAGCTGTGAAGATCAAGTCGCATAAGCAGAGCACATATTGAAAAAAACTCTAGGAGCATAGCACAACATTTAATGTGCGTGGTACAGATAGTGTATTGAAAATTCTGCTACGTTACTTACGTAGTTGCCAGTACACTAACGTTTTAAACAGTAGTACGACATGTACCAGTACACAGCTGAGGAAATGATGGACATGAGCTCCAGCACACTTGATGTAAATGTGTGGAGTCACCTCAACGTCGCATATCCAAATCAAGGGATTGGTAGAGATGGATTAGTTCCATAGTCAGCACGCTTACTTTTGAAAAACAGAAAATATTATTATAAACTTTAAAGTGTCGTGCATTGAACTACTTTGGTTTAAATATGAATTCGAATAAGAAGTGAAATTTTAAATACTTTACTAATGACGTGAGCGTGGTGAATCATCTGGATCGATTGAGGAAGGTGCGAGGTATCATTTCACATCCGGTATTCACCGTTGGCATGCATCGTCATTATATCCCTAATTGACCTTAAGTAATGACCTGTGGTTTTGTATGTGCTTGTGTATCATAATGGCTGATTTGGTACAATGGAGTTACGACTGCTGTTTTAACCCGTTCAAGTTATTTAACCACAGAGAATAAAGCATTAAGACGAGTGACTTCAGCAATGCTGATTAAACTTAAATTAGGACTAAATTTATGTTGCAACTTGATAGTTTATGATAATTTCTGCATGAAAATTTCAATACTTTCAAAAGAATAAACCACCACCCAGTAATGTGTACCTAGTGCTAGTGAAAGTTCGGCAGAAATACATGAAAGTGATAGCTCCTCATCCTCCAGTAATACAGCGAGTACGGACACAATAAATGCAACAGGTAAATTGAACTACAGTTCAGCAGCAATAGGAGAACCTCCAATAAACAAAAGAAAACTGTCACAAAAACGTGCCCTAGAGAGAAGTTGCAGAAAAAAACACAGACAATGAAGCAGAGAATATGATTCAAATAATTCTGAAATGGTATATAAATTAGTAGATTCTTTCCATGAAATGAATGACAAACATATTAAAATAGAAACACTGATCATTTTTGCCTGGTGGCCTTACAATAAAATAAAACATTTTGATGTCTCAACTCACATGACACAAACATCTAAATAGTGGCTAAGGAAAAGGGAAGTTTAGCAACCCCGGGTCCAAAATCAAGAAAACGTCTGGACTTATCTGCCTTACAAAAGATTTATGAATGTCATAATTCCGAAGATGTTTTCGTAGGGTTATGCCTAGTAAAAAGAACATAGTTTGTTGTTGAAAGTGGTAGGAGAATTCAGAGGCAATAAAGACTGATGATTCGCAATCTTGAAGAAACCTATCATAATTTTAAAGACACATACCTATTTGGGTGTCAAAATGGCATTTCTAAATTTTCCGAATTAAGGCCAAAGGATAGTGTAGTTCCTGGAACTAGTGACATCTACGCAGTTTGCTGTTGCCTGTTAAATTAATATCAATATTTGTCGGGTCACTGAAAATGCAAACCCCATCGTAACTAATTATAAGGACTGCTTGTCACAAATTAGCTGCAATCCCCCATCATCTACTTGTTATTTAAAGAAACGTAATGCTTGTCCGGAAACTGAACATTTAATATACTGTTTACGACAATTACTCCTTGATGAACAAAAGAGATTATCTACAGGCAATGAGCGGCTGTAGATCACTCACATTTATAAACCTTGATTTCGCCAATGGAGGATTTCCTGGACACATTATCCACAAAACGCACTAATTTACTACCTCATAGCTCAGCAACAGAATTTATTTTTGAAGGAATGCAAGGAAATCTGGCACTAGGCGAATGCACAGTGATGGCCGATTTCTCGGAAAATCACGCCTTTGTTATCCAGGATTCTGTTCAGGGCGCTCATTGGAACAATAGACAGGCCACGATTCACCTTTATGTGGTCTACTACAAGACAATAGCGTCTAGTGTTAGGTAGTCTAATTTTAGTTCGTATTCCCTCTTGTATTCTTGTTTTGTTTATAGTCAAGCTTGTGTAAATAAATTACACGAGCTATTGCAATTGGAGCTTTCCTCTGAAGAAGCACAAATGAATAAAATAAATAATACAAACATTTTGTTGCTATCTCTGAATGCCTGAAACACGACACCAAGTCCATATTTTCCAAACAGAGCTATTACTGTTTTTAAAACAGCAATTGCGAGTATTGCATAAAATAACATACTTTTAAGATGGCTTAAGTGCTCTGTATAAAAATAAAACAAACTTTTCAACCATTTATGTCCACAAAAATGATCTTCAAATTGGAGCAGAGTGACACTTTCTTACGACATCACACGCAAAGGGACCTTGTGATGGAATTGGCCGTACTGCAATGAAAGCGAACCTTCAACTTGGAATAAACCCTATCACAACGCCAAGAAAGTTGTTTAACTGGGCTCAGAAGAATATTCTAATACTTTCTTCAATTTTTTCTCCGATAGCGAACACAAGGAGTATAACAAGCAAAAGTAGTGCGAGGCAGTCTACAATATTATTGCACCGTTTTGTTCCAGTATCTGCTCAGGTATTAATAAAAACTATATTTTCAAAGCAAAGGAAAAGTGGTAGATATTTAAAGCTCATGTAATACGAAGTGTAATTACTGCAAATGTAAATCTATTATTGGAATGTTGAAGCGTGGAATGTTAACTTTGTGCCGTGTGAAGAGAGTGATAGACCAAAGTATCCGCAATAGCTATTTCAGAGTTTGCGTTAACTGTTTGACCTTAACGGAACTGCAACACATGATACACAATCACCTGGCACACGGTCTATGTGCAGCGTTACTGCTCGCTGCATGGTCTGGTACGTTATTTAATTTCCTTGTACTCAGAGTTCCAATCTGAATTCTCTTCGTGATTATATGGCACTATCTATCTACGTCTTGACTCTTGCTCGGAATTTTAATGTAAGGTGCTAGCATTGTTAATGATGTTTATTACATTAAGGAGTTTGTGAAAACAAAATGTTAAATTAATTATTTTTTGTTTAACGTGTAAATGAAGCATATATTTCAATATTCAAATTGAGTCAAAGATCACATTTATCAGGAAAACAATACCAGAGATATTTATATTTATGTAGAACGGTGTGCGCAAAATATATGCAAATTTAATGTTTTATATTTACCAAAATAATTAATTTACAGACAAACTAAAACAAGGTGTGTCATTTTTATGCACAGAAAATGTAAATTTAAAATCAATGAAATCCGAGATATGAAGATAAAATTTTCCTGAAATTTGTGCGATTTGACAGGGAATGGCGTTATATACTTCATATGTACTCGTATATACATACACAAATATGGGTCAATCCACGTCAAATCGAACACCCGTAAAGCACGACTTTTTCGTAGGAGGTTCAAAATCTTTTTATGAATAATAGGCATCAAATAAGGAGGCCCTTATTTTTTATTTCCGTATTTTTAAATTACTTGCTTAGTTATGGCTATTAGAAAGTAAGCAATTTCTGCGCGCACCGTAATATAAAATCACTTGTTACTCTAAGTTCATATAGAGTTGAGAGTTGGGGTTTGGCGGACTGGAAAGGCTAAATATAACAGTTTCAACAACTTTCGATCAATCATTATTACACATAAATTTTGGACTGTTTTTTGACGGTAGATTTTGTAAAACCAAAAATAAAATTTAAATCGATGTGTTAAAAATCTTTAAAAAAAAAAAAAAAAAAAAAAAAAAAAAAAAAAAAAAAAAAAAAGTACACACGTATTCCCTGACATTTTATCTCTAAAATAAGATGTTGAAAACTATGGAGCTTGCATTAGTGCATTCGCTACAATTTTTTTTCTGGAGGCCTGCAAGCGCGCACGGACGAGTAACAAGCCAGGTGACTGCAGACAGCCTGCGAATTGCCGCGTCAGCTACGCTACTCAGATTCTTACTAAGGCAGTACAGTCCATACAGAAAAATATCTCCACAATGTACCTGGTTTCTGATACTCTATAGCATCTGATACGTGCTTTTGAACTTTTGCTTCTTTTTTTGAAAAAATCTGATGTAAGCAGTTCTTTGCTGTTAGCTTCTTCCTTCATGTACGTCCATACATTTGAAATAATTTCTCTACTCTGACTGTGTAATGTTATGGTCCCTAATTTAGAACGTACAGGTGGCATAATTAATTTACGCTATGATCAATGTCTCACAAATTCACTATATTCACTCTTTATCGCAAAGATCTATGTCTTCAAGTCCACGCTGCACTAAAAAATCACCTTTGAATTAGCAAGACTGTCTCAGATCATGCAGACATCACTACCTTCCCCCTCCCACCCCATGTGCATGGTTTCATTCGCAGAATTATACAATATGAGCTGATGAAACAGACAAAAACTATGGATTCGCCAACAGGACTTCCAGTCAAGGTCAGGGGCCAAGAACGATGGGTCCAGCTATGCTTTAAAATTACACTCCTTCATTCCTTTGTCAAAAACTGAAGCTTTAGTGAAACAATTTTCTTTCGAAGAAGGAGGTAAAGCTGTGTGTTGTATGGAAACATTAGTTTAAAATGCATATTTTAAAAACATTTTGAAGATGTTAATAGTGTACATATAATAGTGTCAGCTAGAAGTGTTCTCCTTACTGTACTGTTATAACATTCATAGAACCTTAAGCTGTAGACAGTTGCCGTAATGGAAGGTGGCAATTTGTGCGAGGTTACTGTAGGCGTTACCGCTACCTCGCGACTCCGCTGCACTAATTTGCAAAGTTAATTACAACTGAATATTAGAGACTCCATTCTGATTTTTTCTGAGAATATTGAATAAACTTTATTGTATTTTAGGTTTTTTTCTCCAGATTTTTAAATAGTCGAGTTTATGTTATTATCTAACTTTAAAACTTTAATCGTAGAAAATATAATATTAATAATAATTAATAAAATTTTCTAGTAAGTACCTCACGAAATACTGCGATTTATCTTTAATTTGAGCCAAAGATCAAGTAATTTGCTTCATTACAATCGGAGGTATGATTGATCGAAGAGTGAGGAGCGCGCGATTTTTGGGACATTTCAAAAATTAATATCTGCCAAAATAATTTTTTTTATATAAAATGAAGAAACACAGGTCAAATATATTTTGTTCCAAAACACCAAAAACAAAATTCAAGAAAATCTGAGAGATCAATGTCATTTTTTGCCATATTTTGTTCGATTTGACGTGGAATGACTCATATATCAGGTATCTCAGAAGAGCCCGGACAACGCTTAGCATGTTGTGTGACATGGAAAGATGATAATTTTCAGGAGAGAATAAATGTCCAAAAAGACACATTTTAGGCGCTATAGAGCATCGAAGTTTTATAATGGGGGAATGCTGATGGGTGTCCGCTCCAAATGTCGTCAATAATCTCAATAAAACAACATTTTTTGCCCCCTACATGATCGAGTGCCCTCATGGGCAGTGCTGAACCTCTCAATGGATAGGATATACTGGTAGGAGTTTCTATCACTACTGGTCAGTTCTTTGTGGTAATAAGCTCAGAGCTGCAAGGGAAATTCCGATAACCTGGCAAGGTGATGATCGCATGATTACCTTTTAAGGGGGAACCTGTTCCTTTTTCCATTGTATGACAAACTTTTGTCGGTCCACAATAAAATGTAGAAAGAAGAATTTCGATAGATGTAGATCACTTTGAAAGGGAACCGTCGCAATAGAACACATTCTTTCGGGTCCAAATTCGTGTGATTTATTAGTCCTTCACGTTAGAATCATTAAGATGCAACGTTGTTGCACTTGATGCTTATGCTGCTACCTTCTATTGAAATAGGTTTCAGCTTTTTATGTAAAATGTATTAGCTTCACAAACCTTTTTGCGCTGAAAACTGACATGAATAGGGTCGTAGAGTACAGGTAACCTACTTTGTGCTCTTCTGGGATGTAACGATTAAGTGAAAGAAAGTGGCTCATAAATCTAATGTCAAATATCTTGATAGAAATCTAATTATATAATCAAGAGTTAGGAAATTGGTGAAATATGCATTATGGGGACAGATCTGTCACAACATCATTTATAGTGGAAAAATAACATTAAAATATCGGAGGTAACATCCTTCTGTGGAGTAATAAACAAATCTCTCAAAGATCTCTACCATTGCTACCACCACTACCACTACTACTACTGCCGCTACCGCCGCCACTGCCGCCACCGCCGCCGCGACCATGACGACGACGATTACGACGACGACGACCACCACCACCACCATCACCAGCATCTCCACCACCACTACCACCACCACCACCTCCACCACCACCACCTCCACCACCACCACCATCTCCACCACCACCATCTCCACCACCACCACCTCCACCACCACCATCTCCACCACCACCACCACCACCTCCACCACCACCATCTCCACCATCACCTCCACCACCACCACCACCACCACCTCCACCACCACCATCTCCACCACCACCACCTCCAACACCACCATCACCACCACCACCATCTCCACCATCACCACCATCTCCACCATCATCACCACCATCTCCACCACCACCATCTCCACCACCACCATCTCCACTACCATCTCCACCACCACCACCAGCACCACCACCATCTCCACCACCACCACCACCATCTCCACCATCATCACCACCACCATTGGCGGCGCCGTGGCCGAGCGGTTAGCGCGCTCGCCTACCACCTAGGCGGCCCGGGTTCGTTCCCAGGGACCCGCAAGTGGTATTCGTGGTGGACGAAGTAGCGTCAGGGCGGGTTTTCTCCGGTTACTCCGGTTTCCCCCGCCATCTCATTCCACCGGTGCTCCATCTTCATTCCATGTATCATCAGTGTCACCGCCTGCGGTGCCGTAGTAGTAAAAGTGGGCGTTAAACACTACGAACCACCATCACCACCATCACCACCACCATCACCACCACCACCATCTCCACCACCACCACCATCTCGACCACCACCACCATCTCCACCACCACCATCACCACCACCATCTCCACCACCACCACCATCTCCACCACCACCACCACCATCTCCACCACCACCACCATCTCCACCACCACCATCACCACCATCTCCACCACCACCACCATCTCCACCACCACCACCATCTCCACCACCAACACCACATGCTCCACCACCACCACCATCTCCACCACCACCACCATCTCCGTCACCACCATCTCCACCACCACCACCATCTCCACCACCTCCACCACCATCTCCACCACCACCACCATCTCCACCACCACCACCACCACCATCTCCATCACCACCACCATCTCCACCACCACCACAATCTCCACCACCACCATCACCACCACCACCACCATCTCCACCACCACCATCTCCACCACCATCTCCACCACCATCTCCACCACCATCTCCACTACCACCACCATCTCCACCACCACCACCAGCATCTCCACCACCACCACCAGCATCTCCACCACCACCACCATCTCTACCACCACCACCGCTACCACCATCACCTCCACCATCTCCACCACCACCAGCACTACCACCATCTCCACCACCACCATCAACATCACCACCACCACCATCTCCACCACCACCATCTCCACCACCACCACTACCACCATCTCCACCACTACCACCATCTCCACCACTACCACCATCTCCACCACCACCATCTCCACCACTATCTCCACCACCACCATCTCCACCACTATCTCCACCACCACCACTATCTCCACCACCACTACCACCATCTCCACCACCACCACCATCTCCACCACCACCACCACTACCACCATCTCCACCACTACCACCATCTCCACCACCACCACTATCTCCACCACCACCACTACCACCATCTCCACCACTACCACCATCTCCACCACCACCACCATCTCCACCACTATCTCCACCACCACCACTATCTTCACCACCACCATCACCACCACCACCATCTCCACCACCACCACTACCACCATCTCCACCACTACCACCATCTCCACCACCACCATCTCCACCACTATCTCCACCACCACCACTATCTCCACCACCACCACTATCTCCACCACCACCCCACCGCCACCACCACCACTATCACTATCACTACCACCACCACCATCTCCATCACCACCACCATCACCATCACCACCACCATCTCCACCACCACCCCACCGCCACCGCCACCACCACCACCTCCACCACTATCTCCACCACCACCACTATCTCCACCACCATCACCACCACCACCTCCACCACCACCTCCACCACCACCACCACCCCACCGCCACCATCACCATCACTATCACTATCACTACTACTACCACTACAACCACCACTACCAGTACCACTACCACTACTACTAATAAATATAAAGAGTGGATGATACTTAAGATTAATTTTAATATTGGTCCCCTAATTTTGTGAACACTATCAATGAAAGTGTTCTCAAAAACTATAAAACGAATAACATTAAAAATCTGGCGCAATACAATAACATGTAAAATACATTATCACACTAAAATGAGCTCTTTAAAGTGGAGGGGATACTTTCCAGCGTGAATGTCTGGATTCAAACAGTCCTATGGTTTCCAGATTTATGTTACTATCAGTGATCTGCAGAATCTCAAAACATTACACAACATGTCTTTTATGATGAAAATATGACTTTTCAGTCATATGTATGATATTTTACTTACAACAACACAATACAACCAAATATTTTATTGTGAACGTTTAGACGAAGAAAAGTTCACCACAATGATAATCGCACTCTAAAAACTCTTCTCGGCTACAAAATGTAATGTTTGGTTCTGAGATATCCTCTTTAAATCTATTATTTGTATCCCAATTATGTTCACGTTTAGAAGAGCTTTGAACGTTACAAAATTTGTCGGATTCTGGAGCAGGGGGTGGGGGGGGGGGGGGCGAGGCGGCTTTGTACTGTCCTGAATTACTTTTTAATTGGATTAGGCGCATGTCATTATGAGAAACATAGCCACTCGTGCTTGACCAGAGTATCGGAAAAACAATCACTGATAATGCTGACTGTTGCATATCTTACAAATAATACTGAAGTCATACCGCGGGATGCATAAAACGGCACATGAAATTTAAAATCAATTACATTCCCTTTTTTTTTTTTTTATTTCAATTTTTAATTTTTGTGTTATATACATACAGGATAACTCTCAGAGGAAAAGTCGGTTAAATACCAAGGTTAGTATTTAATTTTAGCATCTTTTGAGGATGCGACACAAAGACTTTTAAGCAATTTTATCCCAAACTACCGTTTCCAAAACGACTATTAGGACTTTAATTAAAATGGCATATAGTTTAATTATTTATGTAACTAGTGCAAAGCTGACTGATAGCGACACGAGTACATGTTTACGCGTGAGCGAAAGCTAATTTTTACGAGAATCACAATGAAATTACACATTTGATACATAGAACGTTTTATGCAATTGTATCACTAAATGGGTAAAAGAAAATTGATAAATGTATAATAAAAAGCAGAAATTAAAAATAGAAACAATATACAAAGTGCACTGGCTACAACAAGAGAGTGTAAAGATATACTGCTCACGTCTGACCAGAGAGCCATAAGTTTGAATATAGATGGAAAATGGCATGGCTTTAAAGAATTACTTTTAAAAGTATCAGGTGAAGTGCTAGGAAAGTGACTAATAGAAAGGAAAAGGAAAGGTATACACAATTGGAACGAAGAAATAAGAAAAAATCATATTTGAAATATCTCCAAACAAAGTCTTTAGAAGACCAAATAGAATACAAACATAAAAGTGCAATAGCAAAGGGAGAAGTGCAAAAACTGAAACGTGAAAATTGAGACAAATATGTAAGTAACATTGAACAGGATTCTCATGGAAGTCAAGACTATAAAATTATGAGACATCTAAATTCAACTTAAAGAAATACAGCACAAATAAACAATATTTCTGAGGAAAAGTGGACCACACACTATCTCAAATTGTGGACAAATAGGATATTGACCCTTCACTTCCTACAATCTCAGAAATTTACCTTATTGAGACGGATGAATTGTAGAATGTGCTCAGAACACCTAAAAACAAAAAAGGTTCTAGACCAGATAATATTAATATTGAGCTTCTAAGGTATACGATAAGATAAGATTTTTAGAAATATTAAACCTCTGCTGAAAAATCTGTAAAGTCACAGAAGAATGGAAAAGAGGAAAAGTATACTCTATTTTTCAAAAAGGAAATAGGAATGAATGCCAGAATTATAGAGGCATATGCTTGTTAAATACAGGCTATAAAAATTTGCAAAGGTAATAACTTGCAGATTAAATACAATAAATGAATACATGCTTTCAGAAGAACAAAATGGATTCCGGAAGGGACGTATATTTGTAATACAACAGATAATCCAGAAAAGAAGAGAATTTAATCTGCCAACTTATATATTATTTATTGATTATGAGAAAGCATTCGACAGATTAATACGGAGGAAACACTTTGGGAGATAATGCATCAAAGAGGCTATCCAGAGCATCTAATAAGAGTTATTCAGAGCAGTGATTCAGCAGTGATTCAGCATTAGTTAGGACATGAAATTAGTAATGAGAAAGATAAAAGCATTAAAAAAAAAAAAAAAAAAAAAAAAAAAAGACAATGAGATTCCAAACAATTTGTGTAACAATATACAATACCCTAAAGAGTAAAACAAGACCTGAAACGAGAGTAACAGTTTATAGCATCATGGCAATTCCTACGTTACTTTATGGATGTAAAAGCTGGGTACAAACACACAGGAAAAAATTAGTAGAATACTAAGTAGCGAAATGAGATTTCTAGGGAAAATAATAGCATCCACAATAGAAGAGAGAATTAGAAATGAAAAAATCTGATGTGTTCCACTTACATGACTTTCTCTACTCTTGTACTAACCATTCTTACAATCTCTTATACCTGTATCTTCTTCGTGTTAGTTGAGATAAACACAAATATCTTATTGCTTATTTCCTTGTATGTGCAAGGGGAATATTAGAATACAGTAATCTTTGTGCGATAGTCAAATATTTTAAAGCTTTGAGATCACATTCTCTTTGCATGCTTAACATATAAAAAATGAACGATATTCCATTGCACGAAAGTTCTAAGTTTTCCGAAACTGACACAAATAACGAGGAATATCTCCAAAATGGCTCACTCTACAAAAAGATTTATTGAGACATAAATTGTGTATTTTAGCAAGATCTACATTTGCTGTACAGTAAGATTTTTCTATCTCTTACGGTTTACGAGTTATTCAAAACTCAAACATATGGCATTTTAATCAAAATGGTTAGAGCCATTTTCAAGATAATCAAAATTTTCGAAAAGTTTTCCATGTAAAGGGTAGTTTAGGGTTGGGCTATTTTGTTAAAAAATCTTCGTCTCGCATCCTTGAAACACATTGAACTTAAATACCAACTTTGGTTTTTAACGGACTTTTCGCTTTTTAGTTATGCTGTCCAGAGACTGACAGAGACACTGACAGACACACAGACACACACGGGCACACACAAACAGAACTTTTTCTAAAAATGCTTTTTTTGGATTCAGGGGGTCTCAAAACATGCATTACCGGTGAAATCTCGACATGGAATTTTTGGGTGGAATACAATACTTCCCTTACCAGTAGAGAAAGTAAAAAGGATTCCCTGGCGTATACTAGCCTAGACTTTGTGTGTTTTGAAATACCTTGGGCGAGAAGTGTGACTTAAGTGTTTCCAGAGTCCTAAGGTTTTGTAGAGTCAACTTTTACCATTAGTTGGGATAGAAACTATTTTTGCGACGAACAAGGCCATAATTGATAACGGAACCTGTAAATTTACTTAATTTTTTCCTGGGGTATTTCAACTATGGCGTATGTATTCAATTTGAACCAGTCCATTTTTTTATACAGTTGCAAAATTACAATCTGTTCAATAGTTGAACAACAAGTAACAATGATAACATATTACTTTTACAAACTATGGCCCATTGGCCATAAAGTTGCTTATAATTTGGATGCAAATCTGTACTGCAATTCCAAGACTTGGTTTCTCTGTAGTCGGCTTATTGTGCTGCTGCTGTTGTCAAGTAGATTTATTGCCAGTGTGTTGGGATGACTGTAGAGACGCTTTTGGTAGGACAGGCTGTATGCTGCGATTTCCTGTTTGATTGTTGGGAGTTTAAAATCATGGTAGATGTACTTATTACCGATGTACCAGGGGATCTTACCAATGGTTCGCAGAGTTTTGGATTGAAAACGTTCTAGTATTTCGATGTTTGAGTTGCTTGCTGTACCCCATAGTTGAATTCCATATGTCCAAATTGGTTTCAGTATAGTTTTGTAGATGATTAGTTTGCTTGTCACTGAGATTTGTATTTAGGTCCAAGAAGCCAGTGCATTTTGGAATATTTTAAATTTACCAGTCCAATGAATTAAAATGTTCTTTGAACATAAGTGTACAATAAATGATAAAGCTTCGCTTGTGCTGAGATGGGGAATGCAAATAAATAAATATCACTATTCCTCTGCTAACTGTATTAGCGAACGATAAAATTATAGTATGATACATGGCATATTAACGATGTCGTGTTTTCGAAGTTTGAAGCTGTGTAGTTGAAGCAGGATGCCTGTCGCCGAGCTATAAACGTCGTGCTTAAATTTTGTATGTAAGCCTGCATGTGATGGCATAATTCAACGCAGAGACCTCCGCCAATTTATTTCCCATGAATTACCTGCCGCAGTTGTGCGGTTCTAAGCAACGAACGAGCCCCAGCCTGGCAGTAATATACAAGCTGGAAAGCAGACATACATTGATATAAATGTTGACACTCCCATTCTAATTCACCGCTTGGATACTTGTAGCGTGCCTGGCTGCATTTTGTGAGCAGGCTACTTTTCCACCTCGTCACAAAAAATAACTACACAAAAAACGTTTAAAAATGCTCTTTCGGCTGTAGGCGTAATTCTTCATGTGTCAGACTTTTGGGAAGTTGGTGGTAGCATGTTAACTTCTAGTTCCCACAGTGGGGCTCCTACAACATACACTTTATAGGATGTAAAATTCCTAGAGGGGTTCTTTTGGAAGGAATTGCGCCCGATGGTGTTTGGTGATAATTATAGCACATAAAATTGTCTCGTATACTGAGCAAAAGACGATAACGATAATAGTAGTAACAACAATAGTAATAATAATAATAATAATAATAATAATAATAATAATAATAATAATAATAATAATAATAATAATAATAATAATAATAATAGTTATAGTAATAATTATAATAATAATAGTTATAATAATAATTATAATTATAGTAATAATTTAGTAATAATTCTAGTAATTATAATTATAACAATAATAATAACAACAACAATAACCACAACAATCACTATAACCACAACAATCAAAATCTCAATAACCACAACAATCACAATCACAATAAGCACAACAATCACAATCACAATAAGCACAACAATCACAACAACCACAAGCACAACAACGACAACCACAACAATAACAGTACACGCCATTTAGGGAGCCAAAAGTGCCCGGCTTCTCCCTAGCGTGTCTACCCAGCATTAATCACTACTGGCAATTGTAGCTCAAATTACAAATATGCACGCTTAGGGGCCAGCCTTAATCCAGTAGAATGTAGTTTCTGGGCCTGTTCGCTAACCTCTGAAAATGCTCTACGGACTTAAGGGTGAAGAGGTAGAGTAGGTACGGAGGGGATTTCCCACTAAACCTATACTGACCCCTGGGAGAAAGGGATATAATGAGTGCTCTATGGGCGTAAGGAAACCTGAGCGAGCAGCGAGCCGACGTGTGCTGGAGATTCATCTTGGCACCAGGGTTCGCCAAACAGTCAGCAGCTGTATGGGTTTCAACAGCGATCTCCTCCAGCAGGTCTGACAGCTATAAAGCCAGAACAGCAGTTACAAACGGCAGGGCAACACTTCCGACCCTGAAGGATTGCATTGAATGGAAGGTGAAATAAAATGGAGCGGTAAATCCGGGATGGGGACAATTATCCTTCCAAACATTCGCCTGATGACCTGGAGAAACCCCGGAGAAGCATATGGGTCAGGAAGTCCGACCTTTGCAACCGAACCCACGACTTTCCGAATGCGAGCCTTAAATGTTACCGCGGAGCCATCTTGCTCGGTTTATTTTATCGATTGGACCACGGCTTACAAGCTCGGAATCTACTTTCTCCTGGATCATATTATAACGTTTCATTCATTATACCGATGGTGGCCAGTCCGCCAAAGTTTTGAATTATCTATTGTTTTTCTATTTACATCTGCCCGTTCTTTGTGATTTAATGTACCGTGATTCCAGAACTGTTTATCCCTTATAATGGTAATTTCCATCAGCTTAATAATACACATTCATTCAAAAGAATTTGAAATATCGTTGGAAAGTCTGACTTCCTTAACCTCCTAGCAGTCTGCCATGTTCCAACCTTTGACGTTTCAAAAATCATCTTTTTTTTTTATTTAAATTAACGTCCTCCAACGTAACGTCATATCGGACGGTGAGTGAATGAAATGGGTGGAATGATGCTCAAATGAGCCCGAGGTGCATGGAGCTTTAAGTTACCCGACATTCGTCTTCTCAGGATAAGGGAAAACCTCGGAAAAAACCTTACCCGGATAACTTACCCTAAGCGAGATTCGAACTCGCGACCTCTTGAACGTGAGGCAGATACGCTAACCATTACGCTATTGAGGCGGGCTAAAAAATCATCGGTCGACATGGTAAAGTAATTTTTTTAGATACTTATAATCGTAGTAGGTTCACCACGGTAGAGTAGTGGTAGCCTGCCTGCCCGCCTCTGGCGTGGGGAACCCAGATGTAATCCCCGGTACCGGCGTAGGGTATTTTCCCTGCTATGAGGTCTGGTCCGGGATGCACTCAGCCTCCATTGAGTAGCTATTCTGATGGAAACGTAGCGTGCCTAAAATATCAAGTAGGCACCTGACGGTCGGGGGAGTTGGCTTGCTGGTACCTGCTATTCCGTGGCCTTGTCTGCGGCTGGAGGATGCAGCTGCCGGGCGATTATATAGCGGAGACACCCTAGGGTGTTATAACCACAATTGGTGAAACTTTAAATCTTTATAGTTTCACTTCGGTGCCAATAATCATATAGCAGAAGAACTACATAGTTTTAAAGTTGTACAGACATCCTTTAACATATTTAACAAAATAAAGGTGACGTTGGTAAACATGACTATTTCTCACTACCAGGCCATAAAGTTAACCAAAGGCTTTGGAAGAAGCTGGATACTCTGCAACTAGCCAGAAAAATTAGGATCAGTTGTAAATTAATCATAAAGCATCGTATGACTTATTTATAATTTAGTTGAGCAGAAATTTCTGTCTTTGTAACTATGATTTTGTAAGAAATTGATAACTTATAAAGGAATATCACAAACGTTTCTTAAACATGGAATTGGTATCGAAAGCATATTACACTGTTTTAAGCATATGCAAATATTTTCTTCTGCTGCATGTTCTGCGGCTAAATCGTGACAACCATATATTATATTTCTCGGAATCAAATATCCGTGGCATTTGCATTAAGTTACATTCATTTTATGTTGAGTAACATTATTTCCTATTGCATGATATTCTTAATGAAAGACAAGGCCTTGTAACTCCAATACGTTTGTATTACTGCACATAGGCTTTGCTGTTAGCAAATTGTGAATTTGAATTAGGTGTTTTATAGCCCATTCCGTCAGAAAGTGTAACACCTTTCAATGTTAAAAGCATTACTAAAATCGTTTGAATGGGTTTTGAGATTATCTAACAAACACACACATACACATACACACACACACACACACACACACACACACACACACACACACACACAAAACACATACATTCTTAAAATTTCCCACTTCATGGTATTAATTTAGGTGTGACCTACACAGTAAATCTTTTAGCCATTGGTATCTCCTTTATGGAGTACAATGTAAACACTACACTGGCTCACTTTTTCCGAACTCATAAATGTCTGTCATTCGCTGATTTTTACTTGTCGACTATTGGAAGTAATCTCGTAAATATTCAAATGAATCTTCAAACTCTAATACTCCTTAACCTCTTTTGCCCTTCCAGAAGATTCGAAGCTTAGAAATTTTTGAATGGCTCTATTTGTGTAATTAATGTTCTTCCGCACAATAACTGTGCAGGAGAGGATTACCGGCCGGACGATAACCGGTAGATCCGTGGTTCAAATCCCAGTCATGGCATTGAATTTTTCAGTTTCACTCTACCCTTTCGAGTGGATCAATTGTTTCCGTCCCGAACGAAGAGAACGTCTCAGTGGCTTTTAATATATTTTATCTTAAATGTAAACTATGAATCCTACAAAATAATGTAGGAATAAGAAGTACTTGAATTAAAAAATGCCAAACAATGGCTTCAATAACATTTCACTGCCAGGTCAAAGACGTGTTAGTCACTACAAACTTTAAGCGATTTGTTGCCTATTAAGTTATCAAAGAAGAATTAAATTGTATATTATGGAGCTCTAAACCGAAGATAGGTCAATATTGTGGGTCTTGACAACGGATTGCATAGAGACTCAGTAATGTAATGCGATTATATTACAGTAATTGATGATACAATAATTTACTATTGAATATTTATTGCTAGAACAATACATATGTTATAGAATTATATAACATATCTGTATGTACACTCCAAGGACTTCAGGTTTGCTTTACGCCCGCGCGTGCGTAAAGGACTTACTACATATAGTTGATGTAGCTATGCGAAAACGTTTAGTCTCAAATATGAACTAGCACTGTACATAGTGAAAATAAAAGTAATTGGCTGGGACAGTTAATGAGGGGGAAATTCTGGTAAACGGAAAAATAAATAAACAGACAAATAGGTAAATAAATACCAGGTTATCAATAGTGTTTATTACCAGGATCATATCAGCGACGCAGGTGCGGAATTTCGTCCCGCGGAAGTTCTTTTATCCACCAGTAAATTTTCTGACACTTCATAGAACATTTCTGGGCTGGATTTGAACCCGCGACCATCGGACCAGTAGGCCAGCGCCTAACCAACTGGACTATTTAGAGCAGTGATGTCTAACCTTATAGCCACATATCACCCTGTACTGCCGCACGTAGTAAAAACTACCAACAAAACTTTAAGTAGAGTTAAAAAGATCGATCTGGACTGGATTTGAACCCGCAACCTTTGGATGAGTTAGCCAATAAAGAGGAAAGCGAAAGATGAACATATTTCTTACGGAAATTGAGTCGCCCGTCCGGTTATACGGCTATATTTTGTAATTAGTTGACACAAATCTAAAATAGACATGTTATTCTGCACTAGGCAGTGACAACATGCACAAAAAGACACTGCCTATGCCAGTTGGAAAGAGGACAGTAAATTGCTAGTAAGGCTCGGGTGCAATTTGGAGAATTCCGTGCATAATGTTGCTGCTGTCGGCATCCCGCTGCTGAAGAAGGTTGTTTGTGGGTCGAAGACATGCTGACCTTATCTCTCGCAGAGATCGAGTCTCAAGATACCCTGCTCGTAATCCGGAACCCCTCGTATTGTTCCTACGTGCGGGCAATCAGTCTAGGAACATATTCAATTAACTGCGGGAGTCCTTCCGTGTCGTCATCCACTCCACTTCTCACCCTCTCCCTTCACCCTCCCAAGAGACGCGGGTGCTTCATAAATGTCTTAGCAGGTCCCTAAAGGCAGGCAATTTAGGTTATGGTCTGAAGTGGTTTGGGTGTGAATGAAGAAAGCAAAGGCCACGAGCGTCTTTCTTGAGTGGTGGCGCCCGGGCGTCGCAGTTTCTCGTCTTCGACCTTCTTTCCTTTTGTCTTTCTCTTACTTTTTTCTCTAAGTAATGCTTGGGGAGGAAGATTACAGAATGTCACCTCGGAATTCCAATGTTATCATCTTGTAATGGCAGAGAAGCTAATGTGTTCGTTCCTTCACTTTATAACTCGTTGTAGAACTAACCTACCTAATTTTTTCCTTCCACTTGGTACTTAGTAACTATGATATTCAGTGAAGAACATTTAATGTTAACTCTAGATAGGGCTATTGTTCTTTAATTACTCACAACAAATACGAACCTCACATCAAAACATTAACATAACTATACCGTGAAAAAACTCCGTGTTTTCTTTCTTGTGAATTATACTGGAAATAGCTCAACACTTACAAAGTTTGTTTAGGGTCGAAGTTGTGCTAATTAAATGCGATGATAAAAAGTATTTAAAGCCCATATATTTCATAGACGTGGCTGGTATGCATTTACTTAAATGCTTCTTTTATCGAGATTTCAGCGGAAATTATGTTTTGAGACCCCCTGAATCCAAAAAAGCATTTTTAGAAAAAGGTCTGTGTGTGTGTCTGTGTGTCTGTCAGTCTGTGGACAGCATAACTCAAAAACGAAAAGTCGGTTAAAAACCAAATTTGGTATTTAAGTTTAATGTCGTTCAAGGATGTGACACGAAGATTTTTCAGAAAATAGCCCCACCCTAAACTACCCTTTACATGGAAAATGTTTCGAAAATTTTGATTTTCTTGAAAATGGCTCTAACGATTTTGATCAAAATGCCATATGTTTGAGATATTTTTATGAAAAATGAAATGTATATCTTGAATTTTCTGGCTATAGTCCCTGTAGTCGTATTTACTCTGGACGACTTTTGCATAACTGGTAAACCGTTAGAGATAGACCAAATCATACTGTACAAAAATGTAGATCTTGGTAAAATACACAATTTATGTCTGAATACATTTTATTGTAGGGTGAACCATTTTGGAGATATTCCTTGTTATGTGTGTGAGTTTCGGAGAACTTAGAACTTTGGCGAAATGCAACAACGTTGTTCATTTTTTTATATGTTAATCGTGCAAAGAGAACGGAATCTCAAAGGTCAAAAAGATTTGAATGTCGCACAAAGCCTTCTGTATTCTAATACCTCCCTTGCATCTACAAGGACATAAGCAATAAGATAATTTGTACGAATGTTTATCTTAACTAACATGGAGATATAGGAATAAGAGTTGTATGAAGTTTATTCCTAATGTATCTAGATTATGCTTGCTAATCTGAACCATCACCATTTGCATGATGTTGTATAGACTTTGTAAATAAAACAGTTAAATATGCTAAAATATAACGTACTTTGAATTTTTATACACAAAAATCATTAATTTAAACGCAGCTAACCCCACAAAAAATTTGTGGTTCAGATTAATTCTGAGTGTTTTTAATAGGTTCTAAAAGTATGAAATTTACAACGGCAGCGTTAAGTGGGAAAGAAAATTAACGTCACAAATATGTATAATTATAACAAGTACCGTAATCAATATATCTGATAAGAACAAAACATGTGAAATTCAAACCAAAACTGTGTTTTCTGATTATTAGACGGGGCGTCGATATTAGGTGAGTTAATTTTCATCAAGATTACTTGAATAATTCAGAAGTACACCTTTTAAAAATAAGTGATGCGAAAAGATACTAAAGTTAACTCCTCCTCCCACCTTAACCCTTTAATTTGCAGTGTTTCTTATAGGATACAATATAAATTTGTTAAGTTTTATGTTACCTTATCGGCTCTTATTTCTTGTTATGCTAACCCAAACAAATAGAATTCAAGTATTCGCAGGTATCTTGTATTGTAAAAATATTAAATTGTTTTTCAATAAAACTGCAGTGTTTCCTTAAAGAAAAGAAAAAAGAAAATCCAAGCAACTGCACTCAAATGTCACCAAGCTTGCCATTACACCGATTATTTTACTTGGGCCCTCCCCTTCCTTTAGCACAGGCACGTTTGACTGCAGTTGCTGGGATTCGAACTCGTGACGTTTGGCTTTGAATGGGTAGCCAGGCCACTGTATCACCTTGACCATAACAGCTATTCGAATCGCTTCGACTGAGATGCCTCCGAAAGGGATATGAAAACCGGTTTAGAGGAACAACGACATATATAGCAACATAACTTGCCAATTAAAGGGTAAACTTCAAGCTGGACGTATAGGATTTTAATTCAATGGCGACAAAGTGCTACACTTACTCTAGATTAGAAAAAAACTGCTTTAATTTAATTGCGTACTAAAGCGATTAAACATGTTACAGCCAATAGGATTAAAAATAAACTTCTTTCATTCAAACACTTTATCTCTACCTACTTTAATTTGTGATTTTAAGCGGCAATATGGTTAGGAGTTGGTTTGAATTTTATACTGCATTATTGACAACGCCAAAAACAAATGAATAATGACGTGCTTCAATAATGTTTAAGGAATTGGAGATATCAAACCAATAACCTCAAATACTTCCAATATGTTAACGACACGAGGTCTTATTTGGAATAAACAGAGTGCTTTGACGAGATCCATATTTTCATGCTTATTTCTTATGGTTTGCCAGTTAATACAAAATCTCTCAGAGCTTCAAAAGCTATTTGGGAAAACTTCAAGAAATGCGGGTTATGGCATAGAATTTTTGTGTAAGGCACTACATTTAACTTCAAATTATTATCACCTTTTAGCGGAGAAAGAGAAGTAGGTTTAATTGTGAGGCTTATTTCGAAAACTTTACCCACTCACTCAGACACGTTACTTTTCAATTTTTACTTTCTCCACTAATAAGTAGAGGAAGTATTGTATACCACCAAACAATTCGATGTCGGATTTCACCGGAAATATGTTTTGAGGCCCCTGAATCCAGAAAACGCATTTTTAGAAAAAGGTCCGTGTGAGTGTGTGTCTGTCAGTCTCTGGACAGCATACCTCAAAAACGAAAACTAGGTTAGAAGACAAAGTTGGTATTTATGTTTAATGTCTTTCAAGGTTGCGACACGAAGGTTTTAAAGAAAATTGTCCACCCTAAACTACCCTTTACATGAACAATTTTACGAAAATTTTTATTTAATTGAAAATGGCTCTAAATATATTCATTAAAACGATATATGTTTAAGATATTTTTATTACAAATTAAATGTATATTTTGAATTTTCTGGCTATAGCACACGCAGACGTGTTTACCCTGGAAGACTTTTGCATAACTCGTAAAAGCCTAAGAGATAGATAAAATCTTACTGCACAAAAATGTAGATCTTGCTAAAACACACAATTTATGTCCAAATACATTTTTTGCAGAGTGAACCATTTCGGAGATATTCCTTGTTATTTGCGTCAGTTTAGGAAAACTTAGGCCTTCGTCAAATGCAAGAGAGTTGTTCATTTTTTATGTTAACCATGCAAAGAGAACGGCGTTAAAAATTTGACTATCTCTCAAAGCCTGTAGCCTCATATTCCCCTTGTACCTACAAGAAAATAAGTGTAAATGTAAACCCCGCGCGACAGCCCACAAAGGGCCAAGGCCTACCGCCCAGCCGCTGCGTCCCCCACCTCTGCCCACTACAGGCGTCATTGGTGAGGTGCAGTACTGGAGGGTGGGACGTGGTCAGCGCCCCGAGCCCTCCCGGCCAGTTATGCGGTCTTCTCGACCTGGGGCCGCTACTTCTCCATCAAGTAGCTCCTCAATTGGTCCCCCCGGGACCTAACGAGGCTGAGTGCACCGCGTGCCAGACCTCCCAGAGGGGATAAAATCCCCATGCTGGTACCGGGGATCGAACCCGGGTCCTCCGCGCCACAGGCAAGCGCGCTGCCAGCTGCGCTACGGAGGCGGCCAACAAGAAAATAAGTAACAAGATAATTTCTGCAAATGTTTGTCTCAACTAACACGAAGAAGATATAGGAATAAGAGTTTGTAAGAATGGCTAGTACAAGAGCAGAGAAAACTTCTGTTTTGATATCGTGAACTTTAATACACATACCGGATGAGTCTTCTCACCCTGCGGATTGATATCTGGGCAACCCTTCGTTTACAGATGGTGCGAAATGCAGGTGCTGACACCGCATCCACCACCACGCTGATTACGCCACGGTGGTGTACATTGTTAACGTGCTCCAGTTAACATACTGGAAAATCGTGGTGAAAGTCCGAAGTTAAAATCATGCCTGCCAATAAATGTAGTTTTTATTCGAAAATGTTCTAGCAAGTAAGGTTCTCTTTCCGAATGGAAAATATAAAATTCCAAGTTACAGGATTGTTTGCTTCTGCCAAAAGTTAATTACGCAAAATTTGGCCTGAATGGTGCAACGGAGTGCACTGGTTGTTTCAGTTTTTGACAAAGATCTAAGCCTACATATGTTTTTATTTCAAAACCTTTTCTATCCATGCATAAGATTACGTATTTCATCCTGAGCTAAGTTTTTAAATAGTAATACTACTATGTATATATGCATCTATTGATTCCAATTCCTTAAAGCAACTATTTACGTAGACTTGATTGACAAAGAACAATAAATTTTAGAAGTTTTCAAATTTGCACAAAAATATGTCATCGAACAAAGAGTTATCCATTTTATAGAAACAGAAAAGGGTAGAAAAGGTCAATAGCAAACACTTAACACAAGAGTGAAATAGCATCTTATATACCTGAAATCAAGAAGGAAAAAGAAAGGAAAGGAGCATGAGGGAACGTAGAAATGTAATATTTTCTGTAGATCAGACCAAAACAATTAAGGATCACTTATTGTCACGTTACGCCAATCGAATTCTTCATACTCTTTGGACATGATGATATAGGCGGCATCCTCACAGTACAAATGCCTTTAGATTCGTAGTTTCTTGAGGTGGTTTCTAGACTGTCTAGAAACGTCCAGAAAAAGATACTGGCAGCAACTTAGTCGCCATTACTGATGTGTAGTATTAGTTTATATCAGTTAAGTTCTGCACAAATAATCTAACAGCATGAACCTGTTTGGTTTTTATTTTAAAGCAAATTAAGTTCACGAAAGCTTATATTATGGTTTCTTTTATTTCCTGGAGTATCAATGGACCCTGGGGCTGTAAATGACCAAAAAATTATCAGATTGATAATTTTTAGATTTATGTATATAAATGTTCACCAAACCTTCAACCATCGGTTACAGTGAAGTTTTTTAAATTTCGTCATTCTAAAGGTCCAGCGCAGGATTTAAATGCCACTAGCACCACATTTAAACGCCCTTTTCTGCTTACCTTTTTGGCGGTATTTGAACAAAATATGGGCCAAAAGTCGCTCAAAAACAACCAAGTTTAACGGAAAGTAGTATTTAAGAGGCATCTTGCCACAACTGAAAAGCTATGAATAAGAGGAAACTACCGAAAGGTGTGACAAAAAGGTAAAGGACTAATCATGATACATGTGTAAAGAAAAAAAAAAAAAAATTGTACTTTACATTTTTAGTACAGTCTCCTCCATCCGTAATAAATTTATTATGCTATTCTTCTAGAATTCTTCCAGGAAATGCTCCATTTATGTGACTTCAAGTTCAGTGTTTGGTTTCCAAATCTGAAAATTTGTTTATACACACACACACACACACACACACACACACACACACACACACACACACACACACACTATTTTCAATGTCCATCAAAGCAAAGATATCAATTACTTTCAAAATAATTGTTCTTTCTGCCAGAGATTGATTGTGTTTATTGGGCAATTAGAGTCTATATAATAAAAAAGCTGTTGTAACATTTTAGTTTTTAATGCGCATGGAATATTTTGAGATTTAGGTTATTTTCGCATTGCAAATAAACTAAATCAATCAATTCCTCAAAACTATGAAACAGGTTGTGCTGGTATTTTGTGTGGTCGTCTATAACTTTAAGAATGCAAAGTTTTGATTTCATGGCTACAAATATATAGAAAATCAAAATTTCAGTCGCAGGATTCCATAAGATACAGTCAGTAACTCAGTTTCCCAAACTACATTCCGGTCATCACAAATCACTTAAAGCACACCTTTTCGGCGAAACACGTAACAAGCGGTCGGATTTACGATACAACACGAGCACGGAGCTCTTGAACAAGACCTAAGGGCCGCATGACCTACAGTACACAGCTTGGGGACCATTGCGTAGAAGATTTTGTTAATGGCCTTCCCTGAAGCAACTTAAGAGCAATGATCTGAGGCCAACGAAATTCAACATTGTTTCTAGGCTGGCTCTGTATGGCGGCATCTTAGGTCTTTTGAGCAAACCCACTGCAAATGGCCAATATAGATCCTGTGGTTTCGTATTACTGATTTACGTAGTTGGATCGTATGCAGTAATGACATGAGACAATCTTTCTTTCCTTAAGTTTAATGCTCTTTAGCCCAGTAGGTCATATCGAACGATGAATGAGTGGGTAAATAAGTGCAAATAAAGCCGGGTTGAGTTTGAAGTTACGCAACATTTGTATGGAAAAACGACTGTAAAAACTTTATGCGGATAACTTGCTCTGGAACCTCTTGATTATGAGGTACCCCTGCACCACAGAAGGAGCTAGATAGAATTTGTGTGAGCGTTTAAAAATTCCTATGGAATAAAATACGACACTTACTAAAAGGTAAACCATATCCGACGGCACATAGGCAGGGATCCATTCAGAAGCAGTCCGAAATGCATTTATTCTCTAGTATACCAGATGGCCTACTTCATCCGGCATCGGCGTAAGTAGATAAAACAGTTGCAGAACTCCACGGCACAAGAGGCGGTAGTGGCGTATTCTGTGTCTCAGCGAAGACGTGAGGTGAGACAGTTGAACTAGCGTGTGTAGTTCGTAATAACAGACACACTTGCTTACAAGATCTTTATTTTCCAGGGAATAAACTCACTCCTATAGGTGTATTATAGATTGTAAAGTGCAAGCATGAGGACACGTAATGTTTCATTGACAATTGTCCGCTTCTTATTAATGTTTGTTGTATTTTATTATTATTGTTGTTACTAATTGCTTTTATTTTTGTTTGTACTTATTGCTCTTGTGGTAAATTATTTATTATTTTATTTGTATATTTATCACCATCAGTATAGTTATCATCAGCATTATTATCATTAACATGAATATTATATTTAGTGGTTTTATTGTAATTAACTTTAGTATTATCATTATTATATGAATATTAGTCATCATTATTATTATTATTATCATCAAACAAGGCTGATATGCTGATTGCTTTCATAGAATAGATCAAAGTGATGCCTTGTTGATTAATACAATGTTCCAACCGTCCTCTTGTATATATGGACGTTTCTAACTGAGGATGTGACAGAGGCACATTGTAGCAGTAAGGTAATTCTTGCTACGTGTTGGTGTGACGATTTGAAGAAGAATACAACTTTGCTGCCTCACGTCGTTTCACTATTGTGAAACTATTTGAATCCACTATGATCTCAGTCAACTAACAAAGTATTGAAGATTCTTGTAGACCGTTCTTTTGTCGATTCTGGAGCGATTAATACTCTATCTCTGGGTGTGCGTGGGTGTTTGGGCAGAATGACACTGATTTCGCATTTAGCAGCTTTTTAATGAAGTATAATTTTAAAACTCTTTTCCTAGGATATATTAATAATAGTAATAATAATAATAATAATAATAATAATAATAATAATAATGATAATAATAATAATAATAATAATAATAATAATAATAATAATAATAATAATAATAATTATTATTATTATTATTATTATTATTATTATTATTATTATTATTATTATTATTATTATTATTATTATTATTATTATTATTTATTTGATCGTCTGCGAAGAGCATGGTGTACATTTTTTTTAGTTTTAAACTTTCCTGCCACATGGTCATATATATGTTAAGAAGTGTTGGTGATACCGGGATGCCTTGTCCCACCCCTCTATTTGTTTGTTTGCTGTTCACCATCATTAATTTTATATCCGTGTTGTTACACATAGTTTGAACCATTCTTATTAGTTGTTGAGGATATCCGTCTGTCATTATAATTTTAAAAGTTCCTTCTCTGTGGGCCATGTCAAAAGCCTTTTTAAAAGTTGATAAATTCTATGAAGTTTGAAATATTAAATTATCCGTGTTTCTCTATTTTTGTGTTAATACGAATATGCAATGTCCTTCTCTACTTGCCCTTCAACACACAATTCATTCAATTTTCTATGATTGAAATAGAAATGTAACTGTTAGATTCTTACGGTTTTCTGTATTCCCTTTTTTTTTTTACATAATACATTCACATGTTCTTCCCTACTCGTCCTTCAAGATAAAATTCATATGACTGACATAGAAATGGAATGTGTTACATTCATACGGTTTTCTCTGCTCACTTTTATTTTAAGAAACACATATTTCCTTCCTCTATTCCCTTTCTACAAAGACTTCATACAAGCTGCTATATGTTTGAAATAGAAATGTAATCTACTACAGTCATACGACTTTCTCACTCAGTTCTCGTGTTGTGGCATTTGTGATTGCTTAACAGTGAGTTTGCATAGTGTCTTCCCTATGTATTTATTTATTTTAATTCTTTCTTGTTCTTAATAGTATACTAAGAATTCAACTCTTTGTTTAGGCGTTTTAAGTAATATACCGGGTGGAAGGGAAATCATGACATTAATTTAAACCAGTAGTAGGCCTCGGTATTCGGAACACACTTTGTATCTTACCTTTTTGTCTCCAAGCATTTCCTATGGAGACATTTTAGTTTCATCGAAAACTGGCAACATTGCAGATTGTGTGGGTGGTCACTTTCCCTAGCTCCGTACATAAACAAAATGCGTAATGGTGCGTTTTGAAAACAAACTCATACGCTGCCTTGCCCTTTTGTGTTTACTGTGACAGTGTAGGCCAATCACAAGCGTTAGTTCCCAAAACATTAACAAAAGCGAAAGCTGTTTACATCCACAAACCAGGTTAATTCCCTGACCAACCTCAACGCAACGTTGTCGAGCTACGTCATCTCTGAAATAGCAACTCAGAGTATTCCTTCACGTCTTTTAAGTGATTAATTATTTCGAAACCCTATGTCATGTCCCATAATTGCTACCGAAGTTATGTCAGAAATAAGTTACTCTACGCATCTTAAAAGTAAAACACTGTAATCTTTGCACATTCTTGTGAAATTGCGCATCCACCTTGTATAAAAAACTATTTATTTTTTCGAAATCGGTTTATCAAAGAAGAAAATGTCTTTGGACTTTTGTGTTTGTAATGCTTCTATGAAGCACATATTGGAAGGAATGTAATGGCTTCCCTTTCACCCTGTATATACATTTTTAATGCATCTAAAGAAGTGTAGGGCTATTGGGTAAATTTAACGTAAGTCTACAAGTTGTAGGGACAAAGCGTTAAACCGCGGACAATGCCGGGTATTTCAGCTAGTACTCAATAAATTTCAATTTCAATAACTATAGAAGGGAAATTAGTGAGTTAGAATGTTTCACGGTATTTTAATTTTAAACCTTTTGAGAGCTCATTCTGAGGATTAGAAATTATTCGCTTCACCCAATAAGCGACATCTGGAAAGTATATATTCGATTCTACTAGAACTGTCAACTTGAGTGATCAATTATATGGAATGCCGGTGTCTTTCAGGCACGATGTCAAGAGATATGTTACTTGGGAAATAAAATCAACCTGATGAAAGAATATTTGTGTTAATTAAGACACTCCGGATGACTCTATCCTTACAGTGTTAAATTAGTAATATTGAATGCAGCCGTCCTCTTAATTTATTAGGAGTACATTGTTAAAATTTTTACAGTAGTAAGAATATGCTTTAACACAGCTGTTTGGGGATATTGTATCTTTCTAATCAACCATAATTTTTTGTTCGTATGCAGTGTTTCTTTTCTTCATTTTTAATATATTGTTTGGTGTGGTTCAGGAAATAGTTTGTTTTCTAAAATCCTTGTGTTAAAATATGCACAGTATTGTAATAATCATGTCCACAATGTTTGAAAGCAATAACTATTTTGGAAGTTGAGAAAAGCTAACAGTTGTAACTTATAGAAAAGGACATCCAAAGCTTTCAGTGCATCCCTGATCCACACGCTGGATTATCCTTCATTTCATCCTACAGGTTTCCTCCTGCATCTTTTTTTCCGTTGCCTTGCCGTCTGTTCCACTGCTCTAAAAGCTTTATTAGAGGTCCTAATCCTTTCTTCGTCTAATTTGCACATTGCTTTTGTTTTTTATGTTTATACGGCCATCCCTCCACTTTTAGTTTGCTTTGTAGGTTGTATCATGTTGCTGTTTACCTTTATTTATGAATAAAAATTGTTTTGAAAGAACGATATCTACCAGTCTTTTACTGTCACCACTGGTTGCTGTTACAGCACTGTTTAGTGACATAACCACACTTTTGCCACGTTCCATCTACAGCAACTGACAAGTCATGGCTATGTTCATTGTAGTCTCATGCGTTCCTAGCATCTACATCCTATATATTGTTTATTAAGGACTTAATTTAGTAGTTGGTAGAAGTAGATTAATTATTCCACAAAGAGTAGTTCTACCAGATACATCCTTACCAATGACTTGCAAGCCATATACTAGACATGCCATGCCCACTTAGCATTAATTTCAAACCTCTGTTAAACAGGTTTAAATTCGAGTAGACCACATAAATTACACACCATTTTAAAGCTAAGATACTAAGGATTACGCTAAAGAAATCAAAAACACAAAATTCAAGATTGCTTTTTTATTTTTCTGGAGTGCGCAAAAATATATTTCCGTTAAGCCTTTGGCTGCCAAGATCCAATGAGATCCAGTGCCAATTGCCGTTGAATAATGCCATGATCCGATTCAATCCGGTCCGCCGAAGTTAGTTCTTCGCGTTCAAATAATTTACAAGTTATGCAATAGATGGCGTATGTGTCCATCTCTATCTAATCTACGGTATGTAAACTGTGTGTTGGTGTCATTGTTTGTTTGTTAATCTCGGCATTTTCTATACAATTAATTTTTCTTTCTGAGGTTGTCACGCGTCGGGCATTTTCGCGAGCTAGAAGAAGAGAGCGGTAAACCCGTGTTGTAGGTTGATGCGTGCAGAGCTTAATTATATATTCTATATACAGTGATTTCCCTTGGCGTTTGCTTAATCACCATTACAGAATGGCATACTGGTATAAGAAATCTTTGTGAGAAAACGAAATTCCGACAGCTTTGCTGGAAAGTGACAGCTGTAGAGATATTGCTCAATTTGTCATAAAGAAACAAGTAGGTACTGATGTGGACAGTGACATAAACGAAATAAACAATCATGTGTGTTGTACGCAGTCTCCTGCAGGAAGTCGGTCTGGGTGGCTCAGTTGGTTAGACGCTGGCTTACTGATCCCAAGGTCGCGGGTTCAAACCCGGCCCAGGTCGATGGTTTTTAAGTGTGCTTAAAAACGACAGCTCCATGTCAGTAGATTTACTGACATGTAAAAGAACTCCTGCGGGACAAAATTCCGGCACACCGGCGACGCTGATGTGATCCTGGCAATTGACAGCGTCGTTAAACAACAAAATAAAATTAATCCTGCAGGAAATACCACAGATCAGGATGAAGATGAACTGTGTACTAACTGGCAAGATGTAATTAACCATGAACATGAAGCTCTTTGGAACATAAGTGTTCAATGGCATTCACCAAGAAAAAATCCTAAATTGCAGTCCATATAATTGTAAACATAGAAGTTTCAGAATTTGTAATTTTATAAATAATATAATATGATAAATTGACAGGCAAAAGCAAAATCGGTATGTGATAATAATTATGGTGTCAAAAATAAACTGACAGTGAAAATTAAAAATTTAACAAATCAAACTTTTTTTAAAAATATGTGTACTGGACTAATGTTCTCAAAAGTGTGTATAAATGTAAAACAATATTCCAGAAGTGACAGAAAAAAATCTTAACTCAACATATTCAAAATTGAGGTGAGTGGAAAGCTTTGTGTAAAACCTTACATTTCCCCATATTTAGGGCTGGCAGTTTAAGCAGTAGTATAGCATTTAGCTTGGCAGCGAAAGGGTTAATTAATGGAAAGAAACTTATATCGGACAGCTAACAAGTCCTAGAAACATTCTGGAACTATTCTAAAGCTTTGTGCTGCAGTCTATAACTTTCAGGTGTGCGAAGTGATCACACGCTTCGAAGAAGAGGCACTTAGAACGTGAGGTTATAAGGCAATTACTTCAATAGATTCCTTGAAAAGTTAGCTCTAGACAAATTAATTAATACAAGACTTGTCGCCTGTAACCTTCTAAAGAAGCATCGCCCACCGTTAATTGCCTAGCACTTTCAGAGTTTGCCCTGCAGAGCCTTACATCAACAGCAGCTTGTGAATAATTTAGGCAATCTGCGCGAGGGTGCGCTACAAGCTTTTCTTGAGAGTCTTGAACAAGTTGCTGCTCCTAAAATATAAAGAAAAAGCAATAATAAAATGTTTTCTCTTTAATTCTCAAATAAAAGGCGTTAACAGCACAGAAACGTTTATTTGTTGAGTTTATTAATAATCTTCAAGAGAAAAGGTTCACGCTCGCTACCGAAAATCAAATATAGGTATCTAAACAAGATGAAAAAAAATCAGGGCTTTTTAATTTATTCTTATACAGAAATCTAGAAAAACGAAAGATTGGATTAGACAAGGGATTCAATATTGGTCAACATTTTTGCAAATGGGCTGTGCTTGTAAACAATGCAGTTTTGACCTCTTAAAAGAAAAAGAGGTCTCAGAAAACATTTTTGAATTACATAAACTAAGTGGCATTTACAATAATGTTACAAACACGAATATTTTTAAGTATTACATTCACATAGCTTTCTCTAAACCCTCTTCTAAAAACTTGTCCAAATATTAGGAAAGGGATGTCTTATATTAATGTTAATTGGCTTAGTTTTAATTATTTTTGTTACGGTATTAACAAGAGGTGAATTGTATATAACGATGTTTTATTTTTTTTCAGTCTGGATGATGGTTAGATGCCGGCTTACTGATACCGAGTTCACGGGTTCAAACCCGGTCCAGACCGATAGTGTGTTTAAAAATTCTGATGTGTGCCACTCACATGACTTTCTCTACTCTTGTACTAACCATTCTTACAAATTCTTATACCTCTATGTTCTTCGTGTTAGTTGAGATAAACATTTGTACAACTTATCTTATTGCTTATTTCCTTGTAGGTACAAGGGGAATGTTAGAATACTTGTGTGATAGTCAAATGTTTTAAAGCTTTGAGATCCCATTCTCTTTGCACTCTTAACATATACAAAAATGAACAACGATGTTCCATTTCACGAAAGTTTTATGTTTTCCGAAACTCATACTCATAACAAGGAATATCTCCGAAATGGTTCACCCTACAAGACAATTTATTGAGACATAAATTGTGCATTTTAGTAAGATATACATTTTTTGTAGAGCATGTTTTGGTCTATCTCTAACGCTTTCCCAGTTATGCAAAAGTCGTCCAGAGTAAATACGACTACAGGAGCTATAGCCAGAAAATTCAAGATATACACTTCATTTGTCATATCTCAAACATATGACGTTTTAATCAAAATCGTTAGAGCCATTTACAAGAAAATAAAAATTTTCGAAAAATTTTCCATGTAAACGGTAGTTTAAGGTGGGGCTATTTTCTTCAAAATCTTCATGTCGCATCGTTGAAAGACATTTTAGCCTACTTTTCGTTTTTGAGTTATGCTGTTCACAGACTGCAGACACACAGACACACACACACACACACACGTACCTTTTTCTAAAAATGCTTTTTTTTTTTGTTCAGGGGGTCACAAAACATATATTCCGGTTACATGGCCTAATCTCTATGAAAGAAAGGAGATTATGATTACTATTATTATTATTATTATTATTATTATTATTATTATTATTATTATTATTATTATTATTATTATTATTATTATTATTATTATTATTATTATTATTATTATTATTATTATTATTATTATGATTATTATGATTATTATGATGATGATGATTATTATTATTATGATTATTATGATTATTATGATGATGATTATTATTATTATTATTATTATTATTATTATTATTATTATTATTATTATTATTATTATTATTATTATTATTATTATTATTATTATTATTATTATTATTATTATGATTATTATGATTATTATGATTATGATTATGATTATGATTATGATTATTATTATTATTATTATTATTATTATTATTATTAAAGATAATTGCTTTGAATTTTCGTTACGCAGAAGGAATGGAAAAAGGGATATATTTTTTCCACGCAAACGTGTACGTAACTAGATTTAGCCATCTTTATGGTGCGACTGTAGCAAGCCTGCTTCACATTCAAGAGGTCCCGAGTTCGCATTTTTAGTATGATGAGTTATCTGTATAAGGTGTTTTCCCGGGATTTTTCCTTATTCTGAGCAAACGAATGTCGGGTAACTTTAAGTTCTCTTTGGCTTATTTGAAAATCTTTTTACCCATTTCCTTCATTCATCGTCGTATATGATCTACCAGGTTAAAGAAGTAGTGTTTTAAGCTGATGCTCCTAAAACCCAATAGGGAGGTTCCAATACAGGCACTATAGTAGGCATGGGGAGGAGGTATGGCAGCAATGCAATCGAGTGTTAACACAATTTGAAGGACTGACATGTTCTCTGAGATAGACAGACAATAGCGAGAGGCGTAGCTGGTAGCTAGCGGCTGTGAGGCAGTGCACGGGGTTAAAACTGCGATGGATATAGGGAAAGTGGCATAATATACCTATTGGTTCTCCCCATTTATGCACTACAGTATAACAGTTCAAGATTTTAAGTGTATAGAAATCTTATAGTTATCAGAATCAGTTATCAGTATTACTGTTTATATGTATTTGTTTATGTATGTAGATAGAAATACGAATATATAATGTGACGCTAGCTGCGGTGCACAACAAATGACGTGCGTACCTATATCAAAGGTGCTCAAGGTCAGGTTACTTCGCGTGAATGTTGTCAATACCTGATAACAATCAAAGTGACAGAACTAAATGAGGTTTTCTAGATCATTCGAGAAGTGTCCTGCGGCCGGTGCGTTTGTAGAATAAATTAATTTGTTGTTTAACGACGCAGTCAATTGTCAGAAACACATCAGCGTCCCCGGTGTCCCGAAATTTCGTCCCGCAGGAGTTCTTTTACATGCCAGTAAATCTACTGACCTGAAGCTATCGTATTAAGCACTGTGTGCGTGTGTGTGCGTGCGCGTGGCTTTTAACTGAGCAGACCCTAAAATCTTAAAGCACAGCTAAATATCAAATAAACACCAGAATATGAAACTTTTTTGTAGTATTTAACTCCCGCTTTTGCTACATACGGCAGCGCAGGCGGTGACACTGATGATATATGAAAACGAGGATGAAGCAACGGTGGAATGAGACGTCGGGGGAAACCGGACAACCCGGAGGAAACCCGCTGCTGCACCGTTTTATCACATACGATCGCCTGGATCGAACCAGTGGCACTTTGTTGAAAGGTGAATGGTCTAACCACTCGGCCACGGCGCGGCCGAATAAGGAACATAGTAGGTTTTGAATGCCATAAACTGCAACTGTTTGTGCATATATCTTTGACTTCTTCCATTATATACAAATAAACATCATCCAGAAAGAATTAAATCAAAGGGAATTTATAGTTGCTCTACAATTCCAGCTAACTTGAATTACATTATAACGTAAGTTTGATGAAAGTGCTGTAAGTTCTGCAAAGAAGTGAGGTGAAAAAATACCTGCTAGGACTTAGGGATTAGGACTTAGCTTTATCATCAGTTACAGGTAAACCGGGTACCGAGGCTCAGATTCGCAGTTAAATTCACAAAGTGGCTGTGCATGGGGATAAAGTAGATGTATGGTGTACATCAGTGCAAAGGGAATAATTGGCCCACCTTTTTTATTCCGTTCCATTGATGGAACAGTTAATGGCAATAGGTATGTGACAATGATTTGGCAGCACTTTTTTGTGGCTCTTTTGCACAGCTAATCGAGTGGGAAAGTAATTTCGCTCTTTTCCTCGCGCAGTATTCAGTCACAGTAAAACAGTTCGTGTTTCGTTAGCAGGAATTTACGATCTATCCCAGGACAACGCTTCTGGTGGTAATCCTATTTAACAGCTTAGGAACTTCTGTATTGGGGAGAATGTATGGATCATTGTTACGTTTCCTTGTGGCGGTTCAGAATAAAAACAAAGTAAAAAATGTCTGATGTGTTGCACTCACATGACTTTCTCTACTCTTGTACTAACCATTCTTACAAACTCTTATTCATATATCGTCTTGTTAGTTAAGATAAACGTTCGTACAAATTATCTTATTGCTTATTTCTTTGTAGGTGAAAAGGGAATATTAGAATACAGTAGGCTTTGTGCGGTAGTCAAATCTTTTAAAGCTTTGAGATTCCGTTCTCCTTACACACTTAACATAAAAAAATGAACAACGATGTTCTGTTTCACGAAAGTTTTAAGTTTTCCCAAACTTAGATACATAACAAGGAATATCTCCGAAATGGTACACTCTACAAGAAAATATGTTGGGGCCTAACTTGTGTATTTTAGCAAGATCTACATTTTTTGTACAGTACGATTTGGTGTATCTCTAACGGTTTACCAGTTATGCAAAAGTCGTCCAGAGTAAATACGACTATAGTGGTTATAGCCAGAAAATTCAAGATATACATTTCATTTCTCATCAAAATATCTCAAGCATATAACGTTTTATTCAAAATAGTTAAAGCCATTTCCAAGGAACTCAAAATTTTCGAAAAATGTTCCATCTAAAGGGTAATTTAGGGTGGGACTATTTTCTTCAAAATCTTCGTGTCGCATCCTTGAAAGACATTAAACTCAAATATCAACTTTGTTTTTTAGCCGATTTTTTGTTTTTGAGTTATGCTGTACACAGACAGACAAGCGCGCGCGCGCACACACACACACACACACACACACACACACACACACACACACACATACATACACACACGGACCTTTTTCTAAGTATGCTTTTTTTGGACTCAGGGGGTCTCAAAACGTAAATTTTCGGTGAAATTTGGACATCAAATTTTTGGGTGGAATACAATACTTCCCCTACTTACCAGTAAGATTACACCAGACGTATGAAATACCACGAATTTCTTCACCTAATCCCGTGCAAAATATTCTTAAAATAAATACTTTACAAGTGCTTCAAGCTAATCAAGAAAGACGTTTGTAGAAATGGTCTCATTTCCTTAAGTGATAGTTGTTTTAAGAGGTGGTCGCTGACTGATGACTTTGACATTCCATTCTCTTTGGAAGTCCAGGAGATAGGATGTGGTAGGTTAGGATTCGCGGAGGGGATTTGACACGTCGAACTTGAGGGAGTCTCTTCCGGCTGGTATCTCCCGTCACCAGTATGAAGGGAATCTTCTGCTCGTCGTCACTTTGAAGGGTCGGTATGATGAATTCTTTTCTCGTATAAAAGATCCGGCTAACTCTTTCGATGAACTGCGATGACTCTTTCTTTCCTATCTCGGTCGTGGTACGGGTATGAAGTATGTTCACAATTTACAGCTAATAATTTTCCTTGAGACGCGACCCCCGTGAAAATTATATGTTACGTCGATGTATCGACTTTTAGTCTTTCTAATGAGATAGTCTTCTTTGCTCTGGAGGCCACAATTGAAATAATATTAGTGTATTTATTATCACAATTTTATTCGTTAATATCTATAACATTTACCATGAAGACAAAAGATAATCGCACTAGGCCAACTGCAAACGATATAATGCAAACAATCAAACAATGGGAAACAAAACATTCCAACACAACGCCTACCATAACTAATAATACTGCATCAAATGCCCCTCATCACAGTATATGCAACTAATTCTATTTTGGGAAAATTGTTTTCAGCCATACAATGTTGCATGTACTGTGATGATCTCCCCACAACAATGTAATTGTACAACAATATAACAACTGTGTTGAAAAACATGTCATCGTTGAATACAAAAATATTTTCTCTTGACAATGTTTCGATTTTTTTTTTTTTTTTTTTTTTTTTTGCAACTTTCAGGGGTTCTATGCCCCTCCCCACTAAAATTTGTTTTATGATTTTTCTTATGTGCGGTGGATAATGGCGAATAAGTGCTTCAATAACCTCCTGTTCACTCAACTGAGGTTGGAGTAGTTTCGATTTGTTCGCCAGTTTCAAAAAATACTCCATCATTGAAATACCATGTTTACTGTCATAATGTCCGGTAGCCAGTTCGACTTTAATCTGGTTTTGACGTCCCGGTCCCCAAAATCTATTTATAAAAAGGTTTCGAAACATACTATATGTTTCGTGAGACGCCAAAGTTAGTCTTAACCATTCCAATGCGTTTTTCTTAAGACAGCGTTTAACCACCATCATTCGTATCTCGTTCGGAATTCGTTTGATCCTAAAATAATCCTCCAGTTCTTTTATGAAAATTTTTGGATTGTCACCGGCTTCTTCGTCAAATGACGGAGGGGTTAGGTCATGGAACAAGTGACTAGCGTGACAATTATGGTTTTGACTAGGGGAGTGCATTGGCATAGCTAAATCATTCTCCTGAAAGTCCGCCATATTACTGTTATTGTCAAGTGCATCAGTATCGGTCATATTTTTGCATTCACTCACAAATTGATCATGATTGTCATTAACTCTATCAGCCTGTAGAGCAATCACAACTTGGGAAAGCCTTCCTGTAAATTCTTTTTCCTTTGTAACCGTTTCATTTATTCTATTTACACTTACATTGGCTTCCTCCTTTACTTTATTCAATTCTTCTCGCTGTGACTGCATCTCAGCGCTTATACCCTTTACAACATTTTCTAAACTATCAATTTTTACATCAATGTCATTTTGTTTTGACCTAATTCCATCTTGATACATTTTACAACTCTGTTCTACCACGATTATCTCTGTTCTCAATTCATCTCCTACCTTTGCAATTTTTGCATTCTGTTCTGCTAGTTTTTCATTAAATTCTTTACTTAATTCAGCTTTCATTTCTACCACTGTCTTCTCCTGTCCTAACTTAACTTCATTTATCAATTCTCGTAGCCTAGCTATTTCTACTGTGTTTGATTCCTGTCCTAATTTTATCACGCTTACTAACTCACCTAATTTAGCTATATCATTGTTACTTGATTCAATTCTTTCTGTACATTCCTTCTTACATAATTCAATTTCTTGTGACAATTTATTTATATTTCTGGCATTATCCTCCTTCAAATCTGCTACATTTCTAACAAAATCTGCTTTTAAATCTGCTTTTATATCTGCTGTATTTTTGTTCATCGCTTCCAATATTTCTTTCAATCCTATTTCAGATTCCTTACATACTACATTCTTTCTACCTTCTACTGATAACTTATCACTCACTTCCCTCTCTACACTATCATTATCTTTATCAACTTTTTCCATCTTCTGTACAATTTTCTTATTGCGTAGTATCATAAATTAGTACTAGTCTTACTTGAATTCTGGAGCACAAGAAAAAGGATACTCCGTCAAAATGTCTTCTTTTCACTCTTTGTCCAGGTACATATTTTTACTCTATACGCCTGTATTCGAGCCGTCGCACGTCTGGGCGCCAGTATGAGGGAGTCTCTTCCGGCTGGTATCTCCCGTCACCAGTATGAAGGGAATCTTCTGCTCGTCGTCACTTTGAAGGGTCGGTATGATGAATTCTTTTCTCGTATAAAAGATCCGGCTAACTCTTTCGATGAACTGCGATGACTCTTTCTTTCCTATCTCGGTCGTGGTACGGGTATGAAGTATGTTCACAATTTACAGCTAATAATTTTCCTTGAGACGCGACCCCCGTGAAAATTATATGTTACGTCGATGTATCGACTTTTAGTCTTTCTAATGAGATAGTCTTCTTTGCTCTGGAGGCCACAATTGAAATAATATTAGTGTATTTATTATCACAATTTTATTCGTTAATATCTATAACATTTACCATGAAGACAAAAGATAATCGCACTAGGCCAACTGCAAACGATATAATGCAAACAATCAAACAATGGGAAACAAAACATTCCAACACAACGCCTACCATAACTAATAATACTGCATCAAACTTGAATATCTTTTGTAGCTGTGGCCCTTGCGGGCGTCCCCGTTAGGAAGAATGGGGCCAAAGGAGCAGAGTGGTCGACTCAAGGATCACGACAGAGTAGAGGGCAAGATCTCTACATTTCCAGATTGAAACTCCTCGGCGGTGGCTAGTACAACCGACGTCTCGCCCACCCAGTCTTAGACATCCCATAGATGGCTTCGGAGACAGGAGAGCGCTCCACGAAGAGTCCTTTTTCCCTGCCATGCAACGCCGAGACTCACACCGACACCTACTACCCTGAAAGAGACCAGTCAGATGAAGGGTGCAGGCAAATGAGAAGTAAAGAGAAATGGAGGATAGGCAATTCAGATTAGGCATTTTTTAGAAAATGAGCATCTTCGTGTGAAATCTTTGGAAGATGAACTTAGATACAAGTTTTGTATTTAATCGACTTTTATTTTCTTTTAATATGCTATTCACACATACACATACAGACATACAGAGACGGTTTAAAAGAGTTGGTTTTATTTAGGGACCGTAAATCACCTACTTCCCGTGAAATCTTGGTATACTGTTTTTGAGTGGAACACTATAATTCCCCTACGCCCTATACGTTGTAGAAAAAGTAAAGTGTTCATACAAGTATGTCTAATTTTATCACAAGAAATGCAACACTCCATATATTGTAACAATTACGAGCAACACTTGCTCATACGCCCTGTTTATTACTTAAGCCCTTAGCACAGCGTAAACCTTTTACTTGAGACACTATTGCACACACTAAAGCACGGTACTATCTATTCTCAGCTCAGGTCCTGTCAACTCCCTCGACCTAACCTGACTGAGCGCCACGTGCTGGAAGCCCCTTCTATAAGCTCCGGAAGGAAAAGGAACGTTCTAGAAAGGGAATATACTGGAACAGCCAAAGCGAATTTTCGGTAGCCGGGAGGCAGCACACAATAACCACTGGCCCCACCCTAGACGGGCCAAGCAAAGAAACCATCCCGCACTGCTCTGAGTGTAGCTTCGGGCCATGTAATAATATAATCTAAAACATACTGAAGAGTTTCATTTGTTAGACTGTTTCAGAATTGGTATTTAGTACATTGACTTTTAAAACCCAAAGCATTATAATCAGTATATTCAACACAGCTGTTAAACTATAATCATTACTATCCAAAATTCATTCTGATGGCCCGTCAAGGTATCGAAAACCGAACATCAGGTGCTTGTTATTATCATCTCAGTGTAACACAATTTCTTATTGTAATGCTCGTTCCTGAAATGCATGTCTATTGTATTATTATTATTACTATTATTATTATTACTATTATTATTACTATTATTATTATTACTATTATTATTACTATTATTATTATTACTATTATTATTACTATTATTATTACTATTATTATTACTATTATTATTATTATTATTATTATTATTATTATTATTATTATTATTATTATTATTATTACTATTATTATTACTATTATTATTACTATTATTATTACTATTATTATTACTATTATTATTACTATTATTATTATTACTATTATTATTATTACTATTATTATTATTACTATTATTATTATTACTATTATTATTATTACTATTATTATTATTACTATTATTATTATTACTATTATTATTATTACTATTATTATTATTACTATTATTATTATTACTATTATTATTATTACTATTATTATTATTACTATTATTATTATTATTATTATTATTATTATTATTATTATTATTATTATTATTATTATTATAAATATTGAAAAACTCCCACAAATAGCAAGGAATACCTCCGAAATGGTTCACTCCACAAAAATGCATTTGGATATAAATTATGCGTTTTAACGAGATCTACATGTTTAATAGTAAGATTTGGTCTAACTCTTACAGCCCGGATTTTCCTGTATCCATGGCTTAAATCCTGGCTATGATATCAACATTTGCAGTGTGATTCTACTTTGTCAATTTTATTCTACAATATTTGTAAAAGAACAACTAATTTTCATTAAAACATAAAATTTAAAATGCTCCTCTGAAAAACTGAATGTAGCACAGGATTAAACGCTTAAGGCAATACAGTCTTAGCTAAATATCAATAATTTAGTAAATTAAAATGTTTATAATCTCTGAAGAACATGAACTGAATATAACATACCAACGTTTAACGAGCTAGATCCAATCGTTTTTATAATCTTCATGTTTATGAGATTTTATTTCCAAATAGCAAATACTTATAATGACAATATTTTTATCGCTTATCATCATCACCACCACCGCCACCACCACCGCCACCGCCACCGCCACCGCCACCGCCACCGTCATCGTCATCATCATCATTATCAGCAACAACTAAAGTGTTTAAGCCTGTTTAGGCTCGTTCCGGTCTTAGGTATCAAGACTTCTGTCCTTCTTCTTCTAGGCTTGCGTATATTTCTTTTTTCTGTAGGTTTATAGACCACAATTATTTTGGAAATGCGGTAATTACCCATCTTTTCTACACGGTTTCTCCAATTATTCCGATATTGGTGATTTTTTCTGTTAAATTGAATATCTTTAACTCCTTGTGTATTTCTTTACTTTTTCTGCTCTTAAAATACTATAACCAGCTAGATGTCTTAAAAATTACATCTCCGTCGTCCCAATTTTTCTTTCTTCTTGTTTCATCATGGTCCAACATTCGCATCATTATAGAAGTGTTGTAACCGCCATTACTTTATAACATTTTAATTTTCTTCCTCGTCTTGTACTTTTCTGGTTTATTTTTAATGCTGCCACACGTCTGACTACATTTATTAATTTTATTTCTTATATATTCCTCTTTGAAATAAAATATGCCGTAGCCCAACTACTTAAAACAGTTAATTTGTTTTATTATTTTTTCTTGTAATAATATTTTCGCTCGTATTGTTTCCGGCCCTCTAAAAGCCAAGACCTAATGCTTGACATTTTTAGTTTATAGTTTCGACTGATTTTGTTTAATTGATATAGAGCCTTCTAAATATTTACTTCTAAGTCACTTATAATAACTAAGTCATCTGCAAATAACATTACATCTAAATTAATATTATTTATTTTGTAATGTGTATCTAATTATTCTGCCATTCTGTGAATGCGTCATCAATATATAAGTTAAATAATACTCTAATAATCTAATCGTGAACTTAAAGGTACATAATCTTTTCTAGCAATTTTGTCGCTGTATTCTTTTCAATAACATAATACTTGGTGATAAAGTGCAACTTCTTGTAAGCACACGGAGGAGCAATTACACGTTAAATGGGAGCCACAAGTGTTTATAATTACTTGACCGTTGATTCAGCGCGAGCACTTCGCTCACGTGACCCCATCTCATAACAAAGCCCCTGCACCTAGAGAATTGCAGGTGTTTGGAGTTCCCACGGACGTAGATGAGTTTAACTTGAAATGTTGATGTCAGACAGACTCCGTCTCTATGGTGAATTAGTTCCATTCCGATTTCCCACGATGCGCAGGCCTTTAGAGACTACTGCAAACAATGATTATTCGTCTCATTTGAGATTATTACCCCACCGCAATTCCATCCGCTTAATGGACCACTCCATCACAGGCTATCTAGTTATATTCCCACAAAATTTGATACAGGTATCTTTAATTAGAGCGGGTTCTCCTGCCTGGAGGATGGCGGTCTTGCATCCCTTAGGTAAAGTTTTCAGGCCAAATAAGTAAGACACATTTCAACATTGTTTCTTCAATTTCAGAGTAACTGATGCTAGTCTCTGACACAGGTGAATGGTAAAAGAGTCTACCACTATTGACAGTACTACAGCTACAAAAAATTATTAAACAAATATACAATAAGCACAAAATGCACATTGTTGATTAACTAGCTGCTAAGCATGGCTATGTAGTTGTTAGACCTTATGATTATACTCTGAATCTTATAGAATATGTATGGTCAGAACTAAATAGAAACATTGCAGCCAATAATATTCTTGGAAGAAAAGCTGTTACTGAAATTCAAGCCTTAGTCCAAAATATTATAAAGGACTTAAAAACAAGAAACATTGACCAATACACCATGTTGAACTAGAAACCAATATCTTTCCTTTGGAGGAACAATGGAAAGCAACCAGCCCCTGGTAACAATCGATCTACAAGACAATATATTTTCAGAGGATGACCATAGTGTCACATTAATTTCATGGTGTAGCTAGTTAAATAAAATGTTTTATATATTTTATTCTTTTAGTTATTCTTTATGATTATTGCACATCCCTAATATGTCCTCAGGTCTATACATTCAGGTTTCTTATTTACAGTCACGCTGAAGTAGTTTTCAGCCAAATAGGTACTGTAAACCAAGTTTGTGGTCATGTGTAAATAAGAACGATATTGCAACGCCGACAGTTCAATTGCTCACGCCTAGCACACGAACAAGACGTGCGCTATCTAATGCAGTGGGAAAGTCAGGGTAGCCTAACCCCACCCCATTCTTTGAAGCCCTGGCCGAAAGAATACGAATGGACGTAGTGAATATGAAGTGTACTGAATAAGTTGGCTCCAAAGTAACGTGTGAGGCTCTCATTCTGGAACTCTTGTGTTCAATTTCCATCGACCACTCACCCTGTCATTAGGTTTTTTTATAACTAGGAATTATTTCCGTGGTCTGCTGGAGTTATACCCAGACGTTTTGTCTACAGCTACGGCGAACATCTTCAGTCAGTATCATCGGAGAAGTTAACGTGGCGTCTGAGACTCCGAGGAGACTACGACCGTGCCACTGAAGATGTCTGCCGTACCTGTGGACGAAACGTCTGGGTACTTAAACTCCAGCAGACCACGGCATAACAGCCCGGAAATAACTCCTAGTTATATTGACTCCGGCCGTGAAAGTGTACGCTCTCTCATTAGGTTTTTTTATTTTACCCAATCGGTATGAGCTCTGGATGTTTTCCCATCTAACATAATTTCCTTTACCTCGCTTTCATTTAATTCTGTATCCTGCTTCTGGATTCGTGGTGTGTGGCGTTCTGAAAGTTCGCACAGATGCTTACTCTAAGGAGTAAGTATTCTCCCCCGTGGGGATTTGGGACTGGGTGGTCAAACAGGTCGTTTACAGGGTTATGGCCCTTCAAGACACGAACTGTTAGGAACTTCCGTACGTCTCTGGAACAGAGTACCTGCGACCTTACCTCTTATATGAATTTAAATACTATGACGCAAAGATTTGAGCAGAACATGCTTAATTCTATAAAAATAACATAAAATATATTAATTTCGATTAGTATAGTTCGACTTACGCATCACTGGCAACTGGGTAGAACGAAGCCAACGAATTACACGAGTAATTCTCTTGTTATTACAGAAACCCAGTTTATAATCTGAAATGCATCTCACTTTATGTTCAAAATTAACAAATAACCGTTCTTCGGGAAAAATTAATTATTAAAACAACAATTGTTAAAAATACAGTTGTCAAATTGAAATGGAGTGTTATTTTGGCTGTTAATAGATAGCAATGTGTAATATAAATTGTTTTTCAACGGTTTATGGGATACAGTTGGTGACACTGACTGAACAACAGAATGGCCTAGTGACAAAAGAATGATCAGGTGATAATTCGTATGTAATAAATTAATTTTAATCATTTTTTTTCTTCTTCTTAAAATTGACTTTGTCATATATCTCTGTATTCTGGATCTTTATGGTCACCTGCAATGTCAGGCAGATGTCACAATTTTTCTTTGTGAAATATATATATAGACAAATACGTAACACCTACCACAGAGTTACATATAATTATTAGATCTGACAGTATAGGTGATTAACATGCACAGATACGCACATTTTGTGCTAAATAAATCGATGAGTGAGAAGATTAACGGCTGAAGCCCCTGGCACACCTCAGACCCCTCTTGCCCTATCAGACAGTAAGCAGGTGTTAGATTTAGTTACGCTAGAGGCAACTCAAATGTAGGAAATTGGTGTGTATAGGCAAAAGTAACAAATGCCTGCTGTTTTATTTCCGGATACACAGTAAAACCCATTTATCCGGGCTAACTGGGACCAAAGGCAATCCGGAAAATCAGGATAATCATGTACATTACATAGTATGTATTCTTTACAATACTTTGAAAAATATTTACATATTAATCACATAAAACCACATCGTTTCTTAAAAAATAATAGATCCACAGTCTTTCGTGTGGCGTTTGAACGAAGTACGATCACACAAAAGCTTCATCATTAATAGTAGTCCGGTTGGAGTGGTGTCGGACTCACGCTCCAAGTGCGCCATATGCTTGTCAGTTGGTGTGCAGCTTCTCGCAATTCAACAGCTATTTTCTGCAATGTTTCTCGTCTTTCAATTCGATTAATAGCATCCAACTTTTTATCCAAAGAAACAACGACCTTCTTTCACTTTGATGTCACTTCAGACTTGTACATTCCCAAACGCTTGTCACTGTAATTTTATCAACCAGAGTTTTTAATAAAAGCTTAAATTGTTTTTTTTTTTTTTTTTTTTTTTTTTTTGGGGGGGGGGGGAGGGGTTGATTTACTTTGAGGCAAGGCCTTTGTCGAATTTTACATAAATTGGTCAAAGATTGACGGACAATTTGTGCGCTGTTTTATGGTCCATTTTATTACTATTATTTTTTTTTTTTTTTCTGTTGTCAAGACACACAAAAGAATCCGTTTCAAACAAGCACGATAAACTTAATGACATGTGCCGTTTGAAAACAACATTGAAATAAGGACATTTGGAAGCTATTTTAGCGGAGTGGAAAAAGCACAATAACGCACCCTACCGTTATATTCTGGAAATAGCAGAAAAGTCCAGAATTTGGTGGAAAGACACTGGATTTACCTTGTTTTTGCAGAATCCCTAATATTCTACAGCTGTATATAGCTGTACTTCTCTGCCACTTTGAGAGAGAAATAGAATCGTTATTTAGAGCAGGACACAGTGAAGAGGAACACATGTTTAACTTGAAAAGTCAATTTTTGAACTTGTCTGGTTTCTGAAATCAGCCCTTTAATTACTCATTTCGAACAAAGATATACATAGTTAATACATTGAATTTGTTTGGATTTGAATTATATTTTCATTCTTTTAAAAATGACTTTAGAATAAGAAAAAGACATGTTTTAAATACAATTTTGCACAGTTTCCTAGCAGAATTATTCAGCTGGTATTTTCCAACTTGAACTTGTCACTATTTTAGAATACTGTTGCAATCCGTTACATAAAATGGAAGTATTTCGTTTTGAAAAGTATATAATTTCTATATTTAATATTCAATTAATTATACATATGAACTGTTCCTCTGGTTCAATGAAAGATCCAGTCATGATGAGGGGGACTTGGCACCTCGACCGAAAGATGATATTTTGCGCCTATGTCCCTGATGGGACACCCCCCCGGAGGATCGATGAGGCGAATGGATCCGAAGGGCGGCCGGAACGTTGCCACGACAGAGGAGGTGGCAGAGTCTACATTTTCCCAGTAAGAACCACCCCGGCAGAGGCTTGCTCGGCCCAGTTCGTCTCCCAACCTTTCAGGTTCGTACTCCCAAGGGGGGTGCGGAACTTGTAAACCGCCTCACCTCCCCCCTTAGTTTTGTACCATCCCATGGGAGACTGGAAACCATTACGGTCACCTTCCAATCCAGGGTACGAGATTACCAGAGCGCATACTTTCCCCAAGCCGTGCTGCTGCCGCGAGGTCACCAACGCTTCCAACCTTGAAGGAAACCTAACGGGATGAAGGGTAAAATGAAATGATTAATGGAACGAAATGAAGGGACAAGAAATTCGGAGGATGTGGAAATCCTTTCCAACATTCGCCTGGCAACCCGGGGAAACCTCCGAAAAAACGCATGGGTCAGGAAGGTCGGCCACCGGGCTCGAACTCGCGACCTCCCGGGTCATAGATGTCATCGCCCGATAGTTTCGAGTCATGATAGTGTACCATGAAAATTACCTACTTGTGTTCAGTAGGTGCGAGGTGGTGCCACGCATTCTACTCCATTTGTTTTGATCTACCGCTCCCGCTGCACTGCTGACCCTAACAACTCGCACACAGTAAAGAAATCGATCCCTTGATACAGTTACACCTGCCTGTTTCATAGGTGACCGAGTTCCGCTGTATGGATATAATGAGTCGGTACTCAATTTGACGGATATGACAGTTACAGATGCATAAGTTAGTATGTATTTGAAATTCTACAAAGGCGTTCCATTGTTGGTTAAGAAGTAAAGCAGTGCGCTAAGTTCTCTTTGAAAAGAAGGCTCTATTTACTTTTCGCTCTGGGAAAGTGACGCAATAATAGCTTCTCCTAATGAAAATACTTAGTCTGACGGTTAAACAGGATGTTTCTTCTGCTTAGATCCTTAGAAATGGTAGCTCAGGGACGACAAAATAAACCGTGCGTTTGAGAAGAACATCCTCTTCGAACCGTGCACACTGCCACTTTATTACAATCGCGTTTTCCATTTTCGTAATGCGCAACCCTTGTATCAATGTAGCTTAAAATGAGTTTTTATGGAAGCGCGCAGTAGACCGTGCGAGGGGATTACCAGAATGAGCTACCTCTTCAGCCCTAATTGCGAGCACTTGGCTCCGTAATGGATATGCCTTCTCCGCGAATGGAGGTTCGCCTAAGGCTAGTTCCAATGTTATGACGGAAGGGTGAACTGCGTTTAGCGAAATTTCATTATCAGCTTTCGCGGAGATTCACACTTTATGTGAGTCCAGATGTCCACATTAACTGTAAGGGTTCAAGAACTTACATTGCGTCTCTTGTTATCCGTTTGTTTCTAAGGCTAAACTTTATTGCTGCTACTAAGGTACCTTTAATTCTATCCCCTGCTTTCCTTTTATGTCACAACTCAAAAGCGTCTATGTTCACAGCTTTCTAAGTTGAAGAGCACAACTTTTGAAGTAAACAACTAAAGAATACTGACTTAGAACCAATGGAGTGTCCTTAGCATAAGTTAATATTACACCTTATGCTAAATGAAATATTTCAGTAATAAGTCTGTTTTACTTTCTCTACTGTTTTGAGGCCCCCTGAATAAAAAAAAAGAATTTTTGGAAAAAGGTCCGTGTGTGTCTGTCAGTCTGTCAAGCTGTGGATAAGATAACTAAAAAACGAAAAGTCGGTTAAAAACCAAAGTTGGTATTTAACTTTAATGTCTTTCAACGATGCGACACGAAGATTTTGAATAAAGCAGCCCCTCCCTAAACTACCCTTTACATGGAAAATTTTTCGAGAATTTTGATTTTCTTGAAAATGGTTCTAACAATTTTTATTAAACTGACATATGCTTGAGATATTTTTATGAAAAATGAAATATATATCTGGCTATAGCTCCTGTAGTCGTATTTACCCTGGATGACTTTTGAATAACTTCTAAACCCTAACAGATAGACAAAATCTTACTGCACAACAAATGTAGATCTCGCTAAAACACAGTTTATCTCCCAATAAATTTTCTGTAGAGAGAACCATTTCGGAGATATTCCTTGTTATTTGTATCAGTTTCGGAAAACTTAACTTTCGTGAAATGGAACATCGGTGTTAATTTTTTATATGTTAAGCGTGCTAAGACAACGAGATCTCAAAGCTTTAAAAGACTTGACTATCGCTCAAAGCCTATCATATTCCCATATTCTCCTTCCATCTGAAAAGAAATAGGCAATAAGATAATGTGTACAATGTTTATCTCAACTAACACGAAGAAGATATATGAATAAGAGTTTGTAAGAATGGTTAGTGCAAGAGTAGAGAAAGTCATGTGAGTACATCAGATTCGTATTAAAAAGTCCATGTGTATGTGTGTGTATGTGTGTGTGTCTGTCTATCTGTGATTGTAATTGATTTGGTTTAAGGGCGCTCAACTTCTGGGTCATCAGCGCCCTTAAAAGATTCATGGCAATAGCCAGATATAAATTTCACTCAAAAAATAAAAATACTAGCAACAAGAAAAATATACAAAGGTAAAAAGCAGTGGCAATAGCCAGATATGAAACAAGGTGATAAATATGTCCAAAATCAGAAACAGATAATTAAAAATTTTAAATCCTCAAATTGATATTGCACTCCGCTAAAAAATTAAAAACTCTATCAACCGCTGTTTCGTCGTCCGCTAGGACCTCTGCAAGTCTGGCAGGCAGCTGCAGAGAATCCCGAAGGTGCGCTAGAGAGCAACACTCTAGCAGCACGAGTCTATCTGTGTGTCAGTCTGTAGACAGCATAACCAAAGGGGGTGAAAAACCAAAATTGGTATTTAACTTTAATGTTTTTCAAGACTGCGACACGAAGATTTTGAAGAAAATTTTCCACCCTAAACTACTCTTTACGTGACACTTTTTCGAAAATTTTGATTTTCTTGAAAATGACTAACGATTTTGATTAAAATGCCACATGTTTGAGATATTTTTATGACAAATGAAATGTATATCTTGAATTTTCTGGCTATAGCCTCTGCATGTCTTTTGGATAATTCTTATACCGTAAGAGATAGACAAAATCTTACTTTACAAGAAATGTAGATCTTGCTAAAACACACAATTTATGTCTGAATAAACTCTTTTGTGGAGTGAACCATTTTGGAGATATGTCTTGTTACTTGTGTGAGTTTTGGAGAACTTATACTTCTGTCAAATGGAACATCGGTATTAATTTTTTTATATGTTAATCGTGCAAATGGAATCTTAAAGCTTTAAAGCATTTCACTAGCGCAAAGCCTGCTGTATTCCCATATTCCCGTTGCACGTGTAAGAAAACAAGCAATAAGATAATTTCTGCAAATTTTTATCCCAACTAACACGAAGATAGAAATATAACAGTTGGTGAGAATGGTTAGTACAAGAGTAGAGAAGGTGAGTGCAACACATCAGATTTTTTTCTTCCGAAAATTGATTTTCTACAAATATTCATCCCTTCATTACGATATGTTGTAGGTTAAGGGTGTAATGTGTGAAATTAAGATTCCCACAGTTTTGAAACACCCATCAAGAGTGTAAAAGGTCCAATTTCATTTCCATAAGACTAATGGTACATTTAGTTATTAAAATTCTTGGTTTACAGATGTTACAATTATCATGTCGTATAGTTCCTAATATTTTTTCAAATACTGTTGAAGTGTATTGTAAGCATAAAGCATCGAAGTTTAATATCTTCATTAATAAGTGTAACAGATTTTCTGTGTACTGTAAAAGTGCATCTTACTAAAGTTTTTGCTGTTTCTGCACATATTTTCTTTTATTTCAAAACACATTTGCTAAAATATTCTATTTAGATCGTTGGAAATTTTTCAATGTGTCTTCAGAAAACTGAAGCAACAAATTTTACTGCTTCTCATTGTTACACCAGTTTGAAGCAATATGACATCTCGTCGATGGTGTATAAGGGCCAGTCGATAACTAGGCCATTAGGGTAATTTTCGTTGATGTGAACCCCGAAGCAAAATCACACAGTGTTGATCAAAGTATTTGAATCGACAATGTTCTCCGCCGCTTAACAATGTCTAGAAGCTTCTTGGAATCAGCCCTTTTGCCGTTGATAGGAGCCATGAGGTTTCTCTCTCAGGGTTTGCGTGTGTGGTTTCGAAAGGATGACACAGATTCCTAGTATAATGGCTTTTGATGAAGGATCGATTTTTTAAAAATTCTTTTCACGGGAGATATTGCCAAACAATATATGTATTCTCGTATAATTAATTAACCAATCAACTCTATTTGCAGACACAATTAAGATGCTCGCTTTATGTCCGTTAGTTTTTAAGCAATTTTATGTGAGAACAAAATGCACGTGTGTACCCTTTGGTAGACTCTCCAGCATTGTTCGTTACTCTACCTAGGGGAACCCAAGCGACGCACTGAAGTCCAATGGTTTCGCTATTCTCACCCGTGAGCCTACCTCGTTTTTGTTCATTTACTCTCTATTTTTATTTACTTAAAGTTATTACAATATTATTATTATTATTATTATTATTATTATTATTATTATTATTATTATTATTATTATTATTATTATTATTAAAGACTTGCTTTTCTCTTTTTATATAATTATTAATCTCTTTAAAGTATCTATAAATCTCGGTATCAAAAGAATATCATTTTGCGAATACCTTTCTTACAAAAAGTGGAAATTAAGACGTTCCCATTATGATAATTAAAATAATTATTTTACAAACTACACAAAAAAATAGTAAAGCATACGCTACACGTATAACAGCACATACTGAATAAATTACGACCTAACTCACCATCTCACTTGCATTCGCGTGGATGTAATTACCTCGCAGTCGCACCTACAGCTACCCTTGAAATTATTTGACCAGGTGTTAGAGCTGTCGAAACCGTCCGGCTGTTCAGGAAATATCTTATAATAGTCCCCTAGGGAACATATAGAATATTCAATTGTTATGCTGGAACGTAACCATGGTTGTAATTTATTAAAGTTTAATGGTTTCCGGCGAGGGATTGCCACAATAAGCGCCTGTCAATGGAATGCGTGATTTCTAATATCATCGCAAACAAAATATAAGGAAATTAGGCTTTATACTCTGACGATTTTCGGTTCCTACTTACTACAATTTGTCTACCTGCCAAAGCCACGATGATCCAAACTTAATGGTAGCCTCGTAGTTCCTGGCTGTGTTGGGGGCATGCGCTGCGAAACTTCCAGCTTTTGTAAAATAAGGAAGACCTGTTAGTCACAGGCTCCTGCACTATAAGTTACAGTAAGGCATAGTCAGGACCTGCTGACGTTTCAGAAATGAGTAGGATGCATGAAAACCAAATCGACCAGCAGCAATAGCAGCATCTACTTCTATTTCTGCTTTAATTCATTCTTCAACTTCGGTTACTGCTGGGGTTTATTTATTAATTCGGTTTAGTAAGGCTTTTCCAGATTGACTAATAAGATTTTTGTGGTCTGTGTCGATTTATTTGGTTGTTTGTTTCAATACAACTTTAGCATTAATTTTGACATGTAAAATATGTAAACACTTGACTAAACATGAGTATTATTAGTTTGGTATGGAATTTAGGAGCATGTCATTCACATTTCAAAATGCAAGATTAAAAGGTTAAGATTCTACACCTGTTGACCTTCTACGAAGTTTTATTTTCTGTAACTTCAATTTAGCACAAGAATCTAAGAATATATTTTTCCCAATTGTTTCTTCTCACACTAGATTTAAAGTTTCTCCTCAGACAGGTGCTCCAAATTGCGGGCACTTGAATTAAATAGAAACTTGAAAGAACTCAACAATACGAATGAAAAACATTTGAGGAATTCGCCACAGTTACTTTACTTTGCATACCTGTTGCTCTCGTTGTAAGTGCACTGCCTATTTCACGACTGTATCGTGTGGGACGCATTCATATCGATTTGGCCTCAACCCACGACCCATGCCGTGTCTTGGAGTGCGGAAATTGTGATGTTGGGCTTTGGAAGACAAAATGTGAGCCTTAATGGCTCAAGTCATAGATGTATGCTGTCAAGGTTGCCATTTTAAGTAATCGATCACTCCAGAGATTTCTATAGCTATATTAACCCAATATACAATAGGAAAATATGAACTAAATATCATAAAAGAAAGTATAATTCTCTTATCTGAGCTGCTAATCACAAAGCGTTGGAGAATGCGCAAGAAAACGGAAAAGTCGTGGAACTACAGCTTTCATAGAACCAACATTTATTATGTATACCACATGTCTAAAGCTAAGGTTTTTGAAAATTCAAACCTTTGATAAGAAATGTCTGGCAAATTATTTATGACATATCAAATTACCTTTACAAAACTGATGTGTTTCAATAAGATCCAAAGTTTGTAAAAGTTATACAAAATTCATTTGGATTGAAGTTGCCTTCACAAGTCATTTGCAGGAAATTCTAGACAGTTTATTTCTTTTGCAAGTACCTTTTCTACACATGGTAATGGCATTGAGTCATTGCTCACGTTTCATAAAATAACCAAGCATTTCCCATGCAGCTGGTAGTTTCTGGAGATTTTCTTTAAGATCTTCGTGTTGACTTCAGCAGTTTCTGAACTTTAATACCAAGTTTGATATTTAACCTTTCATTTTTACTTTCTCTGCTAAGTATAGTAAAGTAGAGGAAGTATTGTATTCCACCCAAGAATTCGATATCGAGATTTCACTGGAAATATGTTCTGAGGCCCACTGAATACAAAACAAAAGCACTTTTAGAAAAATGGTCCGTGTCTGTCAGTCTGTGGACAGCATAACTCAAAAACGAAAAGCCAGTCAAAAACCAAAGTTGGTATTTAGGTTTAATGTGTTTCAAGGATGCGACCCGAAGATTTTGAAGAAAATTATTTCACCCTAAACTAATTTTACAAAACAAAATTTTCAACAACTTTTATTTTCTTGAAAATTGCTCTAACGATTTTTATTAAAACTCGATGTTTGAAATATTTTTATGACAAAAGAAATTTATATCTTGAAGTAGTCGTGTTTACTCTGGATGACTTTTGCATAACTGGTAAACCCTAAGAGATAGACCAAATCTTAGTATACAAAACATGTAGATTTTGCTGAAGTACACTATTTATGTACAAATAATTTTTGTAGAGTAAAACATTTCGGGGACATGCCTTGTTATTTTTGTGAGTTTTGAAGAACATAATTATGTCAAATGGAACATTAATATTCAATTTTTTATGTGTTAACCGTGCAAAGAGAACGGAAGTTGAAAGCTTTAAAAGATTTGACTATCGCCCAAAGTCTACTGTATTCCCATATTTTCCTTGTACCTACTAATGAATTAGCAATAATTTCTGGACTAACACGAAGAAGATATAGGAATAAAAGTGTGAGAATGGTCAGTACAAGAGTAGAGAAAGTCATGTGAGTGGAACAAATCAGATTTTTTGAGTTGTGCTGTATACAGGCAGACTCGCAGATAAACACGCATCTTTTCCAAAGTTAAATTTTTTATTTAAGGTGTGCAAAGGCAATCATTTCCTATAAAGTCTCTTACCTAGATTAAATAAAGGGAGTATTACATTCCTAAAAAAATTCTATATCCAGTTTTCACATCAGATACACACTTTGAGGTCCTGCGTATACAGGGATCCCATTTTTAGATAAATGTATTATTTGGTAAATACCAAACTTGGTATTTATGTGCATTATCTCCCAAGGTTGCAACACAAACATCCTCAAAAATGCTCTTACACGAAATTACCCTTCACATGTAAATGTTTCTAAAGTTTAGGTTTGTCAGAGTGTCTGTAACCATTTTGATTAAATTATCACACGTTTGAAATATTTGCACAACAAATAAACTTTCTACTGCTACAAGTAGTATCAACTTCTTTTTATTCTGAATGGCTTTTGTATAATAGATAAACTGTAAGAGGTAGCTGGGATATCACTACACTAAACATTTAGAGCCTGGTTAAATTACTCAATTTAAGAGTTAAATATACTTCATTTTTGTGGGTTTAATTATTTCCAAGATGATATATATTATTGGTTTGAAATGTAAAATATTGACACGTTTTTTACCTGATAATTCACTTTCCATTTTCTGCTCCTGATCACGGAAAGAGAATGGAATTTCATAGCCACTTTGTATAGCGCCTTTACGCTTTGGCTATTAATTCAGCATATTGTGTTGCACCAAGGAAATAAATTACATAGTCCGCCTCTGTAGTGTGGTGTGTCTGCCTGGCGTCCCACATATCGCGAGTTCGAAGCTCGCTTAGAGTGAGTTATCCGGATAATGTTATTTTTTTCCGAGATTTTCCCTTATCGTGTAACTTAATGTCGTGTAACTTTAAACTCTATGTACCTCGAGCAAATTTAAGCATCATTTCACTCACGTCATTCCGTTAATATACAATATATTTGTTAATATACAAGAAGAGAAATTTCTAACGAGGCCATTGTTTATTTCGATTAATGTGGAACACATGTAACAATATATTTTTCTAGGAATCGTTTGCATAGTAGTGGGTGGAGAAAGTCATGTGAACACAATGCATGCTGTAGCTTGCTGGTACCATAAAATTAAAGTGATAAACTCCAATATTTCTAAGAAACGTAGGCTGGGATATCATTATCATTAAAATAGGCAACTAACACTATGTTGAAAGGATGTTCGAGGTATCCATTGCATAACATTAATCACAGAGGACATTCGCTTTTAAGTTTATAATTGTTGTTTACTTCCACTCTAATAACCATTTTCTGTGTCTATTGTAGTACTGCAGCCCCCACAAGGTGATTATTTTATACAGAAATTGCTATTTTCTGCTTTCAAAAGCATTCTATGGTTTGAGATGGAGATGAAAGAATCAGAAAAAGTCCTGGTAATTCAACGAACCCTAAATTTCCAGTTCGGTATGCACGTTTTTATTTTATTCCTCGTCGTTTTGTTACATTTCTGGAATGTAACAAAAGAACGTTGAGCGTTGTGTAGATTTTTTTCACCCTCACTCTCATTCGCTCTTTCCTCTCTCCCTCTCTGTCTCTCTCTATCGCGTGTGCTTAGATATAATCCTCCCGTCAGAATATTCCGAGAGGATAAGGAAAGAATGCTTAAGGCATTTCTCATACCTTCATAAAAGATCAACATTGTTCTCCAGAGGGTTCATTTCTTTTTTGCATCCCTTCACTCTTTGTTTGTATATGTAAAATATCTGTGCTTCAAGGTGTAGATATAGAAGCATTTTCCCTGCCTACAAGAATTTCCACCTCCATTCTATTACATGAACAATATAATTTCCATGGCTTTAGAATTCCTACTCTTCTTTAAGTTAGACCTGTAGGAGGAAATCAACAAGACTTTGCACAGAGCTGATGAGAATATTTCATATTCATTCAGTAAAGTATGATAAACATGCAAAAGTATAGAAGTGTGAAAAATAATAGATGAGAAATCTGCAGAAGTTCCCCACCCATTTAATTTTGCCCGCAAGCTATTTAAATACAAGAACCAACCAATTATCGAATGAGCAATGATTACTGGAACCGGTTATGAGTCATGCAAACAGTTGGGGAGGTTGCTTGCTGTATCGTCGATTTGTGTGACAGGAAGTCCGCAGTAAAAATTGTACAAATTGTCGCGTAAGTTTATTCTAACACACGTAACATAAATATTTAAAGGAACACGAAATTACTAAGTACAGCAAGTAAAGAGATATTGAGATTGTCTCCTGTGATTATTATTTAGGCATTTCAGGCACGTGCTCAGGGAATTCTTGACTACACTCTGCAGTTCCCTCTGACAAACGACAGAACTTTTGTGATGCATACTATTTTGTAGTTTGGAAATTAATAGAAATTAGCAACTGGCGAAGGCTTGCCTAGAAATTTACCTCGCGTCTACACGATGAACCACAGAAAACCCTCTGCCATTTAAAATAGCGTACGACAAGCTAAGAGATGAAACGGCAGAAAATAGACCTTGATTTCAACGGCACCGGTGCCATGTTGGATAGGAACTGGACGAGAGAAAACCAAAACCAGCGAAACATTATACCAGGAACGTCCATCCATGGGTTTCACAGTAAAATATATTACCAAGAGTTTCCACAAGCCTGGAGAAGCGTGTGCCTGCGAACTTTGCAAGCAAGCATGTGATGGTTACTCATAGTGAAGTGTGACAAAAGAACGAAGTCAATGCATTCATATTGTCACCGCGCCCGCCGCATCTGATTGCCGCACTGGGCAGGGGGGACCCAGCCAGTCGCCTACCTGGCCTAACGACCAGCCTTGAGGAGGGAGCAGTGTCGCCCATCGCATTATTGTCGGCACTACCGCAAAAGAGAGAAAGGGGTAGAGACTTCTGGAATTCTCTGCTTTGTATTTCACCGCAATAATAGCTGAACTTTCCTGAAGATTCCAGAATAGTGCCTGGGAGATATAAATAGCGGTAAAGTGTGAGAAGGAGAGTTCTTTGTGTTACGAATTCGGAGCCGTGCTGTTGGTGAATCGGAAAAGACTTTCTTGCTGTTACAACGAGTGTACAAAGTTACTGTTTACGAAAATAAAAGTGTTTCTTTATCTCGAATACATCTGTCTTCTTTACTTTACACCCACCAAAGTCACAATATGCAAAAGGCTAAAACCACATCTCCCACATTCAGCCTCAATGGAATGCTTATTATTTTTTTTTTTTTGAAAAATTTGACAATACAACATCATATACACTCAGTCTATGCATTAAATGTATCGAAGTTAACGCGAGCCATTTTGAGCACCTTCAGTGGCTGTTTAAGGCATTCTCTATTTATCTGTTTCTCTTTCGCCATATTTCAGGTAAACCTTGCACCACCTTTGATCAAAATTGGCACATATTTTTTATAACAATACTAAAAGCACTGTAGAGATGGTATCACCAAGAGTGCCCAGCGGAGGAGACTTGAACAATATTCGGCGAGAGTCAATCTTGAGGATGCTATCAACATAATGTCGAGATGGAGTAAAATTATTCAATGGGAGGAACTTGATAGAACATTTCGTTATGAACGTAAAATTTTACCGCATATACTTTACGTTAATACTAAAAATACTGTCATCATGAAAACGTTTGAGGATATAGAGATGCACCTGTTTTTTCAGCAATAAAATTATATATATTCCTTTCTTCATGCTGATAGAACTGACAATGTCACAATCTATCCTTAATGGCGGATGGGTTTGAAATGCATTCGCTAGGAGCAAATTTTAAGGATCATTAATACCAATGGAGAAATTGATACAATGAAGTTAAGCTCGTTGAATGAAGAAAATGAATTACTTGAAATATTGCAATGATTAATTTAAGTGTAAAGAATATACATTTATAAATATGCTTGGGAATATGAGCCCCAGAAAATGCCAGTTATTTTTTATTTTGAATTAAGTTGTTCTTACTGTCTTCGGTAGTAAGGTTTATTGTTAGGTTTTGGATTTCCCAAGTTGTTTCTTGTAAACAAAATGAGGCAAGAAATTATATTAAAGGATGTTTAATGAATAGCAGTTCAAGTTGATATTAACGATGTTGATTACTAATATATTTATAATCGCTATTCAATTTACAATTTCTCCTGATCTTTAAAATGTTAAAACATTTGTTAAATACTAATTAATTTTATCAAGCACACCACTTAACAGCTATTTAATTCTTTGGCGTACTCAGAATATTTTTTAATGTTTTTAGTAATTAGGTTTAACAATATTTTCTATGCTTATTTCGTTGTGATTAAGCGGATTTCAAAACGTGTATTTCCAGTTTGTACTATTTCTAGTTTTGAATGAAATGAAATATTTCCTTCCAACGTAAATAAGCGTAGATAAAGCAAAGCTTAGCTTTGATGGATTGTAATTTTAGTATATAATGGATTTTTTTTTCTGAGTTAATGAACCACAAATAAACTTTTCAGGGGGAGCACCTAACTAATTACTGCTTGGATTGAGACAATTATATACTATAAAGGGCGAATATATGTCAATATCATTTACATTGGAAAATTGGGTGCAGATGCCGCATCGACCTCCATATGGTGGCATAAGCAATTAGAGAAAGTGGATTTTGTAACAATCACAACATTTGCTAACCATTAGTTGTGTAACTATCATTTAATATACATGTTATTGCAGTAAAGTTCCAATGAAACCGCAGGAATGTAATAGCAATGTGTTTTACTTGTAAACGTGCAACCGCAGGGTATGAACTGCAGTCAGGGAATTTAGCTCTTTAACATTTCAACGTGTTTGCACTCGAAACTATGAAATTAAATCGGAGAGGTAGGGCTGAAAGTTTCTCTACAGTTCTTGGAGACTGTTGATTGTTAAAGCATTTTTCTAAACTACGAAACTATTCTCAAAAATTATTATTAGGTATATTATTCAATTCAGAATGGCATAGCAAAACCTATTAAACCTAGTTGGACTTAGAATGAACTTTTGCAGGACATAAAGTAAATAATATCCCATTTTACAATGTTGTACATTCTTTACAATCTGCAATTTAGCTTATGTTTCGCTAAATTATTTAACTACAAGGTTTTATATCTGTACCGCTCCATCTTGCTTTGTCATGAGTCCACAGAGGGATGAGTGCAAGGTAACTGTACTCCACCTATGTGACGGGCCGATGCTATTAGCGTTTCATTCGGCCTATCTACTTTCTACTGTGGTTAGTTGACACAGCCTACTGACATCGCGGGTCCTAGCTATAGCAAAGGAGCTGTTCCTGAGAATCGTTGTTAAACGAAGAGAATGAAAGAGCGGCTAGTAATATTACTTTTCAAATAATACATTTTTATTTCTCGATATATCTTCTTCTATCACTATATTTTTCTCCTCCCTTTGCTTACTTACCTTACGCTATTCATCAACTTCCTTTCTTAAGTCATAGAATTCACACGGTCGTTTCACTTCCTTCAGCACTCTATTTTGTTTCCTATAACAGGTTGCCCCACAAGCCGCTTTTTTGTTGAAGCTAGTTTATCTCGCATCGTGCGGATGCCATAAGATTTGCCAAACTAGAATTACGAAGGAACTTCTATTCTGACAGAGGGGAGACTTTTTATATAGTATCTATTTCCTAAATCTTTTAATGATTCATTGAAATCTTTCATTTAATTTTTTAATTTTAAAATGTGAGTAGCAAGAATGGGTTAAAGGGGATCCCTACTTTGCGGTTTTTTTTTATACAACAGAACATGAGAAAATACTCAACTTCAACTTTTTGTCAGTATTATTAGTATTGTAATATCTTCTCATGTTTCTTCAGTTATAATTCAAGCTAAATTATTTAGATTTTGATAACTATTAAAGGAATTAAGAAATAATAATATTACTTGGAATAATCCATCAGTTCTCAACTGAATTAACGCGGATAACGCGCGCAGATGGCAGACGTTACGTCGGAAAATGTTTAGAATACAGCTTTCGAGGCTCACATTTCAGTGCGTCTTCCATACTACACTCGTTGCTGGTAAAGTTGTTACTGTTAACCTGTTTGCCTGAATCGCCTGGCTTCAGTTCAATGGTCCCCCGACGTTTTTCAGTACGAAACCGTGAAGTTAGCACATGCAGAGATCCAGTACTTCAGTGAGCGTTCGCTTTCCATCTCCACTGCCCCTTTGAAAAACAGAGATGCGGCAACTTCTTTCACACTTGTGTATGCGGGAAACAGAAAACTGCTGGAAAAAATGTCGTGTACGTATTCGTTTATGCTATGTTATGAAGCTCGATAAACGAACACATGAGAGACTTGTCGCTTCAGGCCAATGGGACAATAGCTTCATTGTAACTTATGATATGATCCGGTGTGCCTACTCCCTTGAAGTTACGCCTTTCTCGGGCACTCGTAATCCCCGTACTTTTGTTCATTACGTAGACATTAGATTTAACTTTTATCCTGAGAAAAAAGAAACTCGGGTCAGAAATGTTGTTTATATCCTTATTTATCATGTGTACTCTGAACCTCAGCAGAATTCACTATTTTTTAATTATTGCAATAAACTTCTTAACTTTTTGCTTTACGTTTTAAACTTAATATTTCTGCATTATACATAAGGAAATAACTATAGCATATTTGAAGCGTTTTAACCTCAATATCAACTTTATGGAACTTATTAACAATCTTGTTAGAACACTCTTGCTATAGAAGTATATCAATATTTGTCTTCTTGCTCCGTTATAAGCTTGTTTTGGTTAAATTCATAAGATTCTTTAAAAGAAATTTGAGGGAAAAGACACACAAATATTCCAAGATACAAGTTTTTGTTCCAGTGTAGCGTATTATACCTGAAAGCTTTTATCCAATAGCAAATATCACAGAAACCCAACCATTTAACGATAAGCCACTTTATGTAATTTTGGTTCCAAATAATTTAATGCTATGGTAGCCGCAAAATTTAATGGCGGCTGATAGCGGACTATTACTATTCTTTTTCCTGTTGTGCAAACAAATGTTGTGGGTGCAAATGATATTTGTATCATTGACTTTACAGCATGTTTAAGTAATCGTACACAACACAGCAATGGGATGCAAACCTGCGACTGAATTTAGGATTGAACTAGGAATGTGTGTTTAAAAGTCTTGCGTGCTGACAAACAAGAGCATATATTTACTTAAATGATCACTGGCATTTTGATGAAGGGTATCTTCGCAGTTGGACTCTATCCAAAACTAATTTTCATCATTTCAATGCAAGCCTGGTATCTCAGTTGATATTGATGTTTGCCTCCTGCGTTAGGGAACACACGCACATATCGCCAGCTGACCTTTCTGAATTTCGAGGTAGAAACCTATTTACTTGAATAATTCATGAAGGAACGAACACAATTGAATTTCGTATGACTTAATTCAACATTTGTTTGAGTTCCACGTTAATACATTTAACCAATATCCAGCATCGCTAAGTTATTTTGCTTCCAATAGCTACAGTCTTTTGTTTACTTTTCCCTCAGGAATCACATTTTTCCGCTTTTTGTGGTTTCCACGTTATCACTTCAGACATTAAAAATTGTTGTTAAGGTAAACATCAGACACATGTTGAGTAAAAGTAATATATGTTTGAGGTCCATGCGGCCAAAACCTGGCTGGAGATCATAAATTCTAGTGTTGTATCACACCACTTCGGTTCTGGTAAAGTTAATGATTCTACAGCAAGCAAAGAACACAGTAAAATGCTCTTTATAGGCTTGGAGTTGTTTTACGTGACATAAATCTTTAATTCCTTTCCGAAGCATGCTAAGGACTTTTACGACCAAAGAAACATATGACCCTCTGCTGGGTTTGAACGCAAGACTTTGGGAACTAGAAGTTAGTCCATTAGTCCTAGACCACGGAGGATGAAAAGCAAATTTTACGTCCCCTTTTTCACACTTTGAATTGCAGCGCTTCGTTTCCAGTGCGGTACGCCTGATTGGCAGTCACTAAATTATCCCCCAGTTATCCCTTGGGTTCCATATACAGCGTTCCTATTCCTCCACAGGGCATTTTACCAACGTTCTCAGCGACGCATACATAGCAGGAGTGTTCTGCCTTTGTTGTTCGACCGAGGAGTAGTGTATACGTATGAGGGACCCTAGAATTAAAATTATATTTTTGACTTTTGAATAAGACCGTTTTGATCAACCATTTCTCCTACCCGCTATTTTCAAAGTCCAGCGACATATTTAAGTCACTGCTTCATTTTAACCACACTAGTGCGCACCATCTGGTGCTCTTTTTTCTCTCCCCCCTCCCTTCGCTCGTTTTGCATTTTGTATAAAATTTATTCGTTACATTTCAGTTTTTCTCTGACTTGTATGTATATTTGTATACATAATTTCAAGTATGTTATCTAACGACTCAAATATGTTTTTGAATTACTCACAAAAAGTAATTTATGCTGAAAAGAAAAGGAATTCTAGCACCATCAACAACTTTATAAAGGCCACATAGGTAATATCAACTTCAATAAAATACCAATAAGTTGTTTGAGCTAGAAGGTTGAGATTTTGCAGAGTCATTTCTATATTAAAATTTTCAAGAAAGCAGATGCAAAATTGAAAAAGCTGCATAATTCATCCTAGTGTCCCTTAACTGTAGCTGACCCAATGTACACAAATATTGTGTAGGTGCATTGGTGAAGAATTAAGAATATGTGGAAAACCAATTTGCCATTTGAAGACGTTGCTGGAAGTTACATATTCATCTGTGAACTGTGCACGTAAAACAGGGCGTCACTGAATGTGCGGATAGGTAAACAGATATATGCACTTCACACTTGCTAGATATACTCTATCTATGAAGGCCGTTAGAATGCCTCCCGCAGCTGCATTAATGGAAGTGAGTGTACACCATAACACCGTCTCCTGTCGGCTGCTTGAGTCGGGGAGAGGTGAAGCAGAAACCGCGTCCGGTATTTTATTAAGAGGGAGAAACGAGTTATACTATTTTACTATTATAAACAGCCAATCAGCATGGCGAAAACAAGACGACGAATGAAGCCACGTGAGAGAATATTTTAGCTTGCCTAGAAAAGGGGCGTGAGATAGATTAAACTCAAAGACAGAAGAACGAAGCTTTCGTGAGGACGAGGAGACCACTTCTATCTTCCTCATGGTGCGATAAAGACACCTGAGTTGTGAGAGTAGTCATGTCAAGTGGCGGAAAATATTCAAAGTCTGAGTCGCGTGAATAAGACAGGCTAGCGACCGGGCGTTATTGTTGCACGAAGCAACGATAATTAAAACAGATTCATGACTTGTGTGTCGGAGAGGGAAGTATAAACGAGTGTCAGGTGAATCTAACCGCACTCATTAAAAGGAAGGAAGCAAATGCGATTCTTTACCTGATTGTTCCTCCACTGGGTAACCCTGAGATAAACATCTCTACCTATGATACCGGCGTCCTTCAACATATTTGTAAGAATGACCTGAGAAAAAACCAAACGACAACCAGACACCAAAACACCACCTCGACACTACAAACCAAAATACACTACCGCACCAGAGGCCGAAAAGATTTGCCTTGCTTCATATAAAATAACAGCAGTTTCTTTTTCTGCAATGTTAGTGTTCTTTTTAAGTGAGATGATCCATGTTATGCATCTGAATATTTGGTCTTTATTTATAACTTTCTTTGGTCTTCAATACGATAAATTTCAAACCACGTGCTCTAAAACAATATATTTCAACGCTTAATTATAAAATTAATCATTCTTATTAAATTAATTATTGAATCCATCTTAGTTAAGAGACGTCGTTTGTGTAAACATGCGTTTTTCTTTCCCTTTATTCGTTTTAATGAGTACGCCATCTTGGATATTTTCATGACGTAATAATGAGACGAAAGCTAATATTGGTCAGGATATAATATTAACGATTTACCCAAACAGATGACATTTTTTACACACATATTACCACAATCTGTACTCTCAAAATACCTCTAACATCAGTTTAGGAATTTACCAAATTTCTTATCTTCGTCCGGCGGCACCCTGGCCGAGCGGGTAGGTCGTTTGCCTCTCACCAAGGCGAACCGTGTCGGGTTCGCCTTGCTATCGGGTCGGGTTCGATAACAAGGACTCACATGAGATTTGTGGTGGACTAGCCGCGCCTGTAAGGATTTCTCCGGATTGTTCGGTTTCCCCCACCGACCATTCCACCAACTGCTCCATCATCACTTCTCCATTCATTTATTTTGCCGGCATTTCATATCATCCTCTTCTTCACTATTATACCTGATGATGGGCTGAGCATCCGCTTCCGGTCTTTACTGTGTCTGGTCCATACGTTCGCCTGCTCCTGAGAGGCAAGTGACCCTAGGCACAAGCTTGTCCTAAGTGATGCCAGTTCTCCATACGGGGAGGATAGTAATCAGATAAAGAAGAAGTTTATCTTCATCTTATTTTTACTTTTCCTTCTTTGTATTATTACCATTACTACTACTGCTTTACTGCTATATTATTATTGTATTATTATTTATTGCTTTTACTATTATTAACATTGCTACTGTTACTAGGTGTAGCGCAACTAAGGCGTGCCAACGAGAGCTGAGCGAAATTTTGGTACTACTCGGATCAAGTCGGGTTACCTCGCTCGATTGCCACCTCCTCTCCCCACACTATACTTCCCGGCCTCGCTCTCTACTCTTTATTTATTCGTTCACTGCGATATGCACTCCGCGAGACGTTGTAAGATATTGGAGACCGTAATACATATGCATGCCGTGCGACAGACATAACGGTATGGTACGTTGACGAAAATAGTCTTCTGCGCATCTGCAGTTAGGTAAGCTTTAGTTGCGCCAGCTCTACTTTGTTTTCTACCCATTAAGGGTTTTTAATTTTATAAAAACAATTAATAGTTACTTATTTATTGAGGTTGAGATTGCATTTTGGTCTTGACTTAGGGCTAGGGTAGTAGAGTTGACTGTAACCCATGTGGGAAAATGGGAAACGAATATTTAGACTTAAGCAGTTGTAACAGCTAGTTCGCCTCTTAGCGCAAGCTTTTGCCAAGGGCGTATATGCAATATCCACCTTATCATGCCTGTGCTTGTAATTTTATTTCAATAAATTGTATCAGTAACTCATCAATTGTTAGCTATGAGCTGTATTAGTTTCCTTCCAAGATAACCTAGAACTTAAAGATAATAAATTCAGTCATGCATGCAAGATGGGTTTGGTTAGGCTTTGCCCCCTAATGTCCGTCTCAGTTTTGCTCATTGATTCCAGAGTTGTTGTGACAATATAGTATTAGAATAATGTATGCCCCTATAATAAACACAGGAACAATTTTAATATGCTAAATATTTGTATACATTTGGGTATTGTAAAATATAAATGTGTTGAATGTAATGTTTTCAATGCATATATGCATGTACCATTCAGGAGAATTTAAACGTTATATTGGAATAGCTACACAATTTGGAATGCAGTAAAATTATCATTGTAGTTATTGTATATGAATATCACAAAGTTTAGCCGTACAACAAATATAACAGACGCTTCACTTTAGAATACTTGGATTGTCTCTTAAAATATGTTGTCTAGTGTCGAACAAGTATAACGTCCCGTTCTAGAGATAATGGAATCTGTTTAGATCTTATTTTGTCAGCTGATAGCTTTTTTGGAGCCACTGAGAACTCCCTTTGAGGGATTTGTGCTCTGGCTTTGCCTTCACAAAGGTCCTTTTCTATCAATACCTCATTTGTTTATTTTCGTAGTCTTTGTGTTATTTAACGAGCTTTGTGGTTCTGTCAGGAAGCTTTCTAAAGGAGCCATCTTCACTCAAGAGATGAGATGTTTGGCACTTCGTGACATTAAAATGGCATTAAACTAATGGGTTAAAGGTGACAAGTTTCTTGTGATGTTATACCGAGTAGAAGATACTGCTTCGGCCATACTTTGTTCAGAGGTTTCACATAATGGAGGAAACAAATATGTCCAATACAACTACTCGTATTGTCAATAAAGAGGTACTTTGCGGAAAATATTGTGTCAAACATGTAGAGCCATCTAGCTTATTGAGTAATGGGTATAAATTGTTCATTATTTCAGTAACTATCGCTCAATAATTATGTAAACAATGCTGTAATACTGTTTTATCTTAATTCCAATAAATGTAGCAGCAGTTTAGTATTAAAATGTCCTGTGAGTTTCATTTCTAGCGAAAATTGGCACGCCACGTCGTGTGTTCTTACGCTGGTTGACCGGCGAGCCATTCAGATGGAGAAAAAGTTAGGGGAGGTATTCCCTGGCGAAGAGAGAGGGAACGGAAGGGCAGGTGACAAATTCATACGCCAGGTATAAGCATTGTAGGTGCTGTGGCAGCTATAGCTATCATTACAAGATCATTTGTTTATTTCAACCCGGTAACGAAATAACACAATTGTTTTGGAAAAATGCAGAGCAACACTTTCGTTTATTTGTGTGTAATTGCTATTGTTTTACTCCTAATGGATACTTATGTGCATTATTGGGAAAATCTGTATCACTTTAAGTCAGCATTGTTGTAATCATAAACTACATAGTTTCAATTGTTTCATTATTCTGCTTCCTTAACTATGGAAAAGTGAATCTTCATTATTACTCGAACGAACACATCATTTCACAGGTGCTAGGCATAATATTTTGTTTCGTGTGGATCTGTCCGAGATAGTGGCCACTTCAGCGGTAAGGCAAACGCACTGGGCGGGATTTTTTTTTTTTTTAAACATCTGACAGCAGTGCTTCCCTCGAAATCAACGTCTATCGGGTGTAACAGAGACTGATATGTGCGGGGACTAATCCCATCAGCTCACCATTGCCATTTATATTGCCGAAAAAATAGTAATATTTTTCCAAAAGCCATTAAACCTACCGAAACAAAAGTTAGCATTCTGTATTTCTTACACCTGCAGTTATCAGCCAGGTTATTTTGCCAGTACCTTCCCTCCTGAATATGAAATATACTTACATGTATTAATGAATTACCCAGATCGATCCTGCTTTTCTCCATATTCTTTTTCTTCTTCCGCTTTACTGTCATCGTGTAGGCATCAGAAAGCCTACTTTTAGTTTTAATTGGTAAGTGCATTGCAATTTACATTATTATTATTATTATTATTATTATTATTATTATTATTATTATTATTATTATTATTATTATTATTATTATTATTATTATTATTATTATTATTATTATTATTATTATTATTATTATTATTATTATTATTATTATTATTATTATTATTATTATTATTATTATTATTATTATTATTATTATTATTATTATTATTATTATTATTATTATTATTATTATTATTATTATTATTATTATTATTATTATTATTATTATTATTATTATTATTATTATTATTATTATTATTATTATTATTATTATTATTATTATTATTATTATTATTATTATTATTAGAGATGCCTAATCTCTTCATTTTGTGTGTCAGAAATAGGTGAAGAATTTTTTCTGTGGCAAGGTAGGAGTGGAAGCTGAAAGAAGAATAAGGGTTGTAATATTCGCTAGTGCTGTAGAATCCGACAAGATGAGCGTGCCAAATGGCAACTGCAAGGATAAAGGGATAAAAATAATTCAATAAATACATAAGTGACATAATGTTTACTGGAGGAAAAGGATTTAAACAGGAGTAAGTGAAGAACTTAAGATGCATAGGTTGCCCGATAAGTAGTAAAAGTTGACATCAAGAAGTCAAATAGTCCGCCTCGAGGGTGTGGTGGCAGCCTGTGCACGCCACATGCACTATGTCCCGAGTTCACATCTTGTTTAGGTGTGTTATCCTGAAAAAACTAATGTCAGGTAACTTTAAGCTATATAGACCCCGGGCTGATTTGAGGAGTGTTTCTCCCATTTCTTTCATCATCCGATATGACCTACTAGACCAAAGGACGTTAGACTTAAGAAAACAAGACAAAGTAAGTCGTAGATTGTCAAAAGGCTTTAAATATCGCGAAGTCTAAGTATCCTTGAACAAATAATGAAGGAAGAAATTACTAGAGCATTTGTTACAAACGTGATATTATATAGGAATAATTCGAGAGTCTAAATATTGAAAACATGAAGAATCATTTTGAATATAGACTGGAAGAATGGAGTGGGTAAACTAGGCAGTGAAGTGACGTTGTTTTGAAGAAGACAACCACCGGAAAATCAGTGTTGAAACTAATTTGAATAACTTGGTACAATAAACGAAAACAAATTTCTTGTTACTTCATGCAAGAATAATACAATACTGCGTCACAATCCAATTACTATGGATAAATGCCTCTGTTAACTCATTCGTTCCGAAGGAAACAATGTTTCACCAATGGTTATGACAAGTATTAATTTAAAACTCTTCGGCGGAGTGCAGGATACTTGACGAAATAATAATTAACTTGTCACTCTTTCAGGAGCTGCTAACATATGTTATTAATCCTTGCACAATATAGCAGAAGCCCTAAACACCGCAGATTCGGATTTAATGTGGCGAAAGTATATCCCTCGAAAATGTATAGTAATTTATATCTATTTAATTTTTATTTTTGAGTTTAAAAACTTTCCTTAAAAGCCATACTGGAATATACTTATCGCTACTCCTAGCGTTGACCTTGGCCACTGCATTGCTAGGAATTTACCGAGGTAACGACATATACACACTTATTATTATTTGATTATCCTCCCCTTATGTAGGACTTACACCCCCTAGGACTTACAATCCAGTGCTTAGAGTCACACGCCTGTCGAGGAGCACAGGAACCCATGGACTGTACAGAGGGAAGACCTGGAAGTGCGTACTCAGCCCAACACCAGGTATGAGAGTGAGGAAGAGTATGATATGAAATGCAGTCGAAATGGGAAAAGATATTCTGCATGTTAATGAGGTGATAAATAGCTAAAAAAGATGATTCTGTGTGTGAAGAAGCAAAGTGAATCGAAAAATATTCATCTCCATCTTGGTACAATAAAACAATACGCGGAGAGAGAGAGAGGGGGGGGGGGGGAGAGGGAGAGGGGGAGAGAGAGGAACGTTGTGAATTATGCCGCCAATGAAAACTTACTGATTTCTTTAAGACAACGCAAAATTAGGTTACTGTAAAAAGGGGTACCTACAGTGTAATTGTACTCGAATTTACTGAATAAATTAAAATAAGCTGCTGAACTGGGATACACCCGTTGCGTAACTGGTGGGTAATTGCATTTAAAAGTGGTGTACTTTACATATATTACATACTTTACAATGTACTGTAAATAATTATTGCACGAATATTTCCCATCGCCTCCGCGGAATCGATCTTTGTCATCTTAAGTTTACATTTTGATATACCGCGGAATTGTTATAATGCGGGGCTAAAGCATGTTCCCCAACAACCGCGTTATTTCAGGAGTCTACTGTAATATGAACATCAATAAGTGAGTAGTACGAAGTGCGGTCGGAAATGACTTACAATTTGTTGTTTAAGAAGTACCGCTTGATCTAGGGGCAAGTCCTCGCGCAGGACGTTGAAGTGATACTAGTACACCACGCTGCCACTAGAGTGAAGAGTTTGTATAGTGAAGCAACAGCGCTTTTTTGTTGTTAAGTAGAGAAAACCATGGACAAGATAAGATGACCATCATGGAAAAATATGAACTGCACAGCTTTTGTGGAAGGAAGGAGTCAAAAATGTGTGAAAGAGATGTGTGTACACGGAAGTTGACAGAGACCAAGAAAGAGGGCGCATTGGAATTAAATAAATTTCGACCCAGTCATAGTAAACAAATGACCTTTTTAAATTAATTGAATACATTTGGATAAGCCTCTGGGATTTAGACGTTAGAGCCATTTATGGGTTTAGTATTTAAACGACTTTTGTTTTGGAGTTACGCAGCTATACTTGCAAAAACTTACTTTTTTGCCCTCAGGGGGCCTCAAAACATTTGTTTTTTGTAAAATACTGCTACTCACTTTTTATATGGAATCCAATGCTACTTGTCTCACAGGCAAACAGGAGAGAAAGTAAAAATAAAAATCTGATGTGTTGCACTCACATGACTTTCTCTACTCTTGTACTAACCATTCTTACAAATTCTTATTCCTATATTTTCTTCGTGTTAGTTAAGATAAACATTTGTACAACTTATCTTATTGTTTATTTCCTTGTAGGTGCAAGCGAAATGTTAGAATACAGTAGACTTTGTGCGATAGTCAAATGTTTTAAAGCTTTGAGATTCCGATGATCCATTTCACGAAAGTTCTAAGTTTTCCGAAACTCACACACATAACAAGGAATATCTCCGAAATGGTTCACCCTTGAAGAAAATTTATTTGAACATAAATTGTGTATTTTAGCAAGATATACATTTTTTGTATAGTATGATTTAGTCCATCTCTAACGGTTTACTAGTTACGCAAAAGTCGTCCAGAGTAAATACACTACAGGGGTTATAGCCAGGAAATTCAAGATATACATTTCAGTTGTCATAAAAATATCTCAAACACATGACATTTTAATCAAAATGTTCGAAAAATTTTCCATGTAAAGGGTAGTTTAGTGTGGGGCTGTTTTGTTCAAAATCTTCGTGTCGCCTCCTTGAATGACATTAAACTTAATTACCAACTTTTGGTTTTTAACCGACTTTTCGTTTTTGAGTTATGCTGTCCTCAGACTGACACACAGACTGACACACACACACACACACACACACACACACACACACACACACACACACACACACACACACACGGAGCTTTTTCTAAAAATGTTTTTTTTTGGATTCAGGGGGCCTCAAAACATATTTCCGGTGAAATCTAGACATCGAATTTTTGGGTGGAATACAATACTTCCCCTACTTACCAGTAGAGAAGGTAAAATATTAAATTAATGATCAAAATTCTTCTGTAGGTAGACTTTAAATAAATTCAGTCTGTGAAAGATATTCCTTGTCTGGGAGATGTAAATACGAGGAGAAGAAAAATCTGTGAGAATGAAATGCATTTGGATGATGATAATGTAGCTCCGTTGATAAATTGAAGATACGGTGCAGGAGTTCCTCAGCACCCTGTTTTGGGAACACGGACGGTGAGAATGAATTTATCTGTCCATTACGCACTAGCAGATTTATTGTGGACAGTTTAGTGGTACATTACAGCTTTGTTCTGCTTTTGACAATAGCACGGCCACCAAATTCTCGCCACTTGGAAACTCAACCTCATTAGCAGCTTAATTAACGCATATGGAAAGGAAGATGTAAATCTGAAATAGCCCTTTGTCTTGGACCAGCATTAAAACTGCCCAAAGATCGCCATTGTGCCTCATTACCTTCCAACTGGTGGAATTACAATCGATTTTTTCCCACCCCTTTTGCTGACTGCTACCTAGATGGATAGCCCCTGTGGGTAGCATAAAAGCAGAGTCCCATTCCCCACCCCTAACCCCTTAACCATTCAACTTACACTGCATTTGCTCGCAGGCCACTCACGCCCACACGAACCGAGCAATTAGTCTGAAACAGGAAGCTCTTCTAGTTTTGAGCTTCACATGAACTGACCATCAAAAGGACTTTCTGCGAGGAAAAGGACATCATCACACCACCATCAGCAGCGTACTGGACTCTTCAGGTCCACTTTTGAGCAATCCGTTCTGGCAGTGGATGCTATTTGAATGTATCTAGATACCCTCAAGGCTCCGGGGACTGTGGCTCACCAGATAATAGTTTCGGATTTAACAATCTCTATTCTCTAACACAGAGTGGTTGTTATTGACTGTGATGTATATACGAACACTAAAAATTTAGTGTGCATGTTTTTCACCACCTGACCAGAGCTTCAAACCTTAAAGGTCCGCAAAAAAAGAACAGTTTATATACTGACATATCCAAAGTGTACCATTTTTACTTTGTCTAGTGGTAAGTAGGGGAAGTATTGTATTCCACCCAAAAATTCGATGTCGATATTTCACATTTTTAGAAAAAGGTCTGTGTGTGTGTGTGTGTGTCTGTGTGTCTGTCAGTCTGTGTGTCAGTCTGTCAGTCTGTGTGTCAGTCTGTGGACACCATAACTCAAAAACGAAAAGTCGGTTAAAAACCAAAGTTGGTATTTAAGTTTAATGTCTTTCCAGGATGTGACACGTAGATTTTGAAGAAAATAGCCCCACCCTAAACTACCCTTTACATGGCAAATTTTTCAAAAATTTGTATTTTCTTGAAAATAGCTCTAACGATTTTGATTAAAATGTCATATGTTTGAGATATTTTTATGACAACTGAAATGTATATCTTGAATTTTCTGGCTATATCCCCTGTAGTTGTATTTACTCTGGATGACTTTTACATAACTGGTAAACCGTTAGAGATAGATCAAATCATAATACACAAAAAATGTAGATCCTGTTAAAATACACAATTTATGTCCGGATAAATTTTCTTGTTGGGTGGACCATTTCGGAGATATTCCTTGTTATCTGTGTGAGTTTCGGAAAACTTAGAACTTTCGTGAAATGGGTCATCGTTGTACATTTTTTTGTATGTTAAGTGTGCAAAGACAACAGAATCTCAAAGCTTTAAAAGATTTGATTATCACACAAAGCCTACTGTATTCTAACATTCCCCTTGCACCTACAAGGAAATTAGCAATAAGTTGTACAAATGTTTATCTCAATTAACACGAAGAAGATATAGAAATAACAGTTTGTAAGAATGGTTAGTACAAGAGTAGAGAAAGTCATGTGAGTGCAACACATCATATTTTTTAAATTGTCCCCAAAATATTCACAATGTGAGTAATACAATTGTGTTACATTATTTACTCTAGTATCTGGATGCCCAAGCTTCACTCGACGTTCCCCCCCCCCCCCCTCTTGTTTTCTGGGAGAAGATACTTATTGAGATAAACTTGAAAAGCAAAACGTTAACTAAATAAAAAGTTCTGTCGCTATGGCTAAGTCATTTCCGAGATACAAGAGATATAGAGATACATATAAATATTTCATAAGCACCATCATTTCAGCCGTAAAATGTAATATGTTGTATTTATATTTATATTTCTATAACATATAGATGGGACGAGCTGTAACACATAAACTAATATAGCTAGGTCAACTTTCTTACTGTGTTCTGATAGCTCTGGAAGAGGACTTTAAAACGCTAGCTCGTTTGTTGAAATCCATTAACAGAGAAATTATGGCCGAAATAAAGTTTAGACTAATGTGACTGTTGCGCGTAAACTAAGATAGCTAGGTCAACTTTCTTTAGGTTTTCTAAAAGCTCTTTGTGAGACCTGTTTGTCGAAATTGGCCAACTAACGGAGGAATTATGTCTAAAATAAGGTTTACAGTAATTGGGACTGTTACGCGTAGACTGATATAGCAGGGTCAACTTTCTTATTGTATTCTGATAGCCCTGGAAGAGGGCTATAAAGCGCTACTTCCTTTGTTAAAATCGATTGATTAGAGAGAAGAAAGAGCGAAAATAAGGTTCAATTGCTCTGTAGAAGCGGGAATAAAAAATTTATTTTTTATGTAAAATCGCATTTTTTTCAGGATATAAATAAACTTAAGAAGCAAAACCTTATCTGAATACAAAATTTGATCGTAATCATTAGAGCCATTTCCAAGATGCGCGGAATATATTTATACATGAATTGCTCGTTTAAATATGTAAGATAAAATCAAGAAACCCGACATTTAACATTGTGCTTAGATTTAACATACTATAAAAGCAAAATTTCGATAATTTCGATATATATTACTGAGTGCAAGATGAATGGTTGGGTGAAGTAGATGTAACCAACGAAAGCTTGCCAACGGGAGCTACGCAAGACTTCGGTTCTAGTCGGATAAAGTCGGCTTCCACTCCCCGTATTGTGTATGTTGCTGTCTGTCTACTTCCCTTCTATTCATGCACTACGATATGCACACCTCGAGACACTGTTGGGTACTGGAACCCGTAATACGCAATGTCACTCTGGAACAGCTGTTATTTTTATTTTTATATTATATAAATGATTTACCTAGCGTTGTAAAACATTCAAAAATTTTAATGTTTGCTGATGATGTTAAACTATATAAAAGTATCAATAATGTTAAAGACTGCATGGAACTTCAACAGGACCTTGATTCTTTATATGCATGGAGCGAAACAAACTAACTCCTATTTAATATTAGTAAATGAGTAAAAATGTCCTTAATAGAATCAAAAATTCATTTAAATATGTTTATAACATCAATATGACACCATTTGTTGAAGTGGTTGAAAAAAAAAAAGATCTAGGAGTACATTTTACAATAGATCTTAGATTTAATAGACACATTGACTTAGTTGTATCAATCACTAAAATGCCTTGGCTTTATTATTCGAAATTCCTATTCATTTAAAGAAAAAACTTTAATTCAACTTTATAATTCATTTGTGAGACAAAAACTCGTATATGCATCTAGTATTTGGAATCCTAAGATGATAATGCATGTCACCGCAATAGAAAAAGTACTATGAAACCCTTTCGGAAATATTTAAACTTAAAACTCTGAAATTTAGAAGAGATATTGCAGGGTTAATATTTCTGTATAAGGTATTGCATTCGATTATTGATGATATTAATATTACTAAACTAAACTAAACCCCGCCGCGACCAAGGGGCCAAGGCCTACCGCCCAGCCGCTGCGTCCCCCACCTCTGCCCACTACAGGCGTCATTGGTGAGGTGCAGTATTGGAGAGTGGGACGTGGTCAGCGCCCCGAGCCCTCCCGGCCGGTTATGCGGTCTTGTAGACCTGGGGCCGCTACTTCTGTATTAAGTAGCTCCTCAATTGGTCCCCCCGGGACCTAACGAGGCTGAGTGCACCCCATGCCAGACCTCCCAGAGGGGATAAAATCCCCATGCTGGTACCGGGGATCGAACCCGGGTCCTCCGCGCCAGTATTAATATTACTACAAATGTATTATTTTATGTACCCAATAAAATAAGCAGATTCAGGAGGCTTTTCTTCCCCTCCAGAGCAAATAAAGAAATCCATAAAAATGCACCATTACACAGAATTATGTATTTATATAACAAGCTTCATCATTTCGATGTAGATATTTTCAACATGTGTGAAACTCAATTTAAAATTTCTACAACTAAATTGGTAATAGTAGTATCATTGCTGTAATTAGGAATAGTAGAAAAAATTACTTACCATGCCACCTTCACTTTTTTTTTCTTCTTCTCTTTTTATAATTGTTTCTATTCCTTATAGTTCCCTTTCTGTATTAGTTTATCTTCATTTATGTTTTTCTTGTATTTTATTTGAGTGGGTATATTATTATATGTAAACACCTATGTATGATGTACATTGTAATTGGGCTTCCAAGCCTGTTATGTTCATAAGAATAAATAAATAAATAAATAAATAAGTGAGTGAGTGAGTGAGAGAGAGAGGAAGAGAGAGAGAGAGAGAGAGGAAGAGAGAGAGAGGAAGAGAGAGAGAGGAAGAGAGAGTGAGAGGAAGAGAGAGAGGAAGAGAGAGAGGAAGAGAGAGAGGAAGAGAGAGAGGAAGAGAGAGAGGAAGAGCGAGAGGAAGAGAGAGAGGAAGAGAGAGAGAGGAAGAGAGAGAGAGGAAGAGAGAGAGCGAGAGAGAGCGAGCGAGAGAGAGCGAGAGAGAGCGAGAGCGAGCGAGAGAGAGAGAGCGAGAGCGAGCGAGAGAGAGAGCGAGCGAGAGAGAGCGAGCGAGAGAGAGCGAGAGCGAGAGCGAGAGAGAGCGAGCGAGAGCGAGAGAGCGAGAGCGAGAGCGAGAGAGAGAAAGAGAGAGCGAGAGAGCGAAAGCGAGAGAGAGAGAAAGAGAGAGCGAGAGAGCGAGAGCGAGAGAGAGACAGAGAGAGAGCGATCGAGAGAGAGCGAGAGAGAGACAGAGAGAGAGCGAGAGAGAGAGACAGAGAGCGAGAGAGAGAGCGAGAGAGAGCGAGAAAGAGAGAGACAGAGAGAGAGCGAGAGAGAGAGCGAGAGAGAGCGAGAAAGAGAGAGACAGAGAGAGAGCGAGAGAGAGAGAAAGAGAGAGAGCGAGCGAGAGAGAGCGAGAGAGAGAGAAAGAGCGAGCGAGAGAGAGCGAGAGAAAGAGAGAGAAAGAGCGAGAGAGAGCGAGAGAAAGAGAGAGAGAGCGAGAGAGAGCGAGAGAAAGAGAGAGAGAGAGCGAGCGAGAGAGAGCGAGAGAAAGAGAGAGAGAGAGCGAGCGAGAGAGAGCGAGAGAAAGAGAGAGAGAGAGCGAGCGAGAGAGAGCGAGAGAAAGAGAGAGAGCGAGCGAGCGAGAGAGAGCGAGAGAGAAAGAGAGAGCGAGAGAGAAAGAGAGAGAGCGAGAGAGAGCGAGAGAGAAAGAGAGAGAAAGAGAGAGAAAGAGAGAGAGCGAGAGAGAAAGAGAGAGAGCGAGAGAGAAAGAGAGAGAGCGAGAGAGAGCGAGAGAGAAAGAGAGACAGCGAGAGAGAAAGAGAGAGATAGAGAGAGAAAGAGAGAGAAAGAGAGAGAGCGAGAGAGAAAGAGAGAGAGCGAGAGAGAGAGAGAAAGAGAGAGAGCGAGCGAGAGAGAAAGAGAGAGAAAGAGAGAGAGAGAGAAAGAGAGAGAGAGAAAGAGAGAGAGAGAAAGAGAGAGAGAGAAAGAGAGAGAGAGAAAGAGAGAGAGAAGCGAAAGAGAGAAAGAAAGAGAGAAAGAGAGAAAGAAAGAGAGAAAGAGAGAAAGCACGGTGCGGTACGAAAATAGCATTCTGCGCATCCTGCAGATGGCAAAATTTCGTTGTGCAAGCTCTACGAGCAAACACATGGAAGTGTTTTTGAAGGCCTTAAGTCATCTACCTGACCACCCCCACGATGGCACGGGGGACCCGAGTTCGATTCCCGGTACCGGCGTGGGGATTTTTTCTTGCTGGGAGGTCTGGTCCGGGGTGCACTCAGCCTCGTGATGGATGCCAATTGAGTAGCTATCCTGTTGGAAAGGCTGCGTCCCTAAAAGGTTAAGTACTCCCTTCACAGTCGGCGAGTCGGCGCGTTCGCCCCCTCCACCCCCGTAATACACTCCGTCCTGACCTTGACTGAGGCTGGAGGACGCAGCGGCCGCTTAATAAGGGTACCCCAAATTAGGAGAGACGCTTTAGGTAATGGGGATTAAATCACTTATCTACCCTTAAAATCAATTACCTTTTTGGTGATTATTTTACTATGTTTTATCGTGAAATTCTTAGTCGCTGTGCAGCCTTTTACCAACTAAATTTAAATTATTACGAAACTATTAGTGTGCACTAGAATGTTCCATAAAATAAAATTAAGGTAGCAAATTACTTGAGTTACTTTTCTTAAGTAATTAAAAATGTAAAAGAAAATTTTATAATTTAGAGCTTTTGGTGAAGTAAATCTAAATTTATTTGCAAATATTCTGATAAGTTTGTGAGAAAATTATTTTATATATAACTGTAAAAACAGATTAACAGAGATATTGTCTTACCAAAATTGTGAAATCTCTGAAGTTTTTTATTGTGTTATAAAGCTTTAAATCACGATAATGCTATTTCGCAAAAATAAGAAAAAAATGCTATTTAAGACCCCGTATTAATTTCATATTTGGGACTAAAAACACTGGCATCGAATACTTTTCTAAATGTTAATGAGCACATTATTGAATTTATTTAACAACACCGTACACCTGCTTGTTGAGGTGATAATCGCGTCAAATCGAGCCAAAAATGAGTAATTAGTTTTATAGTTACATTTCTTGCATTCATTTCGGAAAAAATGAATACTTATAATCGTGTAACATTGCAGGTTGACATTTACTTACGCTAGGAGGTGAAAGAGTTCGTAATTCTCCTTAACCGAAATTCGTGTTAAGTGATAAAACTTCCCATAAGAATTAATACATTCCTGCCGGTGCCAATATTTTTTTTTTCGTCTTAAGCGAGTTTGTGCTAAGGAGGTTATGCTGTATCAGAATAAAATTCCTTATAAATAAAGAATATCTGCAGCAATATTACATTCTGTTTCCATTTTGTTGACAGTCTTACAAAACATCAAATAAGTGCCTTTCTTCTTAAACAGTAAAATTTAAGAATACTTTTGCAGAACGCTGACGATTTTCTGTTAGTGTTTTAGGAGATGAAATTGTATGTGTGCTTGGTAGACAAGTAGAGAACATGTAAAGCAGCAAGTTTCATGTAGTAATCAAACACACACACACACACACACACACACACACACACACACACACAAACAACGTCTGTCCGGTTAATCGCCAGGTTGTTGGCTCACATACGAGCGAGTATCTGTCAAGTTTGATGTTCCTCATCATTTAGTACTTGTCAGAAAATCAATATTTCACACCAAACATGATGTTGCTGCAGTGAAATTCTGTTCTCTCATGTACATGTTCTACCTTAAGTGATGGTAAAATAATAATGCTCACTGCAAAATAAAATATGCCATGTTTCGTGATCAAAAGTTTACTGTCCATTACAACTTTTGAGGAGAGTTATGTGTCCATAAAAGTTATATGGATATTGTACATTGCTTTTTCTAAATCTGTGCATAAAAGAAATACTATTTTTCGTCTATATAAGTAGGATTATCTTCTAAGTTTGTTGTGGTGTCAGCATCCTTGCCTGCCATTGTTAAAATGTTAGTATTAAAAATGTTATTGTAATCTATCTACAGGCACAGAAAAACATTATTTCCATTAGATAAGCAATTTTCAAAAGTAACTCCATTTCTTTTTCTCTCTTTTCTTTCTTTTGATCACATTCGTCATTTTATTCAGTCTTGACGGTATTCAAAATTTAATTGGTGGTGTTTCTATTCTCTGTTCTCTCTCTCTCTCTTAGTGTCTAACATTTTATTCTACGAATTAATTATAAATGAACCATTTATTTGCGCTCAAAAGTAATACCCCCCCACGGGGTCCCGAGCCACTCACACTCATTTCACCTTCCATGCCCATCAACTGCGCCACGTGTAGTTGGTTTGACCGCTACTCTTCCTCACCTTCTTCCTCTTCTAGGTTTATTTTGATTACTAGTTTGTAAGATCTTGGTTTATAACTCCTGTCTCACCAGTAGGGATCTTCCTATCTCCGTGGTCCTCTCCTACGTTTCAGCGTGAACTCTGACCTGTGTGTTCTTCGGAGGTCTTAGGCGCGAAGGTTGGTCGGACCCTTCACACTGCCCCCATGTGTAGCCTTAGGTGCGGAGCCCGTCCACACGTCATGTACACCCACGTAGCTTCTTGTGGACTCGGTCTGTGTTAATTCCCCGACAGCCGTATGCCGTCGGGTTAGTATCACCGGCCGCACATGTTACCGCTGACGCAACCCCGGTATAATTCATCCCAACCTCCTGAACCCACGCTGACTCCGTTGCGGCAGCGTGACCCAGAGTGCGGAGCCACAGGCGGTTATTCCTGTGGTAGGGGCCTAAAGCCGGGGTGTGCATGGTGAATGATTTATCCATGTGCACAAGCAGTGGAGACCGCAGGGTAGTCCCTCTGAAGTACGCCTTGAGGCACAGATCGTGGAGATTTTGGTGCATTTAATTCTTTGACATCCGGGCTGGCAGGCTCACGCCGACGGTCCAATCAATCTTGGCGTGTGAGCGGGAGACGATGAAAGACATAAGCCCAATTTACACTAAAAAGGAAGTTAACCGAATTTGTGGCCCTGTAAAGAATGCGGCGTGTTCGAGAAACGGTAAGCTATTGGTAGAGATCCGAACGACAGACGAATCCCAGAAGCTGCTCAAGGAAAGTTTATTAGGCTCCTACCGCATTCGGGTAGCCCCATATAAATCCTTAAACAGTTGCAAGGGCTGGTAGCTACCGCTGTCCCCTCAAACATCTAAACCGACATTTAATTAAAATGTCCAACGTATGTGCCAACACAAAATACCCACTTACTTCAACGACTACCTTGTCAAAGAAATTTTGAGTAGGAAACTCAAGCTGCTTCAACACATTGACACCGCTGACGGTGGCATCCAATAAGCTTCAAGTCGTCTCACAGATGCAAGGAAAGTGAGAAGACATTTAGGAGAAGGATAACATCTTTCCACAAAAATGTTAGGCGACTATACACCTGCCAGTATATGGATCCAATATTATCGTGGACGTTACACCAACTAATAGAAAGATACCATGCAAATGACTGCTGTATACTTCTAACTAGAGGCGTCCCAGAACAATATCCTTTGCGGTCTTTGTTGCAGAGTACCTGTACATACGCTAGGCGCTTCCTCGTGTGGAGAAGTGCTGCAAAACAACAGACATCATAAACTCAGAAATTTGATGTAACAGCAATAATATAAATGGGTTTAGAAAGGGCAGATTGTGCCTTATAATGTGAATTTCAGAAAACTTAAAACTTTCCTGAAACGGAACATCGCTGTTCATCTTTTTTATGTTATCTGTGAAAGAGAATGGAATCTCAAAGCTTTAGAAGATTTGACTATCGCACAAAGCCTACTGTGTTCCAATATTCCCCTTGCACCTAAAAGGAAATAAGTAATACGATAATCTTCACAAATGTTTTCTTAACTAACACGAAGAATATATAGGAATAAGAGTTTGTAAGAATGGTTAGTACAAGAGTAGAGAAAGTCATGTGAGTGCAACACATCAGATTCTTATATTTTGTTATACCAATGATATATTCTGATCTTTGTTCTTTAGAGGTTCCTTTATATTAACTTTTGCGGAATGATAATCGTGTTTTCCTGCAGTCTAAAATCTCAGTTTTGCCAGGCAATCCGCAATCTCATTTCCAGTTATTCCAATAAGAGAATATTGAAATCCATTGAAAAATAATTTATATTGCATTTTTTTTATCTGTCTTTAATTTGTATCACTTTTAAATTCAAGAAATGTTTAACATTTGAGATAGTTTTTATGGCTGCGATGGAGTCATATTTATGTTATTATTATTATTATTATTATTATTATTATTATTATTATTATTATTATTATTATTATTATTATTATTATTATTATTATTATTATTATTATTATTATTATTATTATTATTATTATTATTATTATTATTATTATTATTATTATTATTATTATTATTATTATTATTATTATTATTATTATTACTATTATTATTATTATTGTTTATTTTGTTGTTGTTGATCCGAAATTAAACATATGAACCTGGTACTCGTGAGATGTACTATATTGCTTTTTGATAACTATTTTTAAGTTCAGTTTTCATCAAAGTCTGTATTTTTGGTGGAATAGCAATGCTGAAATTCAGAGTTCCATAAATTATTTCCTCTACTATTACTAAGGTACAAAAATGTTAAGAAACTAATGACGATACATAACCTTCAACGAATAGTTCTTTAAGTTGGAAAGAGATGACTGTTATCTCAGAAGATTATCAAGGAATACCTACCATGAGAATGGACAACAACATTTGAAGTTCTAGTGCTGCCGACTCTGGCCGTGACACCGATGTAATTATTCAATGGTTAGCAAAATGCACAACTGTAGGCGAAGTTTGACATTGCGTAATCAATGGACACAACAGGTAACTTCCATTAAGATGATTGGTTTGTAGCCAAGACGCAGTGGTTTACTGCTCTACCTTAGACCGTACTAAACCTTTGTGTTAACTTGGAGACTTAAGAGATCACTTAGAAGGGCTAAAGAAACGAAATATTTATTTTTATTTCTCACTTACACTATTTAAAGTACTCGCAACTTCTAAATGTTGCAGTTTTATCCGTTTTCAAAATATTCTCACAAGCTACTCTATTAAATTATATGTTGTAAATTTCATTGAATATCTGTAACTGTTTTGAAGGAAAGATAGTTTTGCTTTACTATGCTAACTAATCAACTGTTACACGCAATACAAAGATGGTAACCTTGTAAAGAAAGACAAAAATACTCACATATTACTTGAATTGTAATGCACACAATTGCCGTATAGGTCGACGAGCCCTTAAACTTACTCACTCACTCTCTCACTCACTCACTCACTCACTCCCTCATTCGCATTTTAGTAACATTATTGTAACTGTAATATTGCAAAACCTGTAATAATATAATTAGACTTTAACAGCTGCAAGTGTAAGTGTAAGAAAAATCAGTCATGTAGGAGCGAGACATTGAAATAATGGTTTCACTTGGGTATTTAGATGATATGTTGAAGCTTCAACGAAATCAAAGAAAAACAAGAATATGTAATTGAAGTTAATGCTTCAAAGTATTTTAACACACTGGTTCATTTTTGATGTCTCGAACATTTGGCGAAATTTCAACTCTTTGTATAGTCCAAGTATAGGGAGTAGTATATTTTGCAAATCAATTATACCTAGAGACTTTACCAGATATACCCTTTTTGAGGGTATGGAAAAATTATCGTAGAATGATAACTTTGATTTACTCAAGAAATGGCTTTGATTAGATTGGTAACTGAATAATAAAATATTAACTGGTGGACCGTTAGGCCTATATAAATCACACAACTTACGCCACACTTTTTGTATCGTTAACCATTTCATAGATCCTTGCCAGTTGAATTCCCCAATGTTATATTATTTTTTGTGGTGCTTGGTTACAATTAGTTCATTTCTGGTTATGTGCGAAGAGTATGAAATTTCAAAGACAGCATATAGCGACCTTTCCAATTTTTAAACTGACTATTGCTTAAGTCTCCTAGATTCCCTTCTGCATAAAATATGTGAATTGAATTAGAACGATACGTCGCGCGACTCTGTGTACACGTGACCGTAAACAATGAGGCGGCAGAAACAAAAAAAAAATCGAGAACGTTTCGCGAGGCTTCTAGCAGAGTGCGTGTGTGTGGAGAGTTTCTCGAAAGGTCACGTGCGTCATCCCTAGCACAAAAGGACATGAGACAGCAGCAGGGTGAGTGAGTTAGAGTAGAGCTACGGGTATAAGTCGGTCAGCGTGTCAGCTTGCTGTCCGTGTATGCGTCGTCCCGGAAGAGACATCGGTCTTCGCGAGTGACTGTAACGCAGTAATTAAGTGTATAAGATAGAGGAAGTGAAGAAAGAGGCTAAAAGAAGAGAAAGGTTATGAGAAGAACAGTTGAAAGACTGTGGACTTTGCTGACTACCAGAAGAAAACTCTATTGGCACTAACATTTTAGAGGACAATAGAGCGATAAAATTTAATAGGACCTGATTTTGTCTTTTAGCTACAATATCATTTATTTATAATTTGTTTCCAATTCTTGGTAACAAACGATATTACTGTAGCTTCCGTGATATTGGACAAATACCCTTAGTTGTTCAGTTGCCTTCCTGTGTCTTCTATTTCACTTTAATTTATTTTTACTCTTGATGAAACTTTGAATGGAGGATTGAACATCCCATCTGGTATTTTTACCTTGCAATTGAGGTAGTCTACGATAAACAAACAGATTCAGATTTATACGTACACTGCATATTGATACCTGATATCAATATGTTACGAGTCTAAAATGAAAATGGTGTTTTTGCCAAAATTATACAAATTTAGCTTTAGAGAATTTAGAGCTGGAGGTGGTGATTTGTTTGAAGATTTGGTTGCTTGTGGACACATCCTGTAAAACAAATGCAATTGGATCATGGTAAGCGAAGTAGTCAAGTACATATTCTGTTATGATGCCCTAGGGCAAATGAACGCGTGTACATATTAGCATTGGAGATTTCCTCCAACAAGAACACTTTCACTAAAGTTCGTTACTCCGACATAGGTTTAGGTTGCGAGTGTACAAAAACTTTTGTTTTACAGAAGTTGGAAATGAGCGGGGAAGTGAGAACAAACCCAAGAGTTCTATTGTCATTCCCTAACGCTCTTTTTCAGTTCCGAGTAATCTGAGAAGAAAAACTTAGATTTTCCTTCCCCCCTTCTTCTTTGTTCTTTCTCATTTTCTTTTCCATTTTTTCTTCTTGGAAATGTTCAGAAGCAGATCTGAAAACATAACTCTTTGAGCGGGGACATCAGTAAGTATGCCATTGCACTAAAAATTTGCATAACTCCTTTCGGGTCCTTATCATGACTGTGTTAAATTTATTCCTTGACAATGCAGTAGTCTTCTGACATTTATAAAAAATATCTTATATTTTACATTCGCATAACTTTCTCTACAAATTTTCCATCAAAAGCAAGCTCATTCGTTTACTTACACAAGTCGAAATAAACATATTTTTGAGAAACGATGTTATTACATCCTCCCTTGTACACAACTGATAGTCAAATCTTTAAGTGCTGGTCACTATGTAACGGCTTGAATTCTATTCACTTCTATCACAAAAGAAAAGAAAGAAAAAAAGTGAAAGCGAATAACGACTTATCATTTAAGAAAAGCATGTTTTTAAAAACGTAAACCTGTAACGTAACTCAAAGTACGTTAACTCAATAAAGTTGGTTCTATGGACTTGGGGCTCATTTGAGCATCATTTCATCCATTTCATTCACTCACCGTCCAATATGACACTACGTTAAAGGACGTTAATTAAAAAAATCCACCAAAATGACAAACATTCTAATCAAAATCGTTTGAGGCATTTTTAAGAAATAAATTTGGAGAAGTTTCCATAAAAGGAAACTTAGAGGTGGAGGATTTTCTTGAAAATCTTCACTATCACACTGAACTTAAATACAAATTTTGGTGTTTAACCGACCTTTCGTTTTTGAGTTACCTATTCAAAGACACAGACATAAATACAGACACTTTTAACACGCCTTTTGCTTTCCCTACTACGTAAAATAAGTAGGCGAAGTATTGAATTCGACCCACGATTTTTGTGTGAGATTTCACTGGAAATATATGTTTTGAGAACCCCTGAATTAAAAAAATGTAGGAACAGTTCTCTGTGTGTATGTCTGTTGTAGGCAGCGTAATTAAAAACGAAGTTAGCATTTAAGTTTAATATCTTTGAAGGACGACACGAAGATTTTGAAGAAAATTCCTGCACAATTAACTACCCTTTATACGAAAAATTTGATTTTCTCGTAAATGCTTCTAACGATTTTGATTAAAATGCCATATGTTCGAGATATATTTACACCAAATGCAATGCTCTTATGTAGGACTTACGCCCCCTAGGACTTAACAAGCCAGTGCCAAGGGTCAGATGCCTGCCGGGAAGCACAGGCACCTATGGACCGGATAGAGTGAAGACCTGGAAGCGGGTGATCAGCCAAGCACCAGGTATGATAGTGAGGAAGAAGGTGATATAAAATGCAGGCGAAATCGATGATTGGAAAGATGATAAAAGAGCAATCGGTGGAATGAGTGACGGGGGAAACCGGATAACCCTGAGAAAACCCACCGCGATGTCATTACGTCCACCACGAATACCATATGCGGGTCCCTGGGATCGGACCCGGGCCACCTAGGTGACCGGTGAGTGCTCTAACCGCTTGAACACGGCGCCGCCTAGGCCAAAAACGTAGATCTTGTTAAAAGATACGCTATATCTGCATACATTTTCTATGGAGCGAGCTATTTCGAATAGTTATATATATCAGATTTTTTCCACCTTGCACAACATTTTGGAAAAACGTTTTTAATGAAGACACATTTAACGACAACATACAGAGTAGAATGCACGCCCTAGTGCAAAGCCATTGTTATGTTCATGATATAAATTATGCAATTTTGTTATTGGCGTTTACAATCATTTTGTGGTTTGACAGTAAACTTCTAACATTTACTTACATAACTAAAACCGAAACGCACTTGTTTAAACATTGGGCAGACCTAAACATGCGGGGCTCTAATGATCTAGCTGTCGACGGGCCCTTAAACCCTACTCACTCACTCACTCACTCACTCACTCACTCACTCACTCACTCACTCACTCACGTAAACATGCAATATCTCGTCTGGTACTCAATCAACAAATCACCGAGCCCGCCTCGATAGCGTGATGGTTAGCGTGTCTGCCTCACGTTCAAGAGGTCGCGAGTTCGAATCTCGCTTAGGGTAAGTTATCCGGGTAAGGTTTTTTTCCGAGGTTTTCCCTACCCTGAGAAGACGAATGTCGGGTAACTTAAAGCTCCACGGACCTCGGACTCATTTGAGCATCATTTCACCCATTTCATTTCATTCATTCGTCCGATATGACATAATGTTGGAGGACGCTAATAAAATTAAAAAAAAAAAAAAAAATCACCGACTCTCCGTACCGACGCCCTCTTTGAAGTATTATAGCAAGATCCCGTATGTGCATGTACAGGGAATGCGTATAGAATTTCTATAAATTACAGTTGCTTCAACTAAAACTTTTATCATAGATGTATAAACTTAAGGTTTCACGGCTGACGTCCTGACTATTAGCCAAGTTTACCATAGACTTAACCAATATAATTACTTCTAAAATTAATCCTCCAATTTCCCAAAGATAATAGCTTCAAAACCATGAATATTGAGTTTCACGTAAAATGCCTCAATAAATGGAAATTTAGACATTTTATACTCTTATATTTTGTATATTATTAATTTTAGGTAGCTCATTAGAATTAAAATTAATTTTATATATCATTAAAATGATACTGAAAACATAAGAGATTATGTAGCAGCTATAATTCTAAAAATATAATAAATCCTACATCCAAAGTAATACTGGAAATCAAGAAGATTATGTTTAGATCTCTTCACCTGTCTTCAAAGAATATTGCTAAAAATGTAAAACATGAACAAAAATTGCAACATGGGGAGGATTCTAAAGTTCAAAAATGTAATTAAGCATTTTACGAAGAAATCAGTTTTTAAAATTTTACTCACAGTTTGTACACACCTGAGGACGTTCATAAATGACTAAATGCCGATTTGGATCCTGATTTTATATATAGGAATTGTTTCCCTAAACACTTGGAAACTAAATTTCGAAATTTATCAAAACTTAGCCAGGTGAGCCTTTAAGACCACGTAGAATGCATATAACTTATAGATGACTTGCAATGTCTAATATGAGACATCAATTAGATACGCACTTTAAACGATAGGAGTATTAATTTAATTCATTTTCTTCTCCTGAATGCAGAAATTGCCGTAGCCAAAGAAATATCACATTAAAATAAAATAAAGAACTACAATTAAATCTTAAGAGAAGGCATAAACACAGAAAAACAGCAAAGTAGGCATCAGTAATTAATTGTAAAATAACAGAACAAATATAACATATTACCTTTCAAAAATACATAGCAAAACTTAACATAAAAATTCGTGTGTAAATATACAGCTTACAAATTGCTAGAATTTATAACGGTCCTTTCAATGCCTGAACGCGGTTTCCTTGTAAAGTGGATTTTTCTTTCCCACGTTGTTCAGGAAGTTTACTATTTTCCTGTGACTCTAACCCTAATGCTCATTGCTCATTGTGATTCAAGTTGACATAAGATCCTACAGTATGCTTTGGTGGATTCGTAAGTTAATTTATTGTCTTCGTGAACCTCGAGTAATTAAATTATAGGTTTCAATTAAACCGGTTGTGAATTGAATAAAAGCCGCAAATTATTAGTGATTGAAATCTGATAAATTATTCCTCATCCTTCCCTGAGTTCGGAAGTATAATGGCGGTGCCGTAGCTGAGGAGTTAGACCACTCGCCTACCATCTAGGCCATCCGAGGACCCTCATGTGGTATTCGTGGTGGACGAAGCGGCGTCAGGGCGGGTTTTCTCCGAGTTCTCCAGTTTCCTCCGCCATTCCTTCCACCAATTGCTCCATTATCACCTTTCCAATCATGCGTTTCATATCATCCTCTTCCTCACTCGAATACCTGGTCCTTGGCTGACCACCTGCTTCCAGGTCTTCACTCTGTCCGGTCCGTAGGTTCGTCTGCTCCCCGACAGGCGTCTAACCCTAGGCACTGGATCGTCAGTCCTAGGGGGTGTAGGTTCTACATAAGGAGAGGTTCATCAGGGAAGGAAAGAAATCTTATAAAAATGTTAAATAAGAATCACTTACAACATCAAAAGACACCTTTGAAATATGGCATCGCTCGTGCAGTTAAAACACCGTTATATGAAAACAATCTCCAGTGTAATACCGAAATGATTTCTTTTTTTTTTTTTTTTTAAATAATTAACGTCCCCAACATTGCGTCATATCGAAATGTGAAATGATGCTCAAATGAGCCCGAGGTCCATGGAGATTTAAGTTACCCGACATTCATTTTCTCAGGATAAGGGAAAACCTCGAAAAAAAACCCTTACCCGGACAACTTACCCTAAGCGAGATTCGAACTCGCGACCTCTTGAACTTGAGGCAGACACGCTAACCATTGCGCTGTCGAGGCAAGCATTATAAATGGTAAAAAATGATCAGGTTTCATCTTATAAACTTGTTTTTGTTTTCTTAGGATTTTGTTAAACAATTCGCCAGTGTTCATTCCAAAACAATTATTCAAATTGTTGTTTATTGAAGACTACACTTATTTCAAAACAAGTAATATAGGGAATTACCTGAAAATATGCGGCTTACTTTAGAAGCCTAAGATTCGGTCTGAAATTCTTAATAGAACTCCTGGAGCCCCAATAAAGCTTTACGTGCGTTTAAAATATTTTAACGCTTGTTACGGTTTTATACCAACTTCAGAACATTTATAGCATTTTACAGGCCATAAACTTTAAGCACCATGTTGTACTCGACCACCATGTTGACAGCAGTTACGAGTCTGTCTGCTCCATTTTATTTCTGACGGACAGAAAACCAGAGTTGTCTGGGACTTGGAAACGTTTGTTGGAATTCAATTATTTTAATTGGGTTACTTCACCATCATTGTGCCGAATTTCAAATTCCTTCCGAAAATCGTCCAATTTTCCTCCCATCCAATATTCTTCAATCCCCTTTAGGAATAGTTCTTTTCATTACCAACACTAAAATAATAAACACAACAAAATTAAGACCAAGTTTAACTATCGTTCTGTAGAACTTTGGAAAATGAAATTATATTTATTTATGTTACATAAAAAATTCTTATGACCTACACTTAATTCAACTTTTGCCATCTGCTATCTGCATTCCATCTAATAATTATATTTCAAGATTTAACTTGTTCTTGTATCTGTATAGCTCAAAAACGAAAGTCGTTTAAATACCAAACGTTTTGAAGTTCAGCATTTTTCAAGAATGCACCACGAAGATTCCCAGAAAATTCCTTCTCTCCAAGCAACCCTTTACATGGAAAAACGTTCGAGATTTTCTCAGAAATGGCTCTAATGATTTTGATTAAACTACACGTATAGTATATGTTTAGGACAAATGAAATCTATATCTTGGGTTTTCTGAACATAACCTCCGAAAACCTCTTCTTTCTGAATGACTTTTGCATAACTCATAAACTGTAACAAATACACAAAGTGTTGATAGATAAAAATGTAATCAGATCTCCTTAAAGCACACCATTTATGTCAAATATTTTCCCTTTTTTTAAGAATAGTATTTTTTAGTTATTGTTTTTATTTGTTGAATCTGCAAATACCTATACTTTTTTGAAATGGAAAGTCGTTAGTCTTGTTTACGTTCTGGCCATGCACAGAGGTCAGAATATCAAAGCCCTGACATAGCGACCAGTTCTTAAAGGATATGGTTATTTCTTAAGCTTACTGTTTTAGCCCATAAACCTTTGTACTATTAGCTTTTCCAAAGTTTCGTTTCTTTCTACCCTTTTTGTCTGACGTACGTATTGTTGATTGCATTATTATGTATTCCTTATTTTGCCCATAGCATTTTTACTTTCTCTACTGGTAAGTGGATGAAGTATTGTATTCCAACCAAAAATACGATGTCGAGATTTCACCAAAAAAGCTCCAAGCCTAATGTATTTCCATGTTCCCCTTGTACCTACAAGGAAATAAAGAATAAGATAATTGGTACAAACGTTTATCTCAACTAACACGAAGAAGATATAGGAATAAGAGTTTGTAAGAATGGTTAGTACAGGAGTAGAGGAGTGCAGCACATCAGATTTGTATTATTAGTAATGTTTACTGAAAGCCACAACTTCTTGTATACTTTATATTTTACCAATTCACATCCTAATAATTGCATAGAATTGGCTTCTACTTTTGTTTCAGTAGGACGTATTAAGATAGTTCTAAATTCGTGCTTTGAAATGTGTATACTAATTCAGGAACTAAAAGCAAACAGTGATTCCAAAGGTCAATACATAACATAAGGTAACACAATACGCAGTTGACGATGGCAGTGGGCAAGTGTGTTTTGTTTACCGCTCTGCAACGATAGAGAAAGGAAATCGAGTCAGTGTTCGGCAGTTAGCATGCAGGCAGTGTGAAAACAAGGCACTCGTGATAGGGGAGTAAAATGTGTCTCGAGTGACTATATAATCAATGATATACAAAATTGGTGCTTAACGTAATATTTCTTGTGCGGAAAGAACGTAACGGTTTCGTAAAATGTGATGAAGTAGTGCAAATAAAAATCGTGAACAACAGTTGAATGAATTGGTGAAGAAGAAGCGTAAGGTGACATGGATATGATGTTAACCTGGTAAAGTACCTGTTAAATCAAAAAACATTTATAGATTTAGAATTGGGAGAAAAAGTTACTTTACTAGCAAAGCATGTGAATTATTTCAATATAATTGAATCATAAATATGTATAAAATAAGTGACATAGGACCACATTTACAACTGAGGTCCCAGAACTTCAATATAAAATTGCCCTCGAATCTTGTGTGTTCATCGTTTTTTCCAGCACGTAAGAACAACAGAATTTAGTTTGGCATCGTATGTCAATAAACCAGAGTCTTTGGGTATAATTTGATAAATTTCATATGAATATTTAAGATCTTATGGACTAAAGTTACGAATATTTAAGGCATTTTGGATAAAACCCAAAATTTAGAGGCATTTATAATTTTCTCTTACATTATCAACTTATTTCCTAAACTTAATCCATTTATGACTTGCTACATTAAAATACCCTAAAATAGTTGTCTTATTTTCATTCCGTTCATTAACTATGATATTATTTTCTTGGATAATTCGGTACTCTTACAACAAATGCACTACGAATGTGGTGCTGGAACGCACTATTAATGCATTGTTCTAGAAAATGTATACTTTGACCATATGTATACTCAATTATGTGTTATGTGTTTGATAACTATAACATATTTAAATCTAAGCCTCTGGTGTTCAGCCACAGTACTGAAATACAAACCGAATAATTTCTCGGTAAATGTTTACAAAATCGGCCGCTCGAGAAAACGAATGAAATATAGTGCAATGGATGCAGTTTTTATTGCTGATTACGATTTTGAAAGTTTTATTTTGCGCTCAAGCTTCGTTTTTTTATTTATGAGCAAATTTCGTTCGTGCGATGCAGTGGCTTTATTTCGCTTATGCGGTGGATATTTAGCAAATAAATGTGGATAAACGAGTATAATATATGCTAGAATGATTGATTAATGTATTTACGTTGAAATTATTGCATAAACACTGCCCAAGTTGTAAATATTTCGATAACACAGGACCCTGTTACCACCCTCATATACACACACTAAGCCTAACCTAACACGGGCAAAACGAAAACAAAAACCGCCAAATAAAACTTTCAAAATCGTAATCAGCAACAACAATTTCAACATAAATGCATTGATCAATCATTCTATCATATATTATACTCGTTTATAAACATTTATTTGCTAAATATCCACCGCATAAGCGAAATAAATATATTAATAATAATAATTTATTAATTTAAATTTGCTACCTTTTTGTAGCAACAAATTTTGGGATTTTAAATTTAATTTACACAAAAACCGCTGAATCTATTGAAATACGCCAAAGAAAAAAGTTGTCGTTTATTCAATTTTCTATGAATATAGCCATAAATCAAGAACCTTCAATCAATAATAATTCAGGCAGGTGATGATACATTTTTTTGATAAAAATATTTTTTTCTAGAAAACTATAAACTTTTCAACATTTTGGTATTTGACTTTTTTCTTATTCACAACATGAGAAATTCGCTGTTAAAGTCTGAGGATCATTTCAATTCCATCCTGTATAGATCCCCATCTGGAGACAAGGTTAAATGAATGTTAGAGTGCTTATCATGCCTTAAATCTCACTATATAATTCATTGCTGGGTATAAGGTAGGTTTCTTAGCTAACACAATTTTTCTGTCTTTTGTGGAGTCAGAGGTTGGCAGTGTCTTGATTCATATTTTTATTACCTTTTTAGGAACCAGAATAATTTAAATTGTTTATTGAACAGAAAAAAAATAAAGAATCCAGCTTGTTAATTATCTTGCGGAACATTATTTTAGGTATATTTGTTCAATTAAAACTAAAGAAAGAACAAAATTGCCTTAAAAACAAAACGAAATTGCAATACAATTTAATCACACATAGTGCTATGGTATTAAATACTGGTTACTCTGATCACAATTCTACTATACCTAATTGAAAATTGATAATACTTCAGTCTAAATTCGAGATGACACAAATTGTAAGAAAAATGGGTAATGTTTCACAGTGGTATTTTGTTTCTGAATTAGCGTTAATGAACTACGACAATATCATATCTAAACTGAATAACATTTCATATGCTGTCTTATTTCCTTAGCATTTTGATGTATAGCATGACATATTTTGATACTATTTTCCGGCCATAAAATTACGATAAAACATGTATTGAACGAAAACATCTGATTTGTGCCTCACATAGCTTTCTGTACCCAGTCTTCTAGAAAATTATTCTTACAACGCTTACTCTACCCAATGTATTAATCAAGATAGACATTTAATTGTAAAACTGGATTAAGTCGTGGCAGGAAGAGTAATGCCGACATTATGGCGAACTTAACGTATCTTGTCTTAACACGACGGGACGTAACGCGAAAATAACACATTACTTCTCCTTTACGTTACGTAAAGTTTGGACGTCACGTGATTATTTGAACCAATCGGCAGAATAAATTGTGCTTCTCTATGTAACTATCTGCATCAAAACTCTTTCTCTGTTTCTAGCTCCAAAAGTGGATTATGGTCATCTGCATAGTTCTTTATCCATCGTTTAAAAATATTGTTACTTCATGTTTTCGTATACTCTTTATTTTGTTTTTGGAAAGCATAATCGCTGATTAGAAAATGGAATATTCGCCATTTCTGCCCAGCGGAAGGATAATTTATCAGGATCATTCCCATTGCGTTAAATTAAGAGGGTCCTAGTAGCCCTTCTAATCTCTTAATTCACTTTACGTCCCGTCACGTTACGTTTATCATAATCTCAGCATCAGTGGCCCAAGTTCTGCATAATTCTGCAAAATGGTTGTATTACTTATTTTCTTGTGGGTGCAATAGGAACAGAATAATAAGTAGATTTAAGTGACAGTCAAATTATGCAAGCACTGGTCGCTATGTCATGGCTTTGATATTCCGTTCCTTGTTTGTGAAAGCAACAAAAGGATTAATTTCCTAAACTCAGTATTCAAGCACTGTTTAATCTTCTATGTATACGTCGCCTTAACATAGAAGGTCCTATCCACAGCTTTGGAACAATTGCTCAACAGCAGTGGTGTTCACTAACTTTACGGTGTTTGTTGAACTTTGGGTTTCTATTACTTTGGATTAATTTATTACATTAAATTTACACACACATTCACCCTCATATTCATACTTCTAGGCTCTATGGAGGATGGGAAATGATCCTGATTGAATAAAAATGCTCGCTCTTCCAGCCGGGGATCGATCCCGGGACCCCTTACACAGCAGGCAAGTGCTGAACTACGGGGCCATCCGCAGTATACAAGGTTTAAGCTAAAATCACGAACTAAGGACTTAGGAGTTATTTTAGAAGTGCTATTAAATGGAGAACAATGTGCTTTTAGAAGGGAGAGAGTTTTCCAGACATGTTTTTTGCTACTGCCACCATAACCACTTTACTTGTAGGTGTATTATATCTAAAACATAGGTGGAATGAAAAAATAAGTGATACAAAAAATCTCCACCAGGTTTCAGCGCAGAGAGTCAATAATAAAGGTAGCTGTAATGAAGATATGAGTACAGAGAATTGCACGTTTTTCCAGGAACATAGCACAAAAAACGTGTTTGTTGTATGTAGGTGTCTGTAGTGTTTGGGCTTCCTTAGGGAGCACAAGAAAATGGGAAAGCGAAGCAAAATGAACTTCTTACATAACCTGTATTTTATTAATTTAATCTTTTTTTTTGGGGGGGGGGTCTTTCCTTCCCTCCTTCTGTTATTGCTTCTATTGTTCCTTCTTATTATGTCTTGTTTCCTTCTGAGAAGAAAAAATTTAACAGTCTTGCTTCTATTGGTGGCTTTATTATTTTAGTTTCGATTGCGTTCCTTCGCTTCCAAACAAAAGACAGTGCTTGCTGATATTCTCCAACTTCGAAAACGGATCTATTTAGCTATATTGTTTGCACGGTTTATAAATAATTTACTTTTTCACAATGAGGAATTCCTAAAATGCACATTTAGTCTGCTCTTAATATTTGCTAAATGGTGCGTCCTACAATGGAGCTATTGAGAAATGAGAATCGATATTTCAGGATGCTTACCGAGCAAGATGGCTGCACAATAATGGAGATCGTGGATTCGATTCCCGTGGCCGAACTTCCTGGTCCATTAATATTTTCGGGGGCTTCTCCGGGTCGCTAGGCGTATACTAAGAAGAAGAATTACATCCTCCGAATTTCCTGTCCCTCCATTTCAGTTCATTAATCATTTTATTGATCCTTCATCCCATTGGTTCATTGAGGCTCGCAAGTGTCAGCGAAAGCGCTAGGTGCAGCATGGCAGGGATTATATGCGTTTAGTAAGAACTCTCTTCGTTCCTTGTCGGTAGGTTCCTAGGGAGCGGCATCTGAGTGCATTGGGTCCCACCGAATTCCCCTAGGAGGACACGGAAGACCTTGAGGAGACGTAAACCTTAAAGATCTCTGCCAATGTCTGTGCCGCTAATCTGGATCTGCCCACCCGGAGCCTCCTCTCACCTCATCCTTCCTGCCGGGGGTGCCCTCTTGGGAGCATAGAGACAATACGCTGCCGAACCCCTTCCGCATCTCTCCTATTCCTCTTAGGGTGTTAAATTAATTTTGGAAACTGTTAGAATAAACTCACAAGAATATAACATTGTGATGCTTTGCTTTAATAGTTCTACAATCTCCGGCATTCGCGTGTTTCAGTTGTCCCGTTTTGCATAAAATTTGGAACTCATATTGAAGACAAATACAGTGTTCACTATCTCACTTCTGCAGTATTTTAGCTTGTCGCTAAATTCGAGTAACTTTACTGTCTGGTTTTATTGACGCTGCTAAATATGTAGTTGTTGAAAACAGCATGTACAACTATAGCGGTGGCCCAATATGTTGAGAGCAAATTGGCGCACCCAAATATGAATGGAGGATAAGGCACGGGAGGACTCTAGTGGAAACTACTCCCTTCTGAATGCTTAAGAACAACACTTTAGTTTACCCCTTTCACTTACTAACCATACTCTTACGCTGATGAATTCCGTAAACCCCTCTATATACATAGCTGCTAGTAAGATATTCTTATCTACTTTCACTATCCTTCTAGAATGTCGGAATAGGTGCTAGAAATCTCTCATTAGAAAGCAATTTGGGTTTTAATTGCTTCAATTTATGAAAAGCTCTTGCAGTTCCCTTTAGCTTTCCTGCCCAGATATAGACAGCCGGTGATTCACCAGTCAGTTCACTAGTGTTGCCAGTGTTTCAATCACATATTTCAATCAATCTCGAGTCCAAATGACCTCTTTGTCGATCGGCCCTTAAACCCCACTCATTCACTCACTCACTCTGGACAGAATTAAGATGCCTCTTCCTTGGAGAGACAAAGGGAAAGCGGAGAGAATACAAGGGCTGTATCTTCAATGAAGGGTCTACCGTTGAAAAATATGATTGAGTGAGTGAATGAGTGAAAGTCCGGCTTCTTTTCTTAACCTGAATGTTTTTGTTATTCAATATTTCTTCCCACAGATCTCTTATCTTACTTATTGTTAGTCCTTCACCCACAATTTCTAAAACTCCTCATTATTCTCCACATTCTCTTTGCCAAGGCTTCAAATAATTTTACTTCCCTTTATTATGTCTTCCAAGTTCTAGAATAATCCAATGCCATGTTGTACATAAAGTGCTTCAATAATTTTTCCTCAATTATTTCTGCAAACTCTTTTTAGGAATAAACTTCTATGCCAGCTTTACATTTGGACAGTAGCTCATATCAATGTTTATATACTTTACGATTATCCAAATCTGTCCACTTGTTCTGGTATCTGGTATTTACTTCTCCTCTAACGAAATACTTGGCGTATTCTGTGATCTTATTCTCTAATAGTTGTCAACTCCTCTTCACTAGTACGTTGAGAAATTATTCTACATTTTATTCTTCATCCTCCTCATATCACTTCTCACTTGTTTTGGAAACATATTATCCAAATAAAAGTTAATATGAGTGATGAGAAACCCACTTCTGTACTGTAGGTGTAACGTGTCTATCTCACATACAAGGGTCATGAGCTCGAATCTTGGTTAGGCTGAGTTAGCCGGTTAGGTTTCTTTCCGGGGTTTTACTTATCCTGAACACAAATGTCAGGCAACTTCAAGTTCTATGGACTCTGTGCTCATTTTAGGATCATTTTACCCATTTCACTCATTCGTCGTTCGAAATGAGGTACCAGGCTAAACGATCACAAACTTAAAGAAAAATACGAGTCATAAGTAGAGGGTGAAAGATTGTACGATACGTTTATTACAGATGGGTTTTACTGTGGGCAGATGTCTACTGGTATGTCTGTATATATGACGGCTACTCGGTACCGGTTACGTGTATTCAGCTAACCTGTATCGCATGTTACCGCCTGCGGTTCCGCAGCCTAGTGATATCTAGGCACTACTCCAGATATGCTTTTGTCTGACAGGCATTGTGTTGTGTAATTAGTTGCTTCGTGTTTATAGAGAGCATCAAAAGCATTTGCAACACCTTCTTCGGAAACTTTGTTAACGTTTTGTAGTATATCTAAGTGGTTTTCAAATAGAAACCTTGGTTTGAACCGAGCTTATGTTGCAAATCAGCGGACAATTCACCGAAACACTTTGTAGCTATGTGATTTCCAAGCACTATGTCATTAGCAAGTTCGCAATGATGGCACATACTGCCCTAAAAGTATCTATAGTTTTCTCTCCCACGTCAGAGTACCTCCTTCCACATACGATACGGAATTGCTGCTTAAACGACAGACGAGTTACAGCAACCAAGACGTGAAAGTAAATTCTAATTTAAATGGTGCTCTGTTGGCTTCATACTACCTCTATCATGGTGGGCTTCAACATGTACTTCACAGAAAACATTACCATTCTTAGCATTTCAGGAATGGAAGTTAATTTTTACAACTTAGTGAGTGGGAACCTCCACGAACCTGGGTTTGCTAGTAAAATGCCTTTTGTACTCTTTTTTGGGTATTCAACTTTCCACTAATACATGTGCTATTTTTATATTAATTGGAATTTTATTGAAACAGAACTCATTTATGACAAATATGTAGAATAGGTATGAAAATAATTCATAATTGATAGAGAGCAACGTGTGAATGTTACACACCAAGAGTTTTAATGCGAGAGGTCTGTTTGCATTTTCCTTGTTTTTTAATATTTTTTTCATCATCCAACATCCTTTGTTCTTACGAAAATAAAAGCCATGAAATAAAGCTCAGATCCCTGGATTGCGTTGGGGAATCTGAAATCCCCGAGTGTAAAACACGTACACTGGCGGCCACTACACAAGAAAATACGGGATGAATTTTACGGTAAACATTAAAAAATAACATGATTTTCTTATTTCTCAAGTCTGGAGGGAACACTAGCAAAATGCGTTCCACTCTCAGTAAAGTAAAGAAGCATAATTAAATGAATGGGACAGAGAGAACTAGCAGAGGTTCATTAGCATCATTCCCATGCGGAAAAGCTCTCTTTTTTGTTTCCTTTTATTCTTTTGTTTAGCTGCTTTTGTGTGCATCTCTACGGATATTAACTACGGCGCGCAGTTAGAATTGGTTTTTCTTTGTATACATTTTTCTACCTAGGATATACATCTATTTCATCTTGTTCATATTACATCGCAACTCAAGACACCAGACAGTTTAATTTTGGAGGAGATTAATATTTTCTTTCTGGTTACTAGGTGTTTACAAATGGATAATTCTAGATGCAAAATAATGCAGCCCAGGGCGTTTGAATGCTGTCTTCAAAAGGGAGTGTTTGTATACCACAGACCGTATGAAGGTAAAATAAGTTGTGTAAAGAATAGTCCTAACATGCAGAAAGACTTGTAACATAGCTTTGGTACTGAAAGCTCCCGCAGTCACCTGAGAGTTCGTCACCCAACATAATGCTCACAAGGGAAGACCACGGTGGTTATCGCGGAAGACACAGCAAAGTAATTTCTATCTCTTACTAGAAAGAAAACCTCTGTTTAGTTTTAACTCCTATGCCACAACTATTGAGAGGAGAGGGAGGAATAGATGCGGCGGTTCTAGATTTCCCCTCTCTACTAAAGCCCTCCACTTACAAATCGAGCTGCAGTTAATCTAGCCAGATAGGTATACAAGAAAAACCTAAACCTCTTCTTTTGGTTGACTCCTAGACAGTCAGTAGAGATAAATATGTATACAGCTCTAAGTTCCTGAAGGTATTGTATTCATGAAGAAGCTAATTCCAGCAATGTGTACAGGAATTGTGCAACTTGCCGACGTTTTACTTTTCCGTCCATACAACAATTTTGTGAAGTTTATTACAGATATAATTATGGTATTTTTGACTACGATATTAACATATGGCATAGAGTCTACTTCTTAAGCACTCACTCGTTGATGTGTTTCAAGTTCTCGGCAGCAAGATTCTCCAACTTGAATCAAATATACATTCCTTTTCAATGCGGCTACACCAAAGACTTTTGTTATATATCTCAAACATCCTTCGAAAGAGGATTAACAGAAGAGTGTTTGCATGATGTATGTGGCCAAACTTCTTTCATCAAATGTTGACACTCGGAGAACTGTCAGTGCGTTAACAATGTTGTTGTTACTAACTTGAATATGTTTTGTCCCTGATAAAACTGTTATACTATTTCATATCATATTGTTGACTACTTGTCATAAATAATCGATTTTTTGCATGAATCATTCATACTTACCATATTCTCATCCTAACTTTGACGATTGATATCTCCTTTCTAATAGTCCATAGGAGTTAACAATGTTTACGGTATATGTATATTTTGTTGCGCTGTTAATTGCGCTATGTATGGATATAAATTTACCGAAATATATCCTGACCTTCCCTTGTCAGTATTTATCCATCCATCCATCCATCCAGCACAAGGCTGCTAAATGAAATGGAATCGATGAACACATATTTAAAGGAGTGACAAAATATTGAAGCATTCAAATGAGCAATAAGGATATCGCGAAAATGTCTATCTCAGAAAGGTATTTGTAATAAATTGTATGTCACTCAGTAAGTGACACTTTTATGCAGTAATATTTCATTTGTTTTCTATGGTTGAGCAGATAAACATTACACGTAGGCTAGTCTCAAAAGTTCAAGATATACATTTGAAAAATATTCCTGTATTAACCAAATGATTAGGGAAATATTCGAGACAGTAAAAAACGAGGTGGAGGGATGTTCTTGTAAATCTTCCTGTGATATATTTGGAATTAACAAGTTTGATGTTTACCGGACATTTTGTTTCTCAGTTATGTTGCTCAAACACCACCCTCCCCCCCCCCCCCCCCCCCCCCACACACACACACACACGTGCTTTTTTATTCAGGGAACCACAAAACATTGAGGTAATCTCTGCAGAAAATGTCCGGATAGAATGCTATACTAAGTGGTAGCGAGAGAGTAAAACATATAATGCGAAATATTAAAAGAAAAGGGAACTTTATGAAAATAAAGTTATAAAATTTCGTGTATTACTTACACTAAACTGTCGCGTTTACGCATTTAAATGATCGGTTCTACATTGTTCAATAAGTCTTTCGTTTTTTTGTAATTGTTTTTATCCATCCAATGATCATCCTTAATTTTATGTGTGGAGTTATTTGTATTTTGTGGTTTTTAAATTATAATATAATACTCGACATACTACATGCACTAGTGCAGCAGATCTATAGGAGCTACTGAATCACTTAAATATAGACATTCTTGCTTTCAAATATCAGCATTAAATGTATAGAGAGAAATTGAAAGAGGTGATGCCGATGTGAAGTGTGCGTCTTTTTTGACCCGTCTCCAGTTTCGTTTTCCGATGAACCTGCTGCCGGTTGCTCCAGTGTTGAACTATGAAATTCTTTTCTGAAGTTATGCATGGGACGGTGTAAGGAAAAAGTTGTCAAGTTAACGATAGATTTAATGGAAACTAATAACGATCTATTTCAAGTGAGTTGCCGACTGTTTGAGTCTGAATAGTTTAAATATTTCGAATCCTGTCTCTTTAATTGTAACTACTGTATGAAATCGGGTGAGTTCCGACGTAGCCAGGCCTCACGTTTAAAAATAGCAGCAGCAGCAGCGAAGCGTACGATGTCGTGATTCACAGAAATAATATGTTAAAGGTTCCCTGGTGAAGACCACTAAATCTACGATGGCAATTCGGAAACTAACCTCCGTTGTGAGCTGTCAGTGCCGCATCCCCACCGTATTTTTCTTATTTCTATTCCTAGTAACGCCTTAAATAGCTGAACATAACTGAATTTGAGGGATATGACCTTTAAGTTATGATTTTCTGTTCGACTGAGTTCACCAAAGCACTAATTACATGAACTATACCAACTAAATAATTTACTCAACTCCTAAATCGCCTCGATAATGGACAAACATTTTATCTCATGGTTATGCATTGTGCATTTATTTTAACACACGGAAACTATTTATTGTAATTATTTATCTATCTCCCTATCATTTCTTTATAAAATTGTTCAACTTACACTTCAATATTTCCGGTAGCACAAGAAAGCTAAACAGGAACGCTGGGTTGTAGAAGATAAAAGGTGAAACGTGGATTGGCTCATGAAAAAAATTCCACAATAGAATTTATACAAAAGTGTCGAAATACTTGGTCCTCCCAAGCAATCTATATTGCTAATTTATAAACGTAAATTCGAGATGAGCAGATAAGTGGTTTAGGATATTATATTATTTTTCTTTTAAATATTGTTACACCGAGTGCAGCGCACAACAAAGGATAGTCTGGGCTAAGCTACTTCACACCACATACAAGGCCGGCGAGCAAACAAAGTCGCTCAAGGTCAGTTTGCCTCGTACGACTGTTGAATTCGACAAAGATTGCTGAAACCTTCGAGGGGTATCCGGCGGCCAGCGTGTTTGTGGAACTTCCATAAAGGACCTGTGACGTTGTCCTCACTATATAAGGAGGCGAGGAAACAACAGAGGGGAGAGTTATAGACAGGAGTCGGTCAGTGTGTCAGTGAGAGCAAGACAGCCCTGTGTGAATTTAGTACTGTCATCGTGAAATGTATGTCGCGTCGAAGTGAAGAAGCTTTAAAGAGTGTTGAGCGATTGTATCGTCGGAGTTAGAGTATGGGACGCAGATAAAGCGAACAAAGACACTGAAAGGACTGAGTCAAGGTTACGAGAAGAAAAGAGCTGCGGGTTGCAATATCACGATTGACTGTAGACTGTTAATGCCAATGGAAGAGAACCGAATTTTTATGCAAAAGTTTAGCAGTAAAATACAGCGATGGAGAAACAACTGGACTTGTCATTTTAATTAGTTTAAATTGCTATAAGAAAGTTCTATGGTGTATATATTACTGAACATACATTTAACAGGAATCTATTACGCTCCCTTGTGTGGTTGTCGGTGTGGCCACAAGTGAGAGATGATGGGATCGACTGCATGTCTTCCCCAACAAGATGAGACTGTCATTGTGTGGTGACATTATATTGGATGTACTCCTGTGTTAATGAGCTTGCTGCGGATGTGTGCGGCCTGCAACCACTAACAGCTAATTTACTGGTAACAGATGTTTAAAGGGAAATTATCTTGTATAACCATTCCATCATGACATTCATAATTATTTTAAATTCTTAGGCAAAGTAGGTGAATATAACCAATAAAATCCTATTTACATGTTATAAGGGACTTTGATTTGTTACTTTTAGTTCAGTTCACGGATATATAATAATACAGAGCGTTAACTTTGATGCATGGCCGGCTTAAGGCGAATGTTTTGGCTCCCAGAAGCACGTGGTTTGCCGGGGGGTGAGATATTTATAGCCCCTTAACCCTAGCATTGCCAAATCTTATTGTAGAACTTCGATTACCAACGGCGGGAAGTACTTTGTCACTATCACGGTAACAAAAGTTCACTGTAATTTTTCAAATAAATTTATTATAAAATGGAAACTGATTATCCGGGCTTGTGGGCCGTGGTCTATTGGAACATCTCCTTCTAGACGTTTCGTTCGAAGCTGCGTCGAACATCCTCAGCGGTGTGACCGTGGTACTTTGCTACTCTCGGCGACGACTGATACGGAGCCGTTTGGTTCCACAGGTTTTATACGCTTAGCATATGTGGATGTATGACGGTTGGTCTAGCCTTTGTTTGCTGGTTTATCTGCTGCGTAGGGTGGTTTAAAGTGGGGGCCACTTCCATTGTTGTCGATAGGCTGGCATTTACTATAGCTGAAGCTATTTATGACGTATGATGTTGAATTTGTCTCCGGTCAGGTTTTTACCGGGGGAACACATACAGTATTCAGACACAGCTATTCTGTCTTATAACTTCAATAGGAAGGTGGGAACAAAACGCTTAAATAACGTTTAGCATCCAGCATTATACAAACACGCAAAAAAGACATGTGAGGCTTGCATTAGAAGATCCCGAGTTCGATTATAATCGACTACCCACTCTAAACAATTAGTGGTTTTGTGTGGTCGTGTGCAAATGCACACTTCATCTCTTGTTCTTCTTGGGCCTGGCAGACACAGGTAGTGCGCGAGAGGTCCTCTATTATATAACTTGTATCTATAATAATTAAATTTGGTTGAAGGGCAGAAAAACTTATTTACTGCGTCTCTCTCTTCTCCTCTCCTCCCTCTGTTTTTCTCTCCCGTTGTGACAAAACTAACTTCTCTTACTTAGCTACAAAGGGACAAGACGGTTTAAGATGAACTTGAGATAATAAATTGAGTAGTTGTTGAGAGACCGAGTCCTTCTGCCCGGAAGCAAAATAAGTAGCTTTCATGACAAAATAAGAGACACTTAGCATATGAGAAGACACAGTGTGTTCCAAATTATGTATACACACTTTATTTCTCAGCAAGAAAATGAAACAGGAATACAATTTTTGTTGTGTTTTATTCCCTGAATTTCCTTAAGCTCGTACATGTTCAAAATGTGCATCTTCTGCCTCACTACATTGCCAGTGGAAGTCTAGAGGTGCTAAATCGGCAGATGGAGGCGGGAACTCCGTAGCACTTCTACTTCATCATATCCATCTCTGATTGAATGTGTGATCGAGAAAATTTCTCAAAACATGGAAGTGATTTGGTGCTCAATCTTGTTAGGTAAACCTAAATTTCATTCTCAGAGGTATCATTACGACGTGGAATCGTGATTTTCAACACTTTCTGGTAAGTCTGAACCGTCGCCTATCTGGATCATCCTCATTTGGTGCCTGGAGAACTCCCGAATGTAAGGCTTCCATTTTTGACCTCGCACAATTCGATGAACACTGGTTTTCTTGATACAAAGCCCATGAAAATGTTGCCTCACTGACTTCTTTGAGGATGTGCAAAAACCTGCATGACTGTGTCAGCACTCTCCTTATCACTGGAACCTCTCTTTCTTCCGCACCGACACTTCTTCCATCGACTTCAAACTTGTCTCAGATTCTAGTTATTGTTACCGTTATTGGCGGTGTTCCAAATTTAATCATCCAACGTCCTGAGCTGCGACAACATTTTCCACTTTCCAATATTTGTAGTTCAGTAAGAACTTACGTTCATCGAATGATACTCTCACCGCCATGTTTATTTTTAAGCGATTTTAGAACGACGAACGTGTTGCTGTGTTTTCCCAGTGCCCTCTGGTTCATACGCAACAAAAATGACATTTCTGTCTTATTTCATTACTGAGAAATAACGTGTCAAAGTGTGTTTATACATCAATTTGGGACACACTGTATAATGTTGACTTTTCTGCCTCGAATCGTGTAGAGCCCAAATGTTCTGTATATAGCTGATAAAATTTTGTCTATCCCTATAGAATTTTAAGTGGTTGTAATTACAAAAGATAGTAAACGCTTACTAAAAGAAAATATCAATTAATTATAACTTTGGCCCCAAACAGTAAACCAGCCTGTCACTACTATTTCTTTTAATTTCTAGTCATTAGTGGTATAACATTCTATGTGCATCTGTGTAGTGCAGATAATACGCTTATGTGCTTATCTTGGGAAGGTTTTGTTTTGTCAGCTGCCACACGTTTCGTAAAAGTTTCCTATCTGTATTTCTTTTTAGCTATGTTACAACCCTCTGCCTACATGGATACGTGGTTTTTCTTGTTCTGTTTCTGGTTCAAGAAAAGTTGTTGACTTGTCTCGCAGACGGAAGCACTGAGAACCACCTTCTGGGCTATTCTATGCCACATGCTTGCTGTTCTGAGCACGAACTTGCGCCGGATCCTTCGGTCGCTTCCTTTCCGGAAAGTGCGGGGCGTGTGGTTGCACTATACCCTCCATCCGAACACACATAACAGCTCTACTCTCTCTTTCTCAATCACTATCTGCCTTCCTACTCAAACTCTGGACACTGAGAAGGAAGCTTTTATGGAGAATACAACAGTAAATTACTTAATAAGAAATTGTAATTCCCAAAGCTGTATTTCCAAAACAGCAACAACAGCAATGATGATGATAATGATAAACATCAATGTCTAAGGATGCTAATTGAGATTCAATATTTAATTCAAAAAAAATCCTTATTTGAATATATTTTGTTCACATGCTTATTGAAACTGTATTTTATTTTAACGTATTGCTTGCTTGTGGTTATTTTCTCACGATTTTCACCATCATTTCAAATACTGACGTTACAATTATGTTCTGGTATTTAATACTCATCAAATCACGTGAGGTATTTTCGAAGTATATCCTACAGCTCTGCATATTCGCTATATACTATATATTAGTCGTACTTTGCCGGTCACAGGATGTGTTTTCCCATGGATTCATAGATCGTCCCTTGATGTCCCATTACAACCTTAGCATTTGCTGAATATTTTGTTCCCACAGCAAAACCGTATATTCACTTCCAGCAGGCATTAATAACGTAAACAGCCTTCTTCAGGAATGAGTCGAGATTCATATCTTGGTAACGAAGATATTTATAGGTGTGCCAAGTGACTGAAGAAACCTTAACCTCCATTTTGAATCCAGCTACTGTATATGACTCAGCAGTTTAGCTATGACCTTGTGATTGACACAAGTGAACCTGAGATAGCGTTCTATTGCTTTCTCTTCTCGCTCTGATGTGTTACACCCTTCTTCAAAAGTTACTTATTCTTTATTTCCCGGGACAACAAGTATTACCCAAAATAGAGTTTCTTATGTGTTATGTTAGCGCATCAAACAAAAAAATTATCATCAACAATATCACTAATGAATTGTGCTTACTGGAAGCTCAAGTACCACATTGTAGCAACACTGGCACAGCTTACTGTTCAGCTGCACTGAACACAGGTTTGAACAGCTGGTGTTACTCTACTTGCACCTTTCCAAGAAGTATTTCACTCCACGTTTAAGGATAAACATATTCTCCTGAGTAAATGACAACAATTTACCCAAATACAGTATTGAACTTGCAGTCCCTAAGCGCAGTTATGGTTTAATAGTTATCCGATTAATACGTTATTAAATTATTGTTTTCTCGAATCTCAATGGGCTCAAATGACTTAGCTGTCGACGGGTCCATAAACTCCACTCCACTCCACTCCACTCCACTCCACTCCACTCCACTCCACTCCACTCCACTCCATCCGTCCGTCCAGTTCCATATGACACTACATTTTAGGATATTTTAAAAACTCCCATTCATCCATCCTTCCATCCATCCTTCCATCCATCCATCCATCCATCCATCCGTCCGTCCGTCCGTCCGTCCGTCCGTCCGTCCGTCGATCGAAACGCAATGGCAAATTATATATAGCCCAAAAAAGAAGCAAAACAAAACATTTCACAGAACAGGTTTTCCACCCAAATATGCAAGAGTTCGCTGAGGAAACAGCATATCCCGGGTGGAAGGTACTGTCTCGCCCATACCTTAACCAGGAATTCTTCATGATTCTACTATTTTTTTCTTCAGCGAAACGGTTCTTTATTGACAATACTTGTGCTGGATATATTTGCTACAGTCGTCATGCTTCATGTGGCTGAAGCAGTACCTTCCACCCTATATACATGCAAAATAAGCAGATAAACTCTTGCCGACTCTGTAGCCCTAGAGGAATTCCGTTACCGTTAGCACGCAATCACTGGGATAGCATTTTTCTCGTCTAACTCTGCACCCTTATTCATATTCATAATCATACTCATAGTAGTCATAAGCATATGACGTCACCTGTAAAATACACGTTAATACATAGATTACTTTCATTCTTTTCTTTAGGACCAGTTTCTGAACCTGAATATGTCGTTTTCAGTTCTGGAATCATCTGATCCATACAAATTGTCATACATGGCTAAGGCATCATCACAAGATACATTATGTGTAATTCTTATAAATCCCTGAGATTTTGTGGATCATACCTTTTCCTGCTGTTTGTTTGCATTAGCAATGGCAAAGCACTAACGAGGAAAATCAAATGTCGGCAATATGTAACGAAAGAGGTGCGCATGGACTGGTTGACCTATGCGACACCTAATTGCCAATTAGTATTTCTTGCAGCTAAAGAGATACAGATAAGGTTATTGCTGCAGAAACAATCGAGTAACGTTAAATGTGAGATTTGCTGGTCATGCAAATACGTAGGCGCATTCGTTCGCAAACTATGTTTAAATGAACCTAGGGGTCTCTCAGGCCTCTAGCGACCTACTGAGCGTTAACGCGTTAACGCTTCGTCATAGAAATAATTGTTTTAGCTAGGCATTTCTGCTTCCTGATACCGGAAATGCGATATAGCGTTTATTCGTTATTTAGAACATACCTGTTTTAGGTGGAGAAAGAATTATGTCATGCAGAAAGATAGACATTTCACCTTTCTGTGTGTTTATTCTTCTCTTTGAACTCAAAAACGAGAACTCGGATACATGCCAAATTTCGTATTTAAAGTTCATAGTCTCTTAATATGACACAAGCACGTTGAAAATACCCCCCACCCTAAACTATCCTCTACTTAGCAAAATTTGTATCTTTTAATTTTTCAAACGATTAATCCTTTCGTCAAAATATTTAAGATACATATTTTCATAACCAGGAAAGCTTTAATATTGTCGTATATAAACATGTTGCAAAGCTTTAATTCTGAATGAATGTGGTATACTTTGTAAAACTAGTCTAAAAGAAGAAAAAACAATTACCTACTTATTTCATAAAAGCTTTAAATACATTTTATCTTAAAAGCCGTTTTGTGGTTTTCCAAAATTCATTCGTTTTCAAGTTTGAATTGGAGACGCTAAGAGAAATACTTAGCTTTCTCTGATGTCATAGAATTTCAAACTCTTGTGTTTTACAGTTGCAACAAAACCTGATGTACAGACGCATATATACCTCCATTAACATTAAGTATATATAAGTAATAAGATTTTGTAAAAATAGTTTTACAAACTTCAGTGAAATTGTGTCGTTTCCTGGGATCCTTTGAGGCATGTTCTTCAGTTTATCATGATACGGCAATAAGGGGAAAAGAGGTGAGGTAGATGACTTTGGTTTTTCCGAAAATATCCTGTAATATATATTTAGAATCACACACACACACACACACACACACACACACACACACACACACACTCAAACACGCACGCAACTCGCCATATATATCCTAGCAAAGAAAAACTTGTGTTATATAGGCGCTTTAAGTCGCTAAAAATTGAAACGAAAGGTTTAAAAATTAGAGATAAACATATTTGTGTATATGGGTTACATGAATATGACAATATATTTTATGGCATTTAAATTGTGTTGTATTTTTGTCTATGTTCCTGTTGAATTCCTATGACCAGCAATAGGTTAGTAAAGGTAAATCGACCAATTATAGTTAGAAAGAAAAAGTACTACTTCATTTATCTATTCATTGGTTTATTTAGTCATTCGTTTATCAATACTCATGTCCAATCATTTATGCCTGCCTGCTGTCCGTCTACATATCTACGAATTTACTTATTTACTTGATTTACTTATTTACTTGATTCACTTGTTTACTTGATTCACTTGTTTACTTGATTCACTTGTTTACTTGATTCACTTGTTTACTTGATTCACTTGTTTACTTGATTCACTTGTTTACTTGATTCACTTGTTTACTTGATTCACTTGTTTACTTGATTCACTTGTTTACTTGATTCACTTGTTTACTTGATTCACTTGTTTACTTGATTCACTTGTTTACTTGATTCACTTGTTTACTTGATTCACTTCTTTACTTGATTCACTTCTTTACTTGATTCACCTCTTTACTGGATTCACTTATTTACTTGATTCACTTATTTACTTGATTCATTTATTTACTTATTTATTTTTGCTTCTATGCAGCAAAATTGATATTACTGTGATTTCACTGTTCTCTTTACCTTTTTCTTATAAAATTCTGTCTTGCTATGCATTTAATGAACATTGTTCATGCTTTTTTTTTTTTGCATCCCTTAAAAACCTTCTTACACATACACATTATACATATCCCTATGCTGGACGATCATGTTTTCCCCTTAAATTGTAACCCTTTTAAGGCGTGTCCTGCTCTAGCCAATAAGGTATCACTACCAATCATAATTAGAGGTGTGTATGGCAAACTGAATGCACTCACTACCTCTTTCTTTTAGGAATACGGTCGAAAGCATAAAGATGTATTTTGTTTGTACGCCATTTTGTATCATTTGTTTTGGTTATTGGCTAAGGTTATTTAGCAAAAGGAGTGGCACATCCTTGCACCGTGGCCTCAAGTAATCAATAAAATGATCAAAGTTTCGTATAGCGATAAATAATCTGACGCAGACGCTAGGTGCAGTGCGATTATTTTAAGGGTTCTTTGTACAAGATACAAGAAGGTTAAGATGGTGGATACCGAAAATAATACAAATGTGACACCCCATATTTTATGTATATAAGCTGTCACTGTATCCTATAGAGTGAAAATATTGGATGTGTGGCACTGCTGTTTTCAAACAGAACACCAACATTTCACGGTTGACGCCTCTGATAACAGCATTCAGCGTGCTTTATTTCTATGTATGACTATAATATTGGAAATCGAAGGCTCACAATACCATAATGTTGTGGGGAGGAAACAATAACGGTAAATGAATCGCTCTTAATGTTGAGACCGCACCAAACAAAACGAAATGTGTTTGGAACGCAAATGGTTGCAAACCAAAATGTAAAGACAAGGATATTATATAATAATGCACTCAATGCGATGAGTGACCCAATCATGGAGACAAATGAGGGCGACCATTAAAGATAATAATAAAGCAGCGTATTTAATACTACTTTATATAGAAAATTTATTTTCATTGCACATCTTGAGGACAAGTTAATCTGATCATACATAAAATACACCTTAGTGAGTTAAATTGCCACTGCTTTTGAAGTTCACAATGATTTTTCCTGAATTTTTTTTTGAATGATTTTAAAATCATGACAATTATTGCATGTGGTTATTTGCATTGATAGCTTATGTTGTTGCTGAGTCAATAAAATTATTTTATCTTAAAACACATGTATGTTTTATTCTGAAATTATTTGCAATAGTGAACCACACATTTGCATGTTTATTTTTAGTGTAATCAACTATCTTTTGAACCGCAATTGTTTAGTTATGCATGTAATTTACTAGAACTTAACATAATTTTCAAAGCAGAAAAAAAGAAACAAATGAAAAATTTGCATTGCTGCTGCTTTCTAAGTAGCACTCATTAAAGTATATGTTCCTTTTTACTTGCTCTACTGGTAAGTAGGGGAAGTATTGTATTCCACCCAAAAATTCGATGTCGAGATTTCATTGGAAATATATGTTTTGAGACACCTTGAATAAAAAAAAAAAAGCATTTTAGAAAAAGGTCCGTGTGTGTATGTGTGTCTGTGTCTCTGTCAGTCTGTCAGTCTGTGAACAGCATAATTCAAAAACGAAAAGTAGGTTAAAAACCAAATTTAGTATTTAAGTTTAATGTCTTTCAAGGATGCGACACGAAGATTTAGAAGAAAATAGTCCCACACTAAATTACTCTTTACACGGAAAATGTTTCGAAAATTTTTATTTTCTTGAAAATGACTAACGAGTTTGATTAAAATGTCATGTGTTTGAGATATTTTTATGAAAAGTGAAATATATATTTTTAATTTTCTGGCTATAGCACCGGTAGTCCTATTTACTCAGGACGACTTTTGCATAACTAATAAACCGTAAGAGACAGACCAAATTATGCTATACAAAATGTAGATCTTGCTAAAATACACAATTTATGCCTGAATAAATTTTCTTGTAGGGTGAGCCATTTCGTAGATATTCCTTGTTTTTTTTTTTGTGAGTTTCGGAAAACTTAAAGCTTTCGTGAAATGGAACATCGTTCTTCATTTTTTTATATATTAAGTGCGCAAAGAGAATGGAATCTCAAAGCTTTAAAACATTTGACTATCGCTCAAAGCCTACTGTATTCTAATATTCCCCCTGCACCTACAAGGAAATAAGCTATAAGATAATGTTTACAAATGTTTATCTTAACACGAAGAAGATATAGGAATAAGAGTTTGTCAGAATGGTTAGTACTAGAGTAGAGAAAGTCGCATGAGTGCAACAAATCAGATTTTTAGGAATTCAATTTTATCGATGTAGGTAAATTTTATTGACTCTGTGGGTTATAGCGATTACTGACGGTTTGTATATGCACACGTATATTCTTTCTTCTTCATCCTACTGACGTTTACTCTCTCTTCATCTCCTTCTCCCTCTCTTTCAGTTTCTCTGTTTCATACGATAACCAGTAAAATAACTGAACCTCTACTAGTTGCACAAATATTGGATTTACTATTATTTCACAAGCAATTTACCACGCTTCACTGCTCCCGAATAACCAGTCTGCTTGATTTATGTCATTTCGAACATGTTTCCCGAAAACATCTACATATTTCGGAGTTAAAACCTGTTCAACCAGTGCAAGAAAATCGAAAAATATGACTAATGTGAGGGGGAAGAAGGACCTTATGCCAAACTTGACGCATGCTATTTTAAAGAGACGTGTTATAATTCATCCTTTACAGTTTCAAAGAAGCAAATCATACGGCCGTCGGTCAACTGAAAGATTATCTTTGGGAAGATAAGCTTCTCAGCAAAATCTTCTTCCTCTTTCAGTACTTCTCGTATGGGAGACTTGCACACTCCGGACGTAAAAGTGGATGTCTAGGGTCAGATACCCGTTGAGGATATGTGATAAGCTCGAAGCCTAATATGAGAGGATGATATGAAATGATGGGAAAGTGATGAAGCGTGAGTTGATTATGGAGCAGTTGCGGGCAGGAAACCGGAGGGAACCTGTCCACACGCCGCTTTGTCCACTACAAATCCCACATGCACCTCACCTTGGTAATTGGCGAGTGCTTTAACCACTCAGCCACGGTCCAGCAACAGCAAAACTTTGCACTACAGCAAATTATATTTTTATGGAAACGCAAGGAGCCAAATTCACATACCACGTTTTTTACATCGTTATAACACGGGGTTCTCCGGGTTTTGGGACAAGAGAAGACGGAGGGAATCTTCTGCAATGCTACAAATATGCTATCTCAATTGGCCTATTATGACTGAATACGAGTTGAAGTGCGGTGATAATAATACTTTTCAATCAAGTAACCCCTCAATTTGCCCCCGAGGCACTTAATGAGGCTGAGTGCATTCCGGGCCAGGTCTCCCAGCGGGCGAAAATCCCCTCGCTAATACCAGGAATCGAACCCGAGTCTTCCGCAGGGTAAGCAGCATCACCACCACCACGATAAGAGCTGGTCTACCGGTTCTAATTTCTCGGGTTCAAATCCGGCGCAGACCGATGCCTTTTAAGTGTGCTTCACGTTAGTAGATTTACTGGCATGTAAAAGAACTCCTGAGGGACAAAATTTTGGCACACCGGCGACGCTGATGTGATCCTAGCAATTCACAGCGTCTTTAAAAGAAAATATTGTCATATTTGATTTTTAACAGTATAAGTGTCATTTCTAACACTATAAATCTCATTTTAGACCTCCCAAATGGCTCACATATTCAATTGCTTAGTTTGGGTTTTGGAAATTTGAGATACTTCGACTCATAGAATCTGTATAAGCACAAAAATAAAAATACAACTGTTCTAATTTGATCTTGGAATCCAAGAGTGCAACAACTTAACTATTTTTTAGCTTTGTCGTATTCCACTGTTACAAAGAAGAGGGGGAGATCCTTCATCAAAAGGAATTTTTTATAAATATGCTTCATGAATTGCTTTATGGAAAACCGTTGCATAAATGAAAGTCTGGGTTTTAGTTTGTGCAACTTAGTCCACTCTACACCAGTAGTAACAGCCCCAGCGACTCCTAAATTTGCATATCAACGTGAATTTCAAATGTGAGGGATCATTAAAATGCAAGACACAAGTTAACATCTGCGCCTAAGGACTGTTTAGAAGTTAGGCGGCAGATAAACACAGACCAGGGAATTTCTGCTTCACTCACAAAGACCACAGATCCCTTCTAATGTCCTTAGAAGCAATCGTCATCGGTTTTCCCAATTTACGAAAATAAACAAGAGTTTTGTCTCAATGCATTTCACACGAAGCACTGTTGAGGGACTGTGTACGTTTAACCTAAAACAAATTCTGTATTTCTGTTGGAGATATGCTTCAGTTCAAGTGTAAACGTGGTCGATTTAAATTACAAGTAATGAAATGTACTTGTAGTGATTTCCCTCAGCTCCTATGTAAATAAATAGTTAATGGGTATTGAAATCTACAACATAGAATCCAGCTAAAGTATCCACAGAACCATAAATGGTGTAACTTTTTGGTAAAATAGTTATAGTGACAGGTATGAGGTACATATCCAGTATTCGGCGTTACTGAAATTACTAACTTCCAACCCTTGTAAATAAAAATGTTATTGAACTTTGATGTTAACTACGAATAATGCTTGATATACATAATCTTACTCGGTTTGTACGGACCAGGTATGGGTATGTTAGGCAATCTCCATCACTCATTTGCTGCTTGAAACACACAACAGTTTTCTAATGCAGTGACGCTGCAATATTGTACGCAATAACGACCACAATAATTTGTTGAACATTTGTAGCGTACACAAATCTACAAAGTATTGTGTGTAACTACTGGAAGAAGTAAAAATATTGAGCATGCTTATGTATTCTTCTTGAAAGTTTCTGCGATATTATATCGTATCTTCGATTTGATAATAATGAGATATTTCGGGTTTGAAGAGCTTGGTTTGCCTTGTCATTTAATGCATACCTTAGATTTTAATAAATAGCACCTACAAGCTCTTCAAAACCAATAATGCACTCCACTGCTACGACAGAGGGGTAGAATGTTACGTCACAGTATATTTCCATGGCGAGTCCACGGCCCTCCCTCCTGAATGTGACACCTGGCTCACCAGTACCTGTTATTTAATGAGCTAAAGTATTTTTTTCTTAATGTCCATAATCTGAAATAATCTGTTGCTATTTACAATATGTTTTCTAACTTAAGAAAACATTTAATTTGTTAACATCACGTATTATAGATTTCTTACAAAAATAAATGGTATCTTAAGTAAATTTAATGTTATATTAAAATTTTCAATATCCTTTCATCTATTAATATTATCACTACAAATCCATAATTAATTCTTAATTTATTTTAATTTAGTTTGCTTGCTCTATTATTGTTATTCTAAGCGGAGTCTACGAAATCAGGTTAGAGTAAAAATAAGTAATGTATAAATGCGGAACGTTGAAAGCAATACAAATGGTCTTAGAGGCCCAATCAGCGATGTAGGCTACCTGAGTACAGCACAACAGAATGGGGACCTCTTTGGGGAAGAAAGGAGAGATCATAAGCAAATAAGTACAGAGGTATTTTTAGGCGTGGAGAATGACTTTGTTCATGCAAATTTATGGTGGGGTAACGTCTCAGTTTGCTTCCTTGAAATAACAAGACACTGCTGATAATGCGAGCGAGCACTGTACTTAATCATATACTGTTCCCGATGTTTATTTAACAGAAGTCTAAGTTGATACCCCTGTGTCTTTTAAATACAAACGTGGACTCCTCCATAAACACTGCACAGGTATCGGCCATTCGCCACGGCTAAAATTGCTTCTATAAACTGAGCAGGGAAAACGAAAGATGTGCACGTGTAAATGTGAGAACAATACAGCAACCGGATGACGCCTCTAGTGCCATTATAATAAGCAAAGACTACAACAGACGGATACTTTTTATCTGGGGCAGCCTGTAAAAATAGCGACCAGAAACTAATGGGGGAGGAGGGAAAGATATTGTTCAAATTACTATCAGGCAACTAGTATTATTTTCCCATATTTCTCTGGTGCAATAAATATTTTGGGCATTTATAGAGAAAGTTTCGAGCGATTCGTCTTTCCAAAAATCGCTGAGGAACAGAGTTTGTTAAAGCCTTTGAGAGTGTCGTATTTTTCCATCCATACATTGCTGAAACTGCCGTATAAGTGAAGCTATTCCATTTGTCTGGGTACGTACGCAAGTTGGTAGAGTAATGTCGGTGGAGAGGCATTGTTGGGAAAAGTCTTAAAGACAAATGGTGATCATGTCTTGGTCGTGACCATAGCTTTGTTTGTGTTCCCGCAGCGGGCGCACAAATAATGGCTGGGCTATTTTTTCTGCCTTCTCGTCCTGAATACTCGAAGCGGCATTTCTATGCACTTTATTCATTCCGTTCTTTATTCTGTTTCATTGCTTCGTCTGTTCTTTTAAAAGAGGCCGGGAGTAATAAAGTGGCGGCTGTAAACAATACAAAAACAGCTTCACAGATTCTGTATTGACTTTCACTTGTTCTGAACTTAGTTCAGAGAAGATTCTTATTTTTGTGACTTGTGACTTTCATAGTTTGTTCCTATTTGTCATGTTGGTCTTTCCGTATTTTTATTATTAATAAACTAGTTTTAAGAGCTGCTTTACTTGCATATATGTCTAAATAGTATATCAATTAAGATAATGATTTGTTGAAACGTTTATCCTGTAAAAGGAAATAAATAGTGTCTTTTTAATCACATAGATAGTAATTATATTCAAGCTGTTAATTCATTTTTTACCTACGATAAGTAGAAAAAGGTACGTGTAACTCACAAATTTGATACTGAGATTTGATTGTCGGTTTTGAAATCCCTTGAGCCCAAAAAAAGAGAAAAGAATAGGGGTTGACCACATGTGAGAGAGAGAGAGAGAGAGAGAGAGAGAGAGAGAGAGGGAGGGAGAGAGAGTGAGGGTAGGAGGGAGGAAAAGACAGAATGACACGATTCAAAAACGAAAATTGAGACCAATACTCAATTATTGCCTATTAAGTCCTACACTTAAATGGGATAGAAAATGAAGATTATCAGGAAAATCTTCCACCCAAACTTTATAAGCATGAAAAGCTTTGTTGTTATTTTCTGAAAAATACCTGTTTTAATTAAAATATATCTTTAAGGTCTTTGCAGGGAGGATAATATTTATTTTTGTAATTTTATGTAAATAGCATTGAAGATTCATATTGACTATATTGTATATAACTTTGTATAACTAGGAAATCGTAGAATATAGAGAAAGTTTATCACTGGAAAACCGTAGAGCTCATGGAAATACACAAACCATGTGGAATAATTGTTCATATCGTTAGGCATTTTCGAAGTATTCGTTGTCATATGTTTCAATAACTGGATTACAGTATTTATACAGAATCTTGAAAAAATACTCACTTTTGCCTCTTGGTGGCTTTCTGTTGACAAAAACTGACTTATGGCGTGGAAATAAATGCCATTTCCTTTCAATATGGTGATATGATCAAGTCCATATTGCTAAATCTTTTATTGTTTCTAGTATAATTATAATGAATTTAACATGAATATGCACGAAGTTATATTACGTTGTAATGTGTAGAAAAAACCTTGTGACGGAACACATCTTTGCCTGAAAGAGATCATTTAGAGTTCCGTAAACTTCCTAACGTATGAATGATCAATAGTAATTTTCTTACTACATATTTTTAATAGAATATTTTGGTAAATAATTGTTATTCCTGTTTATATCATTTAGTCCCCGCTACTCTGGGGCTTGAAAGAAATATTGGTAATGTTATGCTCAACGTACTTTTATGAATACCATTAATTTTATACTGACGTATCTTTTAATGCATAGATTCTCTCCATCGTAATGAGCCATAAGCAGAAAACCTTATCCTAACCTTAACTCACATTGCTAAGCACAGAGCGATAGAAACTTGTTGGATGGCCTTTTTTGTTGTCACACTTATCGTAAAACTGTTCTACCTCACTATTTTTCTGTCTTGGAATGATTAGTTGGCAATTGTTCAGAAAATCCCAAAAACTGACAACGGTGAATACACAATAATTGATTTGGTATTCCTTTGCTTGTTTCTTAGCTAAATTAGGTAATTACATTTATGGCCTCCTCTGACTTAAAGTTTAGAAAAGAATAATTCTGTCGTGGTATATACCTCAGATGATAGCTTTAAGTGCCTCCTTCTGCATACGGCTTACAAAAGTTTACAACATAAGTTTGAGTACCCCAAAATGGATACATTGTAAAACTGAATTACTTGGCATTTTTACGGACTGTCTATAGACTTGGATCAATTTTTGATTTCTCTACCACGTATAGTGAGTGAGTGAGTAGTGGGGTTTACGGGCCCGTCGTCATTAGGGCCCGAAGTCCAATATAAAAGCAATCAAAGAAAATAAAACCTCACCCCCTTTAAAGCTAAAAAGTTCAAGTTAAAATACCTAAAAATGAACGTTAAATCCACTAAAAAGAGAGCAAAAACAGGTAAAAAAGGAAAAGTAAACACCAATAAAAACTTCTATTACGAAAAACGTAAACTAGTTACACTGTTAAAAAAGGGTAAAACACGAGTAAAACGTCCTAAAAGTATTTTTCCGCCTAGATAAAAGAAACCTTACACTTGCTTACCAAAATCGATACGCGCAACAAACCGCAGTACTGCATTTACAGCTGCTGGGCCGTTGCCTAACACGGTGCACAGTGTAAGACCCAGGCCAAAGGACTGGCGCTCACGAGCATACCGCGGACAAGTGAGTGAGTAGGGCTTAAGGGCCCGTCGACAGCTAGGTCATTAGAGTCTACCGCGTATAGTAAGTAACTAGGGGAAGTATTGTATTCAACCCAAAATTATATGTAGATATTTCCACCAGAAATATATGTTTTGAGGTCCCCTGGATCAAAAAATACATTTTTACAAAAACGTCTGTGAATGTCTGTGTGTGTCTGCTTGTGAACAGCATAACTCAAAAACGATAAGTCGATAAAAAACCTAGTTTATATTTGAATTTAATATCTTTCAAGGATAATACCCGAGGATTTTGAGAAAAGAAAATCCTTCATGCTATACTACTCTTTACATGAAAACTTTGTCGAAAATTGTATTTTTTTTTCTAAAACGGCTCTAGATTTTATTTAGAATGCCATATGTTTAAAATATTTTATAGCACATTAAATGTATATTTTGAATTTTTGGGCTGTGTCTATGTAGTCCTGTTTACTCTTGATAATTAACCTGTAGACCGTAAGAAAGTTTTCAAATCTTACTATACAAAAAAATGTGGTTCTCGTTAAAACACAATTTATGTCAAATGATATTTTTTTAAATCAAACATTTCGGAGACACACCTTGTTATTTTTCAGAATTTTGCAATAGTTATAACATCTTCATAAATGTCATGTAACGAAAACGAAATTTCAAAGTCATCATATAGTAACCAGTCTTAAAACATTTGACTATCGCTTAAGGCCCACGGTATCCCTCTTGTACGTACAAGAAAATTAGCAATAAGTTCTACAAAAGTCTAACTCAATTAACATGAAGCAAGTAGAGGAATAAGTATTTGTAAGACAAGTTTGTGCAAGTATAAGAAAGTCATGTACGTAAGTGCAAAACAGATCGGATTTTTATTCTGTTATTTTAAAGTTCTATAGTTGCAACTAGAATTTTCCATCGGGAAGGGAACCAGTGTGTTATTCAGTGATATATAACAACTAAAGCAGAGTGAGAGCAGCTGTAATCACAGTATCTGCTAAAACAAATAGTATTACAATGATAATCAAGGAATAATAAAATCCTTATCCATCTCTTGCCATTCCATCTTCACCGTTTTCCTATACAACGATGTTGAATTTGCAAACTCATACATTCATTCATGTAATCGTAAGGGATTCTTGGGAACAGCATACAAGATACTAGACAAGACTAACATTGATCTGGAATATTCGCTACTGCGAGATTATTTTGATCTGAAGTCACAATTTATTCCTTTCACCCAAAGAAAGCATTGTATTATTTTTCTTTCTCCACTGACAGTAGCACGCAACATGGCTGTTTAACATCTTGTTATGATTGCTTTACTGTAACCTGCATCACTGGAAAATTATCTGAAGTAATTCGACGAGAGGGTTTTACATCAGGACATTTTGTGAGCGTGAAACCCTAGAATTATGAAATATTAAAACCTTAAGTGGTATTTGTTTAGAGTATTTCATGAAATAATTATTAATTTTATTTAATAATAATTATTCGAGAGTAGACAATTTACAACTTACAATAACACTCGTACATTTTAACTAACATTTATTTTCACAGTTGGCACTACAAGTAATCCAGTAGGTTGTGAAGACAATTCCACTTTGAGTTTGCAACTTATTTCGTTGTAAAACATCTGAAATTGCTTCAACACACATGACCTGCTCTTTTCCGTATGCGTTGACTTCGCCTCTGCAATTAAAATATCAATATCCACATTAGAATATTTCTCAAATCTTTTGTCTGCCATTTTTAAATGGCCCGCTAACTGATTTTACTGCGCATGGATACTTCAGGTGTTGAGAAACGTAAAACAAGCTGGTGGAACTGCAAGAAGGTGTTATAACCAAAGAGATAAGACCACGAACAAGAGGTGATAACTTGGTATGAGTGTAATAGTGTAGCATATTATGTATATTATGCATATATATATATATATGTAATTCACAACTTACCTACGCTATAAATGTATATATTTCTACCACATCTTGCATTCCATCGACACATTTGATATCTAGTTTTTACCGGAAGTTGATGTTTTGAGATCCCTTGAATGGAAAAGTGATAGAAAAATGGTATCTGAGTGTGTGTCTGTATTACTGTCTGGTATCTGTTAGCATAGTTGGAAAGCGATAAGTGGGATAAATACAAAATTTTTCGAGTTATTCAAAGTTATGCTCAATTTAGTCGGTATGAAGGTTTATAAGATATTTACATAAAATTACAGATATGAATGTTATTACCCTATATAATACGGAAGAAAGTTAACAAATGGAGTATTATTTGGTTAACATGTAATGGATTTTTGACCTTTTTAAGGTATATTCATTATCCCTTTTATTCTATGTAATGATATGATAATTATTCATAATATAAATAAGAAGAGATTAATGGTAATCAGTTTCAACTTCAAGTTTCTAGTTAAAACAAGTATTTTTAAGTAACTCGAAATATTATCCCTGCAAAGAACAATTTATTTGTGGCGAGGTATATTCATGAGAATCTTCGATTCATATTGTTGTAAAGTCAAGACTTAACTACGAGGTAATTGAGTATTTGTCGAAGTATTCTCTCTCTCTCTCCTTCCCTCACATATATCAATACCGACTTGATGCTCTGCTTTAAGTTTCTTTTTGTTTTTGTCTTAATTTTGCTTTTTTTCTCAAGGGATCTCAAATTTGAAATATCTGACATGTTTGATATGAAAATTTTGGGTTATACAGTGTTTTCTCTTCCTGCCATAGGCAAATGACAAATTTAATATTTTATTCACAAAGCAGTAGTTAATTACCTGTTATTTATACCTACTTATATGTGTGTGTGTGTATGTGTGTGTGTACGTGGGGTATCGTTCAAAAGAATTGAAGAATTGTAATAACTTAAACAACGAAAGTGTAATATAGCAAATAGGAACACGCATAACAATCAAGACGGAGGAAAAACAACAATCGTTTTTGAAAAGCATGTTTTTTTCCAAAGCAACCAAGGTTAATCTAAGATGCGGCGCGAAGAACTTTCCGCAAATGTCGTACACGAAACTACCTATTAGACGGAAATATGCTGGATCATTTTGACTTTCTCAGAATTGTCTGGAGATTTTTGATTAGAATACGAAATATTTTGGAAATTTACACTACAAATAAAATGTACACACCAAATTTGCTGCAAATGGCCTGCAAGGTTTCTTCATTCCAATGTAATTTTCCATAGTTGTTTATAATATAGAAGTTAAGAAATTAAAAAGGTGCTACAGTGCGCTAATGCGCACTAAAGCCACACTACATACCGCCGGAGCTGGCTCGTCCAGCCCAGAGGGTTCGGAGCAGAGAGCACCTGCTTCACCAGTGGTCGCCGCAACTGTGGTCCTGGGCACGTTTACTGCCGTGGATCCTGGCGTACCTCGGCCCCTCGCGACGTAGCTTTTCCTGAACTACGTCACCAAGCTGTGGCCTTCAGTCTCGAAGGCCACTAGATACAGTCCAGGAGGGGACCTATATCTCTTGTGCGCCTTGTCTTTCAAGACAAGGGCCACTTCGACGCTGTCCTTTGCAGCGGTCTGGAGCTCCTCGGAGAATCCCTCCGGATAGAGCCCAGCCGGACTAGACACCACCCTGCAGACGCTACTGCAACGCCGAGGTGCGACTATAATAGTATGGTGCCCCCAACGACACCGTCAACTGCCTCCATCACACGCCGACGCCCCTTCATGTAAAGGAGCTGGAGACCATCGATAGGAAATCGTTCTTCATTTCGAACGAACCTCATGCTTCCATGAATGAACATTTACGAAAAAGAATTCAGGCATTTTTTGGAGGAAGGCGACTTCGGCATCACTTAACACATATTAGAATGACAGCGTTCTAATTCTATTTAAAAGAATCTGTTAATGAATTCAAGTATTAAATTTGAGTGTAACTTTTGCACACATTAAATGATTTACGTGGGTCATTCGAAATTGCACTGTTTGATGGCAGCGCCCGGCATATCGGCAACGCCTGTGTTAGCGACACGTGTTATTGGGCTGATGCTGTGGGTTGAACAGTTAAATGGGGCATGCTGAGTAAGTTAACTGGGGTTGTCATTTATTGTGTTTATATTATATTTGTCTAATGCTCTTGAGTGTTTGTCTATTTTATCAATTCTGTTTAGTTTTCATGTATGTATTCCGTCATTAAGCTTATTTGCAATATATTCAAGGAAAGCATTCTGTGCATATGTAATTTCAAGTACGTTTCCCAACAGTCCTGTCCTGTATTCCAGGCCTACAGGTTTCTATAATAGTAAAACTGCTTACTTGCTCAGCTGTGTATGTACTGGGGGAAGCTAAAATAACTAAACCGGGTAAATAGCAGTTGGAACTAACTTGACTAAAGCCCCTCTGTGCTATTGAATGATTATAAAGTGTCGAAGTATTTCCCTTCTGGTTTGAAGTAAGGAAATGGAGAGAGGGATGGTATCAGATTGCCACATTATGCCATCTAGCACACGAATATTGAACTTTGCAGTACTTTAGGAAGCAAGTTGAAACCTATTTCACGTAGAAAAATGATAATACTGAAGTGCACAGTAAAGTGGCATTTAAATTGCCTATAACTAAATATACAATGAAGAAATCACAATAAAACAAGTTTTACATGATTTACACATATATTAGTTACCTGATTCACAAATGGAGAAAGTTACAATTTTCATGTGTAATGTAATTAACACCACCTTAAAGAATCAACAGATTAGGGATCGCTACAGCTCTGTAGTTGTAAAACAAACTCTGGAATTTAGCCGATAGACTTAATATAACTGAGAGAAATTCAAGTCAAAGTGCTAAACTCCAAAAATGTGCGTTTCTGTTAGTGAGAATCCGAGTTCATTGTTTGACTTTCACATTTCTTTACACATGAATACATTAAGCACAGAAGGGATGATATTTAATTGTCTCGCAAAGGGAAAAGGCCATAAAATGTCAACGGTATAAAGTTTTCCTTCTGGTCTTATAACATAGAATATGCCAACTTTGTGCGGTACTTGGCGTGCGGGAAGCAATTTCACGCCTTACTGCAGTCTCATTTTCAATGTAGTAATGAAAACGACTGGAAGAGTTCGCGGTTACTTCCTACTGTCGTGTGAGCTTCAGAAAGGAACCAAGTTACCTTCCTACTAATTGGGCTTTATTTTGAACAAGAGGGAACTCCCGTGTAGATCTGTGTTTCATTTGGAACTATAGTTATCTGCATGCTGAGAGAAATTAATTACCTTTGACGCGTGGCAAATTCTGGAAACAATACTCCTGGTGTTAATGAAAAAATCTAATATGTTGCCCTCATATGACTTTCTCTACTCTTATTCCTATATCTTCTTCGTGTTAAGATAAACATTTGTACAAATTATCTTATTGCTTATTTCCTTGTAGGTGCAAGGGGAATATTAGAATAGTAGGCTTTGTGCGATAGTCAAATCTTTCAAAGCTTTGAGATTCCGTTCTCTTTGCACACTTAACATATAAACAAATGAACAACGAAGTTCCATTTCACCAAAGTTTTTAAGTTTTCCGAAACTTACACACATAACAAGGAATATCTCCGAAATGGTTCACCGTACAAGAAAATTTATTCGGACATAAATTGTGTATTTTAGCAAGATATACATTTTTTGTGCAGTAAGATTTTGTCTATCTCTAATGGTTTACCAGTTATGCAAAAGTAGCCCAGAGAAAATACGACTACAGGGGCTATAGCCAGAAAATTCAAAATATACATTTCATTTGTCATAAGAATATCTCAAACATATGACATTTTAATGAAAATCGTTAGAGCCATTTTCCAGAAAATAACAATTTTCGAAAAATTTTCCATATAAAGGGTAGTTTAGGGTGGGGATATTTTCTTCAAAATCTTCATGTTGCATCCTTAAAAGACATTAAACTTAAATACCAACTTTGGTTTTTAACCGACTTTTAGTTTTTGAGGCATGCTGTGCACAGACACTTAGACACACAGATAGACACACACGCACCTTTTTCTAAAACTGCTTTTTTTTTAATTCAGGGGGTCTCAAAACATATATTTCCGGTGAAATCTCGACATCAAATGTTTGGGGTGGAATACAATATTTCCCCTACTTACTAGTAGAGAAGGTAAAAATCTAGGTATTACATTCGGATGAATTTCTGTTGGCCAATATAAACTAAGCTATTTATTATCTTCTTCATTTTAATTGAAATCAAGGTTTGAAGAAATGCCTACATTACACATTTTGTTGCAAATGTAAACAGAATAGCGACTTCAAACTTCTAAGAATTGGACACCATATGGTTACCTTAAAATTCCATATTTCGTCTCTGCAGTGCGAGAGACAGCATTCGACAGAATTTTAAAAGATTGACGAGGCGTTGAATGTTCTGAACCATTAGTAATTCAAATATCTGAAAAGCCTTAAAATGTTATTTAACGTTAATTGAGTCATTTACATATTTGTGTCGTACGTTTTCATCTGACGCTGAATGTTTACCAGTTATACAGTATTATAAAATGCTTTCTTGGGATTAAAATAAATTCACAGCTATTCCCCAAAATTGAAGATACACATTTTATTCCTTGAAAGGTCCGTTCAAGTTACATCTTCAACCGCATTTTCGTCTTTGAATTATGTTTTTATAGACACACAGGCGTAAACACTCGTGCATACAGGCACTTCTTGTTCAAGGAAGAGGGACTCTCAAAGCATATAGCAGGTGCCCCAACTCATTCGGCTTTGGTTTAAGCAGATATCCCTTCGTGTGTTAAAACTGGCAACTGAACAGATCAATTTCTATGAAGGGGGCACCACCAGAGGCGTGAGCCAATATCGTTCAGGTTATAAAAGCAGACGAGCAATGAGAGGTATTTCACAGGCTTAAACTAGCGTGTGAAGTCCATAATAATAGACAATAACCAAATAAACAACCTAAAAGGTCTTAGAATATTTTCCATTTTACTTGCAGGGACTTTATTTTCCAGAGAATAAACTCACAGCTGCTGTCTAACATCGCAGATTAACAATAACAATAATAGCCTAATGTGGCCCTTGAAGGTCAAAGACCTCCTGCTAGAGGGCAGCTCTGTTTCACTAACGCGGTTAACATCACAGATTACAGATTCTAAATTGGCGTATCAAAATCCATGCAAACATGAGTGCACGTAACGTGTCATTCACCATTGTAAGTTTCTTATTACTGTTATTGTTGTATTTCATTATTAGTTTTTTTGTTTGCAGGTATTTATTATTATTATTATTATTATTATTATTATTATTATTATTATTATTATTATTATTATTATTATTATTATTATTATTATTATTATTATTATTATTATTATTATTATTATTATTATTATTATTATTATTATTATTATTATTATTATTATTATTATTATTATTATTATTATTATTATTATTATTATTATTATTATTATTATTATTATTATTATTATTATTATTATTATTATTTAGTGGTCAGCGGGTGGGGTGGTTGTACAATCAATGGGGCTAGCCTCCCATCCCTCGCTAGCTTCAGGTCACAATGACCAGTGTATGTAGTACTGGTCGAAAGGCCCCTTACACAGGGTTATGTGTGAAGTCCTCAACAGCAAATAGACGGAGAAGATGAACTTCGGAACGGGAGTTTGGTGAAAGAGGCCACTCATCTATTGGACTTTATACAAAAAGGGGCAGGGACACTCCAAAGCCTTGGATGGCATTCAGCCTAGGAGAGAGAATTGCAATATCAAACTCTGGTCCTCCAGGTTGGAGGTTATGGCGAATGGGTTGGTACTCCTCCCAAGTAAAAATATCCTACTCATAAAGCTCAGGAAAAGGAAAACCGAACGGATTCAATGAAGTCGACCTCAGCCATATGTAAAAAGTTGGCATTGCGGAACAGTTAAATATAGTTACTTGGAATGTACGAGGGATATCCGGCAAAGAAAATGAAATAGAAAAATAAATGGAAAGTACACAGTTGGACATCGCCCTATTATCGGAAACATAAAAGAAATTGATGGGCTCTAAGCAGTTAAAATATTATACACCGTTTTATAACGGAGCAGCCCAAGAAGAACAGCTAAGGCAGGAACAGCTATTTTAGTTAAATAAAGATTAAGAAATAGAATCCATAGTTACAATTGTATAAATGAAGGAAAATAAATTTACGGTTTAAAACTGCTGAAGGGTACCTAATACCTATAAGTGTATGTGCTCCTCAGACGGCAAGAAGAAATCATCTAGATGTCCTACATAAGAATGATCAAGTACTCGTAATAGTGGGCCGAGAATTAAGAAACTGCCTCTCAAAGACATAATAGCCGATAATGGAGAACGTACACAGAATGAAGACGGAAAAACCTTTAGAAATGTGTGTACCTTCAATAGATAAAAACAACCAGTAGAAGATCAAGAAGTATTATAGACTACATTTTAATCAATAATAGATTAGCACCTCTGGTAAAAGACACAAGAGTGTACAGAAGCTATGGCATATCATCAGATCATTTCATGTTAATGATAAAAGTTGAACAAGTGAAAAGATGGTACAAATAAAACACGAGGAATTAAAATGTCTTAAGGAGGGAAACGTTAAAAACTCATTAAGGCAAGACAGTATAAGGCGATGAATATGGAGATCACCGACCATTAAATCTATACATAAATTTAGAATGGGAAGATCTGAAATACATTATCATTAAAGCTGCCAAAGAAGCACTGGGGAAAATGAAAATAAGATCTAAAAAGAGAGGATTGTATATTTGGAATGATGTTTCATTAATTAGAGATAAGAAGAAAACCTATTTAAAACTATTAGATGATGCTAACGATGAAAACAGAATTGAATATAAGAGAAGAAGAGGCATAGTGAAAAAAGAAGCGCACAAGTTACGACAGAGTTGGGATCAATATGTAAACAATTTGGAATATGATGTCCATGGATCCCAAAGGTAGGCATGTAAAGTAATAAAGCACTTAAATTGAACAGAAAAGGGTCCTGTTGAACTCGACAGCATTTCTGCCGATGATCGGTTGAAAGATTTTAAAGAATTGTGGTCTCACCCAGGGGAAGAAGAACATGAAGGATTAAGTAAAACTTACGTTGGTGTTGAATGGAAAGTAACAAGGCACCAAGATATGATGAAATAAATATAGAATTATTAAACTACTCATAGCTCAAAAACAAATCCAGATATTTAAATATTTTAAACATATGTTGGTGAACCCTACAAATCCGCAGTGAATGGAAAACAGCTATGGTTGATACAATTTTCAAAAACATGAGTGAATTAAATCATTATAGAGGTGTAAGTCTCTTAAATGTGGGCTACACAGTATTCAATAACATTTAAATTAAACGTCTAAATAATATATGGGAAATTCTATTAAGCGAAGAACAACATGGATTCAGAAGAGGGAGATCCTGTGCGGATTGCATATTTATAGTACGGCAGATAATACCGAAACGAAGGGAAGAGAATTTGGAAACACATCTACTATTTAATGACAATATAAAAGCATTTGACAAGGTTCTTCGTACAAAATAATCGGAAATAATGTGTGACAAAGGATACCCAGAGCATCATATTGTTGTGGTACGGCAAATGTATCAACATAGACCACGATCACCAACATAAACAAAAAATGCAATAAGATAATAAAAACAGAATTATTAAATATAGGAGTAAGACAGGGCTGCCCAATGTCGCCTACACTTTTTAACATATACACAGACGCAGCAATTGTGGAATGGCAATCCCAACTGAGAAGTACTTATTTTAAACTCAGTTCTAATAATTTGAATACAATCTTATTTGCTGATAATCAAGTAATCTTCGCTGAAAATGAAAATATGCTTCAATTAGCAGAAAATCAGTTGGGAAAAATGATTAACTACAGTTTAAATATTTCAACACAAAAAACAAGTATGGTATTCCTAGGGAAAGATCAGATAAGTTCAAAAATAAAATTAAAGATAAAATAATAGAACAAGTAGATAATTTTAATTACCTGGGATCTGGTATCTCATTTTATAATGATGGAGATATGTAACAAAAATTATATAAATTTCAGAATATATATGGAATGCTTAAAGGAACTCTGAAAAATAATTATTATTGTTGTTATTGTCGTCGTTATTATTATTATTATTATTATTATTATTATTATTATTATTATTATTATTATTATTATTATTATTATTATTATTATTATTATTATTATTATTATTATTATTATTATTATTATTATTATTATTATTATTATTATTATTATTATTATTATTATTATTATTATTATTATTATTATTATTATTATTATTATTATTATTATTATTATTATTATTATTATTATTATTATTATTATTATTATTATTATTATTATTATTATTATTATTTATTATTATTATTATTATTATTATTATTATTTATTATTTATTATTTATTATTTATTATTTATTATTATTTTTATTATTATTTTTATTATTATTTTTATTATTATTATTATTATTATTATTATTATTATTATTATTATTATTATTATTATTATTATTATTATTATTTATTATTATTATTATTATTTATTATTATTATTATTATTTATTATTATTATTATTATTATTTATTATTATTATTATTATTTATTATTATTATTATTATTTATTATTATTATTATTATTATTATTTATTATTATTATTATTATTATTTATTATTATTATTATTATTATTATTTATTATTATTATTATTATTATTATTTATTATTATTATTATTATTATTATTTATTATTATTATTATTATTTATTATTATTATTATTATTATTATTTATTATTATTATTATTATTATTATTTATTATTATTATTATTTATTATTATTATTATTTATTATTATTATTATTTATTATTATTATTATTTATTATTATTATTATTTATTATTATTATTATTATTATTAATTATTATTATTATTATTAATTATTATTATTATTATTATTATTATTATTATTACTACTACTATTATTATTATTGTTATTGTTGTTATTACTATTATTATTAGGTTTATCATTATGATCATTATGGTCATTATTATTAACCGGAAGAAATGAAATATCCCCGAGCACGCCATATCTCTGAATGCAATCTAAAAATAATGAAAAGCAAAAAATAAATAACCAGCAGACTTGCATATTATGGTTTGCATTATTTTAGCAGAGAATTGCAAACCTATCACACCTATCTCTAAAACATAAACTTTAGGAATTCTTACATGTTATCGTCGCTTCAAAGAACACAATGTGGAACACTGAGCACTAGTTCAGTCTGTTTCTAGCAGAAAAACTGTAGAAGACAAATAACATACATTGTAGATGCTTGCATACTATTACAGAATGACAATATCGCTCACGTTGCGTCAAGTAACAGTTCCCGTGTGTTGATGTGAGATATCACTTGTGCCCAGTGGTCTATAAATAGATCACTTGACTTTAGGATCATGTTTTCAGCATTAGAATTGCTGACAGTGGCAAGTTCTTTGTGTGATTCAATAACACGAACCCTTGTCGACATTATATTGTATTACAGGGAGTTGGGTAGGAAACGTACCAAGAAAAAACAAAAGAAAAAAAGTATGCTTTTATGGGCACTGCAGCCATTTGTAGGTTATCGTAAATAAGCTACAAATATTTTAATTTTTAAGATAATAATATATTCACATAGCAGATAAGATTAGTGATGAGATAGATGGTCAAAATAACTCTTGAAAATTCGTGTAAGCTAAATAAAAAAATAAAATTTGTAGCGGTCTATAAATAGACTGCTGGGATTTAACGGGTTACGCCACCACGGCTACGAGGCCCGGCAGTTTACATTTTCACATAAGATTTATTCCTTAAGTCTATTTTTGCAAAATATCTACACTACAAAAAATTTCAAATCTGGCAGTATATTTAGTTTAGGCTGGATTACTTTGATGCGCAGATCTACAAATCCGTTGGCGGTGGACAGTTTGACTTAAGCACAAATTGAGAAGAATCAGGGAAATTGTACACTATTGCAATATCAAGGTCTTTCACAAAAAGCATAAGATTAATTAATATTCTATCACTGTCGAGAACTAGATAATGGCGTAGATTATCTAACATTACCAACTCTCCCTTGGATTCATGAGTGTTCGAACTGACGTCAGTGCATCACGGGGGCCTCAGAAGCCCCCACTGGGATTTCTATAAATATCGTTATTTTTCTGCCCTGTTATTATGAAAAATTACTTTTATAAACCAGGGAATACGGCCTTATGAAACATATCTGTAGTTAGTTTAAATTAGAAAATGTTGAGTAAAAGGTATGGACATTAATTTCAGTGGAATAAGTTTCAGTTTAAGCTTTACTAACTTATTATTATGGCGTATAATAACTTACATTAGATTAATATATATTTACATAAACAATAAATTGCATATTGCTGATGTACAATGCAAATTAATATGCATAAAGCATCCAGATACAAAATAGAAAGGAAGAAAATGGCTATGTTGATATTACATTATGCCGCACACATCATTCGTTGATTCCAAACGAATGTTCCTTGGTTAGAAAGAAACTCAAAACAGTTACCTTGTCAGAGAAAGAGAGTGAAAGAAAAACAAGGAGAATGAGGAACATAATTACTTCCAAAAGCTATGAGAGCAACTCCTTTCACTTGTGAGATCAACTTCAACAATGAACAGGAAGTCCAGCATTGTTGTTGCTAGACTCTAGCAAGTGCAACAGTTGCCAGTATAAAATATCACACGTACCAACATTCATAGACTAACATAAAAGGGCTCGGTGAAGCAGGCCTGAAACCCCCTTAGCATTATGTGCATAACATTAAATAACCACTCTTTTCATATAGATAATCTTCTTTATATTAATACATACAATTATATTCACGTTTCTTAATCCCAGATGTATGTTTGATTACAGAAAATAGGGTCCATTTCTATATGATTTTAATATGATTAAAGGGATGATAAATTTACTCCCTTGAAGACTCAAGACGGTTCAAGGCTTTGTAATTGATGAGAGTTTGGTATCTTGTATCGCCGTGCAAGTCGTCAAAAAATAGCAATTTGTTGACTGGTCGTCACTGAGCATCATTAATTGTAAAGTGTGGTGGGAGCTTAGTTAGGATTTTAAGTGACAATGTTATGGTGGCATGGGGTGCCTTTGTAAGCAAGAAGCCACAGTAATTAGTGCGGAAACACCTGGAAGACATCAAAGCACCACCTTTTGGCGTGGCGTGTAAGATTAAGACGCTCGACAGTTTAATAAAGAGCTAACACTAAACAAAAATACAAGCTGCTCTTGTAAGAATATTCCACTAATTCTTAGTCTACCTCCTAGTATTAATTCAACAATAGAGACCAAATACAAACTATTAGTAGACATACGTGTGTATCTTTAATATAGGCGATATCCTGATTTCCCTATCTGCAGAAAGATATGAAACGACACCACTAAGGATATCAGGAAGTATGAATAAGTGTGAATTTGTGTGAGCTAATGTATAAAACCAAAAATAAATCCACTGACACGTGTACACGATTGGACAACATTGCCGATAGGTAATATGCTCAAAAGCAGTTAAGGCTGTGTTATACAACTTTAAAAAATCAGATACATTGAGCGTTTGCATAATTATTTCTTTCTGCATTTAGTGTTTAACATCTAAAACAGTTGAAATATTACATCAAATTAAAAAGTTCGATATCCAGATTTCACCAGAAATTTATTTTGAGTCTCACTGTATCCAAGAAACACGTCTGCGGATGCACAGGTGTATGCATTTTATGCAAGAAGTTTAACTTAAAACGAAAATTTGTATAAATTTAATAATGCAAATTCTCCATCCTTAACTACCACTTACGCTATTTTTAATTATCTCAGAGAATACGTCACTGTTTCAAATAATTTTGCCCATGGTCTAAGGCATTTTAGAGACACGATATTTTGTTTAATAAGTTTACATCCTTGCCAAATAAGAGTGTCTTTTAATGGGAATACCTGAACTATAAAATATACGCGAATCTATCATTTATACAGAGAGTAATATTACCTTATCACACCAATACATTTACGTAATACCTAATAATGCCAGCGAAGTTTGCTTACAAATATCGAAGTAAAATATGTTCTAATCGAAAAGAGCAGTAACGGGAAAGCTAAGTGTAAACATGGATCATTTTTTAATTTAATATTAATCCTTCAACGGATAAAATATGGTTTTTATATAATGAACGGGACATTTGCTGTGTTACATTCACATGATCTTCATTAATCACTCTTCCACAAATTAATCTTACAAAAGTACCAGATGGATCAGCTCATCCGGAATCAGGATAAGTCCTTCGTGCGATAAGAGTTGCAGAACGCACTGGAGTAAATCACGGCAGTGGTGTGCGCGACCTTTCTTCTACCTCTTAGCAAAGACGAGAGATGAGAGGTAGTTCCCACGTTGAACTATTGTGTGTAGTCCGTGATAATAGATAAGAACAGTCAAACAACCGAAAAGGTTCATATAATGTTTTGCACTTTACTTACAGGGACTTTACTTTCCAGGAAATAATCTCACTCCTATATCTCATCTAATATAACAGATTACAGATTGTGAAGTGCCGAAATAAAATACATGTAAACATTAGGACACGTAATGCTTCATTTTCGCTTGCTCGTTTCTTATTAATGTTATTGTTGTACTTTTTAATTACTGGTTATTATTGTTATTACTACGTAACTATGTTGTTATTATTACTATTATTACTATTAGGTATTATTACTATTCTTCTTCTTATTATTATTATTATTGTTGTTGTTGTTACTACTACTATTGCTTTTGTACAAATGTATGTGGCATTCCTACAGAATTCACTTCAATCAACAAGTGATGATTTTGTCTGCAGGACTGATTAATACACGAAGGTTCAACAAATACTTGTTGACACACCTGACTTTCTTGAAAGTGTTCTTCGGAGCGACGTATGCTTTTTCAACTCGGCATAGCCAGCATACTAGTACCGTTTGATGATAATAATTACGCTGAACATATCATTGTAATATACCATATATAACAATAACAAACATATTGATATAATACTACTAAAGCTAATTAATAAAAATGTTTATTTGAAAGTAATATCCCGTTGGATCCTTGCCAGTCAGTAAATACATTTCGTAAGTGTAAGTTGTGTTTCACTGCTATGAATAGATTCATTAATATATTGCTCTGCCACTATTATGTTGCGACGATGAGCAATTCATGCAGTTCCTATATGACGAATGCTTATTAGCAGTGCACATGTTTTGTCGGGAGTGCGATGCCGCCCTTCACTCTGTTACGAAACGAGATCGCAGAGTAAACAGTTTCGGAATCCGTGACAAAGGATACTTGGTTTGAGAGCTCTATACCGCTCGCAAAAGTTAAAGGCATGTGAACGCTGGCCAATGCTCAAGCGGAGCGATGTTGCCAAGCGTAATGCGTGTACCAGTAGAGGTTCTGTACATAAGAGCACGTTTTACACCCCATCAAAGGTTCTGTCTATTTTTCTCGTAATTAAACAGTACATTAAATATATCTAAAACATTAAAATCTTACCTTGACATACGTCACAACAGTGGAATAGCAAGCACGGTGCCCTCTTCGTCTTCGAAGGCTCTTAATTCGGAGTCATCACTTTCATTCCTTAAGTTAATGATAGTCGACTGCATAGTGTCGTCCCTGGCAATTTCTCTGTTGAAATCTTCCTGCTGAAGTTGTTCTGCATCCTAACTCGTGAAATCCAGTCATCTTTAGTTACATTGTCAGCGAAATTCTTCACTGTGCTATACATAGAAAGCACTGAGCCTTTATAATTATATAGACGCACACACACGCACACACACGCACACACACACGCACACACACACACACACACACACACACACACACACACACACACACACACACACACACTGGGCACATCAAAACTATGCGTCCCAGCAGTTGTACACGTACTGCACTATATAGGATGTCCCAAAATTAGACCGACAAACTTTGGCAGCTGATGACATTATTTTAAACACTTTTTTTAAGGAAAATTTTTTGCTGTGGTGCTTCGTTTAAACACTAGACGAGTTAATGTTATTACCTCCCATCTCCCACCCAGTTTAAGTATTTACGGTAAAATCAACAATGCCAATCAGTATTTCACTTTTCTTAATAAGGCACACAATTTTAATCAAAGAAACAAACACAACAGAACACATAAACTAAACAACATACATTTCATTGTTTTCAGTTAATTACAGCTTTACTATTCAAAATTAGACAAACTTTCAAACCAGAGAAATGGCTGGTATGTTTGCAAGAGTACGGCATAGTAGAGCACGCCGATGCACTCTGTGTGTTAATCACAATGGGCGTGCGTTCCAACGTTTACTTTGAATAACAATAATAACAATATTTAAGCCCTGGATGATTGTGGGAGCAATGTTGCCAGTAAGCAAACTTCCGACTCTGCGCATGCGCGGTAAGAACATTTGGACTTCGCTTTAAGTCCAAGGTGCATGGCATTTGTGATTATTTAGAGCAGCTTATTTTTTAGTGTTCGGTCGCATTAGTGACCTCCTATAGGATATAATACCGCAACTGTTGTCGGAAGTCAGAAAACATTTGTTTCGGTACGTAAAGTAAAGAAGGCGCAGATTTGTTCGTACCCAGGTACAGCTCTCCAAATATAGTCCAAAGATGCTGCCACCTGAATCATCTCTCTCGTGAAAGCAAAATTATTCTTGCACTTTAGAAGGATGCGCTGGATACCTTTCCTTCGACATTTATTTTCGTTTATTTGGTATCAAAACAATTAGTCTCAACAAATCAACCCGGTAATGAAGAAAGAGCTTTCCCTTTTTTGGAGGCATCTAAAAAGGGTTAATCGATATTCGAGCTACAGCATCGCTCTGTATTGGTGAGGTTAATGTGCGTAAAGCGCGCTGCAATTTAGCGCTGATAGATGTCACACTCCATGCTTCAAGTGCTTGTTTTCCCATCAGCTATTTCACGCGATTGTGAAGGATTAGATTATTATCAGCCAAACCATTGGTGCGCAAATTGCGCTGCACGATACGGGACATGAATTGCATTTGAGGATGGCGGAGGCATACATTCATAATAGGTTTAATAATGAGTAATTGCGTTTCGAATTCTTTTCACCCTCTATCATACATATATGAAGTAGGGGAAGTATTGTATTCCACCCAAAATTTCCCTGTCAAGATTTCAGCGGAAGTATGTTTGGAGGTCCCTGAATAAAAAGAAATATCATTTCTAAAGGAAGGTCGGTGTGTGTGTGTGTTTGTTGTGTGTGTGCGTGTGCGTGTGTGTGTGTGTGTGTGTGTGAAAAGTGTAACTCAAAAACGAAAAGTCGGTTAAAAACCAAAGTTTGTATTTAACTTTAATATCTTTCAGGGATGTGACACAAAGATTTTGAAGAAAATTGCTCTACCTTGAACTAACCTTTACAAGGAAATTTTTCAAAAATTTTTATTTTCTCAAAAATGGCTCTTAACAATTTGGATTAAAATTCCATATGTTTAATATATTTTATGGAAAATTAAATGCATATTTTCAATTTTCTTGCTATAACCCATTTAGTCCTCCTTACTCTTGATGACTTTTGCATAACTGGTAAACCGTAGCAGATAATCCAAACCTTGCAGTACAAAAAATGTAGATCTTGCTAAAACACAATTTATGTCCAAATATAATTTTTTTTTTTTTTTTTTTTTTTTTTTTTTTTTTTTTTTTTTGTAAAGAGAACATTTCGGAGATATTCCTTGTTATTTGTGTTGAGTTTTGGAGAGCATACGATGGAACATCGTTATTAAATTTTTTATGTTAAGCGTGTAAAGTGAACGGAATCTCAAAGCTTTGAAAGTTTTGACTGTCGCTCAAAGTCTGCAGTATTTCCATATTTTCCTTGTACCTACCAGAAAATAAGCAATACGATAATTTGTACAAATGTTTATCTTAACATTATAAAATATATATGAATAAGATTTTGTAAGAATGGTTACTACAAGAGTAGAGAAAGTCATGTGAGTGCAATACATCAGAGCTTTTACGTTCTGTTTCTCTGTTAATTCTTTACTGGTACTAATCATTCTGATTACTGTTATTGTCATTACTACTATTATTATTCTTAATTATTTTAAAATGATTACCTTTCTAAATATTTAATTTCGTTATCAACAGTTAACATACAAAAAGTGTAGATCTTGAGAAATCACAATATTTATCTCAATTTCCTTTCTTGGTAACATAATCCATACTTCTGATAACCAAAAATTTAAAATATTTTAGATTTATTTCTCGTGATTTAGTTCAGTGTACAGAATTTCAAGGAGAACATAAGGGACCAACGTTGTATATGTAGATTTGGCTATCACGTAACCTTCTATATTTCCTTTGTACCCACAACGAAATGTATATTGAAACTGATTATACAATATCTCAATTGCAATAAAATATGTGGTAATATTTTATAGAAGGGATATATATGCAGTCACGCCAAACTCCCTTAGCTAAAGCCCTATAAGCATTGTCGAATGAAGCACCAGAATCTAAAACCTTAGAACGTCATTTGTATAGGATTAACTAACTATACAGTAGTTTTTAAATAGATCTTAATCTTTATTTATTTATGCCCACAAATTTACTGTTGATGTTTTTAAACATACAAGCCGTGTGTGGGCAGATAGAACTAGAACTGAAAATTGCAATGCCACCACTGGAATCCTAAACTTTTTGTAATAGATAAGAGCTATTTGGCACTGCTTGAATTTGCCTCATGTCGATGTCAGAATAATCTATGCATTATCAGTAGCTAAATCTGATATTCTGATATAAGACATTTCGATATCTAAGGAGTAAGAAACTAGAAAATATAAAAATAAGTTTAAAATATGAAATGGGATATAAGTAACATCCCCGCATTGATTTCGTGTTATATATCCGTATTATTTAATGTGAAACTTTATACAAGAAGTTTGGAACTGTGCTACAATTTGCTTTCTCAGAGTCGTCGGAATAAATTTGCGTGTCTGACATTTGGGAATGGCTTTTCTTCGCCGCTAATAAAAGCTGCACATTTTAATTCAGCAACAAAAGCGTGTCTGTAGACAATAAATCTTAAGAGAAACATTTTGCTGTCGGAAAACGCAAAATGGCTAATGCCAGTGCGTACCGTATACATGAGACATAAATCAGAGGGCAAATTTAAGTTTATGATAGGTAATAGTTTCGGTGGTTTTGTAAAGAATATTATTGGGTTTTTTAGTTTTATTGGCCATAGTTCGAACCGCAAATCACAGAAAAGGCCCCGTTCCAACAGGAACTCTTTCTTTATATTAACTGAACGTATCAGCTACTGAAAATGCCCGCCTCTGTGGCGTGGTGGTAGCGTGTCTTCCTCACGTCCAAGAAGTCGCGAGTTCGAATCTCGATTAGCGTTAGTTATCCGGATAAGGTTTTAACGAAGTTTTCCCTTATACTGAGAAGACGAATATCGGGTAATTTAAAGCTCTATGAACTTCGGGCTCATTTGAGCATAATTTCACCCATTTCATTCATTTACCGTCCGATATAACACTACATTGGAGGAGTTTAATATGTAAAAGAAGGTCTAAGCGTATTTTTTCTCAGATAACGCTAGAGTTCTGTCAATACCTTCCTTACAGACCCGTTCTCGTGCGAGGAACACGGTGGGAACCTTTCCGGAATACTTGAACATACATTCACAAGACTTTCTCTATTGATCGTTTATAAACTATACTATAAAAATGTTGTTACAGACAATACCTTAAGTCTAACTTATCTAAATCGCGATAACGTGTACAGAAATTATTTATTTGCACAGTTCGTTGTAAGTATTGAGGGACACAAGAAGGGGAAACGATAGTCAAATCTTTAAGTTTAAACGGAGGGTTGTTACTAGGTGGCAAACCCATGAGGCGTATCGGAAAGAATGCGAAAGTGTTGAGTTGTTTACGCGAGTTTATCACACATACATGGCGAGTCAATGTACCTACACTCTGTTCAAATGCAACCATATCTTCAGGGCGTGTCATACAATGCCAGGCGAGAGTGATCATCCATTTGTGTTGCATTACTGACTGTACCTTAAGTTACTAGTATTTCACTGTTCTAGTAAACAAGATAACAAGCGCACGCAGCACTTTGACAGCCAAGTTCAATACGCCAGGTCCTTTGTCAACTAGTACTTGAAGCCTTTAAAATCCATACTATTTGCATTGCATCACAAAAAACAAGAGTATTGATGAAATACTTTAACTTAATGCGCACAACATATAGACCTTATTAAAACACACAATATATGCCGTCTAATTTTCACATTTACTATATCCGAGGTTCTTTGTTGTCGCTTTGCAAATTAAAACGTAGCAACTCGCCTTTTAAAGATTTTAATATAATGTCAGCCTATTGTTTATCTGTTTTAATTACAATGAAATGAGCAATGAAAGTTTTTATGCATATAATTTTTATGTCTATTAACAAGAAATAGAGGAAGAATAAACCCTTTGGAAGAATATTTTGCAGAATGGACGAGGAAACGCATGTGAAAATAACATAGTTTCTAAACTACGTTCACAGTGAAACTCAACAAATATCAAATATAGTATAGTATATTAGTCAGTAGCTCTGAAAGTAATTATGGTGTTGTTCCTTAGTGCAACAGCCAAAAAATATTTATGAACGTTTTAATGAATGTCCTAATGTATCATCGGTATCTTTTTAAATCTTGCAGTTTTTATCCGAATGTTCTCAAAATATTTTCATACGCTCTACTAGAATTATAATTACATTTTAAATTTCAAGGATTTTTCCTTAATGTTTTTAGAGAAATAAGTTTATTTATCTCCAGTACATTAATTTACCGGGTGTTACACATGGTACATAAATATTAATTTGAAAAAATAAACATATTTACACACTATTTCATTACCAACACATATTGGCACAAGGAAATCCTTTCACTCTGCTAGTTTCTGAGAAAAGCGTTGTAAACATTTACATGTACTTTCTGTAACAATTTATCCTCATTAGTTCAGCTAATTATGTCATGTCTGAATAATTCAAATGTGCATAAAAATTTGCCAATATTTTTTTAAACGCTGTTCTGAGTTTCCACTAAACTTAGTACCTATAAAATTAGTTAAGTGTAAGCAAAATCATAGTCAAATAAGAGGCATTAGAAGTAAACATAGACATTAGAAGTAAATATATCATGTGCTGTTTGGCGTTTAGTTTATTACATTTGAAGCTTTATGGCATAGGAACCAAAAGCCATAGCAATTTAAGCTAACAGTTTAAGGTATGTTTGGACATAAATAACCAATATTTTTTAAAAATGTTTGTTAAATTTCAGCAACGGTTACCCTTAGCGCAAACATTAACCAACAGCTTATCCTATGAAATTTAGCATAATTAAGATATAATTCTAAAATATAAAACATTTTTTGCAGCTTACACCACAATAAGTAAATGTAAGCCAACTGTAAGTTAAAAGGTCTAACGTGTTGCATCACAAGACTTCCTTTACTTTTGTACTAACTGTTCTTAAAAACTCTTATTCCTATATCTTCTTCATTTTAATAGAGATAATCATTTCCAGAAATTATTTTATTGCTTATTTCCTTGTAGGTGCAAGAGGAATATGTAATGCTTTGAGCTATAGTCAAATTTTTAAAGTCTTGAAACTCCGTTCTCTCTGCTCGGCCAAGAGATAACGAAGTGAATAACGACCGTGCATTTGAGAAAAGTTTAGGTATTGCAAAAGTCACACCAATAATAAGGAATATCTCAAACTGGTTCACTTCACAAAAAATGCATTTGGACCTAACCTGTTTGCTTTAACGAGGTCTACATTTTTGTAAAGTAAGACTTGGTCTATCTCTTACGGTTTACCAGTTGTGCAAAGACCAAAGAGAGTGATTAGGAATTCATAGACTATAGCTAGAAAGTTCAAAATATATAGAGTGGAAGGGAAGTCATTGTATTCCTTCTAATATGCGTTTTATAGAAGAATTACAAACAAAAAGTCGAATGGCATTTTGTTTTTTGATCAGCCGATTTCGAAAAAATAAACGGTTATTTATCCAAATTATATGCGTAATCCCATAAAAATGTAGGAAGATAACAGTTTTTTACTTGTAAGAGGCGTAGGATAACTTATTTGTGACATAGCTTTGGTAGTAATTATGAGATATCACACAGGGTTTCGAAATAATTAATCACTTAAAAGACGTGAAGGAATACTGCGAGCAACTCTTTGAGACGTGAAGTATGTCGACAACGTTGCGTTGAGGTTGGTCAGGGAATTGACCTGGTTTGTGCATGTAAACAGATCGGGCACTATCACTTTTCGTGAAATGTTTTGGGAGCTAACGCTTCTGATTGGTATGTGTTTATCTTCTCAAGACGCACTGTTAGGAAGTTTGTTTATGTACTGAACTAGGGAAAGTGACACCCACACAATCTGCAGTGTTGCCAGCTTGTTATCGGCAAAACTAAAATATTTCAGTAGGAAATGGTCAGAGACAAAAACGTAAGATACAAAATGTGTTTCAAATACCAAGATCTACCACTGGTGTAAAGTAATGTAATGACGTTCCTTCCACCCAATATATTTAATTTGCCATAAAAATTGCTTAAGCATATCGCATTTCACTCGACGTCGTTAAAGCCATTTTTGAGAATATCATTTCCGGAAAATGCTCCACGAAAAGTATAGTTTAGGTACAGGAATTTTCTTGAAAATCTTCATTTTCCACCCCTTAGAGGTATTAAACTTAAATACGAACTTTGATTTTAGCCTAATTTTCATATTTGAGTTATAGTGTTCACAGACACATAGAGATGCACACATACACATATATGGACTTTTTTCTAAAACTGACATTTTGGGTTCAGGGGGCCTCAAAACATATTTCTGGTGAAGTCTTGACTAAACGGAGTAGTGAAGGTAAAAATCAGTACGCTTCTATGTTTGATGCTTTCTCGGCCATCAAACCAGTCTCATGGTTAGTACCAAATTCCACATTTATTAAACTCAAATATTTAGCTTGTAAGCGTGCAGAACCGTGATTTCTAGACTAGATATTGTTGCATGGAATTTGCAGAGATTGCTGCAGTGTTTCCACACGTGGTGTACACATGCATTGCTTAGAGTGCCTTGCAAAATGTATGAGTTGGTGTAGCACATTGGGAAGATGGAAGTAGTAGTGGTATTCTTTCCACTTCACTTCCATTTTATGCCCAAGTCCTCCAGCCAGGCTTGCTCTCATGAATAACCGAGCTGTGAACATCGTATAATCTCGCTACTCTGGAGTCCTGCCCTTCTCCGGAAGAGTCCTAAAGATTAATGGTGTCTGTAGGCATAAACTGTGTGTCCCAGTTTCAGTCTTGATTGACCGACTTTTTACAATGTGACACTCCATCAGCGCTGCGTATATTGTGGGTGCTTGAAGAAGGAGAGAGTGGGGAACAAATATGGCAATCTGCTGAAATATCTACAACAAAATAAGCCCTTATCCCTTGCTTGAAAGTTTCACAGCGTATGATTCTATAAATTGTTACAGAAGACATCTTGTAGCGGTTATCATAAAAGAAGGGCCCAATTCGAACACGACTCTGCTATTCAAAATTTATATACGGTCTTCTTCTGCAAAACTGATAAATTAAACAGTTGGCTCAGGCAAAAAGGTCAGTGGCACACGTTCGGGAGCTCCTGGGTTCAAATCCCAAGGACCAATCAAACTTATTTGTTTGTAAATACAATTAAATTGGATATTCAATACTGATTTGTACGTCAGTTCTCACATTAACTTTACCTACATGAGATCTTACTTGACTTGGGTTTGCGTCATGCTTCTGGTATGTTCTGTTCGCTGCCAGGGGCGTGGCGATCAATCAGAGATTTCCTAGCTTTCCCGGGAGAGCCAGTGTCATGAAGTAAGTCACTCCTTGACTGGTAAGATCTCTTTCTTGGGCTTCACGCTGTTACTTTGGCTAAAATTATCTGGGCTTTCTGACTCCTCTGCGGACGTGCTCATTAGTGTTCGGATTTAATACTTTCTTTCTCAAAGTTATCGGACCCAAGGTGCCAAAGCTTGGGTGTTAGTACAATTTGTATTTATTTAGCTTTTGGGTTTGTTCCATTTCACTGCTCTGGGGGATTGTGCATTATTCTTATGCGAAGAATTTATGTTATTCTGATTTTGTCGGAATTTTGCGTGTTCTCTGTTGGAGGTTGGGGGGTGGGGCATTTCGATTCCTAAAGATGTGGGAAACCAAATGCCCGGTTGGGAATCATTCCTTTGTTCAAATTGATATTGTTAATATTCACTGGTAATGTTAATTTTGAATCAGTGTGGCTTCATATCTGTATTTCTTGTTTTCGCTTGAATAGAGCTGCTTAAAACTATCCCACTGTAATGGTTCTAGATGGGGGGCATCCTCTCACCTTGTGGTAGTCTTGCCGAATACCCTTTACCCGCGCGATCCGAGCTCCTACCTCGTATTGGCTTGTCTATCTTGATGTAATAGGACACCACGAGTAAAATAAAAAGCAGTGGTTCGGTACTACAACTTTGTGTAAAACAACATTAAAATGAAAATAAAAGGTAAATGCTCTGCTATCTGTCCATTAAAACCACGTCAGCTGGATGGAACTCTGTCATCTGTCCTGCACATGTAGAAGCAGATTAATGTTTCTGTGCTATCGTGACGAAACTGCCTGTCACATACAAAAACAGAAATACAGTTGCCTAGCACTATGGCATCTGTGGACGCACGATGAAGCAAGATGGTAGAACAGGGATAAGACTTAGAAGACTATTTTCCGTTAATCACCAAGCCACGAGGTATCTCCCGACACATGGCTGTACAACCCGCGGCCCGCAACCCACAGTTCTGTGCCCGTGGATACTTAGTTCAAGGTTATAATCACGAGTAATCCATCTGTTTCGACCGCGTTTAAAGCGTCAAGTTCGGGGCGCTATTTTTACTTTCTCTACTGGTAAGTAGAGGAAGTGTTGTATTCCACCCAAAAGTAAGATGTCGAGATTTCAACGGAAATATATGTTTTGAGACCTCCTGAACCCCCCCCCCCCAAAAAAAAAAGGATTTTTTGAAAAAGGCCTGTGTCTGTGTGTATGTTTGTATCAGTCTGTGGACAGCATAACTCAGAAACGAAAGGTCGGTTAAAAACCAAAGCTGGTATTTAAGCTTAATGTCTTTGAAGGATGCAACAGGAAGATGTTAAAGAAAAAGTCCCACCCTTAACTACCCTTTACCCTTTACTACCCTTTCGAAAATGTTTCGAAAATTTTGATTTTCTTGAAAATGTTCTGACGATTTTGATTAAAATACCATACATTTGAGATATTTTTATGATAAATGAAATGTATATCTTGAATTTTCTGGCTATAGCCCGTGAAGTCCTATTTACTCTGGATAACTGTGGCACAACTGGTAAGCCGTAAGGGATAGACCAAATCTTACTATAAAATGTAATCTTGCTAAAACACACAATTTATGTCTGAATAACTCTTTTATATAGTAAAATATTTCGGAAATGTTCACCTTATTTGTATAAGTTTTGTAGAACTTACACTTCTGTCAATTGGAACATCGCCATTCATTTTTTATATGTTAATAGTGCAAAGAGAACGGAATTTGAAAGCTTTAATAGATTTGACTATCGCTCAAAGCCTACTGCAATCCCATATTCCCGTTGCACCTACAAGGAAATAAGCAATGAGATAATTTGTACAAATGTTTATCTCAACTAACATGAAGAAGATAGAAGAATAAGGCTTTGTAAGAATGGTTAGCACAAGAGTGAGAAAGTCATGTGAGTGCAACACATCAGATTTTTTATTTGCTGACGCAGTAGTTAAATGACTTGACCAGAGACGTTAGGGCAAAGATCAGGGTATTTGATCTCTTTAGGGGTTTCAAAAATACGACACTTTCGAAGTTAACCTTAGTGAAAGAAAGGACTTGCCACATTTTCTATCTTCTCAAGAACTATCAGAAGAAACTGAAGACGGATTTTTCCCCCCTGAATTTTGTGAGCTCCCTTTATTTGACTCCTTGAATGTGGATAATAATAACCATCAGGTATTAAGTGTGCGGTCTTCATGCCAATCCTTTTACTCAAACCAGGAGTTAGAAAGGGGTCAACTTTTTCAAGCAACTTCCAGAGGCCAGATTTCCACAGCTCAGGTATTTTGGTTTGCAGCTTATCTCAATGTTTGGAAGCATCTGTCTATATACTTTTTCTAACATGAAATTTATAAAAAATAAGCACAGAAGCTATCTCAATAATGAGTATTTGCTACACCTATTCCTAACATACAGAAGTTAGAAGTTGACATCGTTACTTTTTGGTAAAGGAGCCAGATAATCCTAGTGCTCACATTGATTTCTGTAGTTTGGATTTTGGTAATAATCCCATTTCAACAGTTCGGTTTGCTGTATTTTAGGTTAAATATAGCTGAGTGAAACCTTTTAGGTGTGGCACTCAGCGTGAATTGTCTAAATATTTTGGCCCCAATTCCTATGCAGTTGTACAGGCCTGTCCTAAGAGATCCGTCTTGATATGACCACGTAGTTTAAGCGACGTATAATAAACAGAAAAAAAGTTGAAGAGGACAGCAAAGCCATTCAGCCTTGTAATGCGTAATTTGTACGCGAGAGTACGCCAACGTTTCCAACAAACTCGGGGCAGCCGCGGTTGTGTCTCCAGCGAATTAAGAAAAATTAAAAAAAAGGAAAAGCTGTCCTTCAGGTATATATACAAGCACGCAAATTGCAAGAGGCCCAAAAGTCATTTCAAAACAACTTTCCAGCGTTCTCTCTGAAAATCTCGCAAGCAACTGACATGATATTCCGCTGTGATTGCTTATAACAATGTTAAATTGATATTAGAGATTCATAATCTAAACTGGAACGCAATTTTATCATCAAAAGGACATTCCGTATGCTGTAATACACTTTCAGTCGTGTGAGCACACGGTGTCCTTGTATGTTTCTGCAACTAAAGTGACGTGTATGTCACTTATGGCAAATAAAGGCAAAACAGTTGCCTTCATTTACCAAATAGTTTGTTATTGCTTTAGTAATGGAGTAGTAGATTTAGATTACACTAATTGTGCAAATTTCATATTAAATTGCACAAGCACTGTCATTACAAAGCCAATTAGGAGTAATCATACAAAGCAGCAACCCCATACAATATTGCACCTAAAAATGCAGTTCTGACACTGCTATTAGACAAACTATATGGCAAATGTTTACCCCGAGGAGACAAATTATTAAATTAACAGATGGATATAATAGGAACATTATAATTATTATAAGAAAAATGCTTGTTAATTCCGAATAATGTACTGAAATTTAATTATCCCCCTTATGGCGGGTATACCCCACCTTGAAAACGTAAGGACGCTATTAGAATACAATTAATACAAATTTAAGAAAGCGCCACGTGTTTCACTCTTATGGTTTCCTCTATTCACTGTTGTACAAACCGTAATTTAATTAGAACGCTTACTCTTCTAGCCACTTAATATTATTCTAAATATAGTGAAGGGAATCTACAAAGAGCGGTATTCAATTAGTACACCGTAAGTGTAGAATATAATTACAATTATCACAAGAGAACACTAAAATAGTGGCACACCACGCGAAGTATCATGTCCGTTCAAAGATAAGCATAGAAGGAAAAACCGTAGTACAGGTTTCCGATTTTACGTTTTCGGTCTACGACATAATTGTAGACAGAGATAATGATACACAATATAAAATTAATAAATATCAATAAATTTGTAGGACAATAAACAAAACTCTCAAAGATAAGCCCAGGATGGAAGCAAAATTGGAATTTTATAACACAATGGTGGCACCAGTGTTATTATATAGAAGTGAATCTTGGATCTTAAAGCAGAGGAATAGAAGAGAGATACACAGTGCTGAAATGAGGTTTCTGTGGAGTGTGAAGATCTAATAAGAAATGTGGAGGTACGTAAGGAATTAAAAATATTTTATTTAATTATATGATAGAAGAAAATAATAGTATGAAGGAACACATGGAAAGAATGAACGAGGACCGAGTACCCAAGATTGTGTGAAGTTACAAATCTCGAGGAAGAAGAAATGTTGGCCGCCCAACAGATGGGATAGATGGGAAGAGAAGACTGTTGGAGTGAGGATGGGTCAGGTTTTGAGCCTAATCCTTGGATTGCAATTATTTGTAGGCACAACAGGATCAGATAAATATACTATGATTTAAGCAGGCCTTTCCAACTGAGGTGCCAACAGGGCATCGCCCGGCAGCGACAGTAGCACCGCTGCTGAGCTGGGCACCGGCGAAAGATCAAGTGGCAGAGGCAACAAGAAGGTATTTCGGCATTCGAAGTACCGGCGGTCGGGCGAATGTTGCGTTCACTGTTCAGTAAAACAGGTCGTCAAATCAGCGCGCAGCTTGCCAAAACAATTATTATTGACAACTTTGTGAACACACAAACACACCATTTAATCTCTACGTATATTTCTGTTATCCTTGTGCGCATTTGCCATTTAGGTCAATTTTTGCTGCAACTAATTTATCAATATTCGGTTCAATAGATTTAGCAGTAGAAATTCGGAGTACCCCCTCTAAAGAAGCTTCAGACAGCAGTGGCGGCTGAAGCATGAATGCACTGGTAGTGCCAGAATAGTTCCCCGAAATATTTTGTTTTATAATGCACGACGACGACTACGGCTACTCTTACTACTACTAATACGACGACTACGACTACGACCAGGACCAGGGCTAGGACTAGGACCAACGTTTATCACAAGCAGATGATCAAAGTTCGAGGTACCTCAACTTTCACAAATGGATTGCGTGCATCATGTCCTTCTGGCACAATAAACATCCAAAATCTTTCTACAGGCCTGTCTACAACAACGTGCCGCAATATCACTATCGTTTTTGTCCCCTGACCTTGAGTGGAAGTCCTGTAGGCGAACCTATAGCTTTTGTCTCTTTCGTCAGCTCATGTAATTCTGCAAATGAAACCATGCACAACAGGTGGGGTTGGGAGGAGGAAGGTAGTGACGTCTGCATTTCAACAGTCCTTGCTAATTCACAGTTGCCTTTTTTGTGCAGCGTGTAATAATTAAAGACATAGTAAGATATTTACGATAAGAAGTGCATATAGTGAGTTTATGAGACATTGATAGTAGCATAAATCAATTATTCTGCCACTGCTTTCTAAATTAGGATCCAAAACATTGCACAGTCGGGGTAGCGAAATTGTTTCCAATGTATGGTCATACATAAAGAAAAAAGCTAAAAGCAAAGAACTGCTTACATCAAAAGAGTTTTTCAAAAACATTAAAGAAGTTCAAAAACGCGTATCGGATGCCACAGGAGCAATTGTTCAAGAACGCGAACAACATGAAAATTAGAACACGTGTTTTGGAACTCAAAAAAAAAAAAAAAAAAAAAAGTTCCGAAATGAGTAAAAGATATAGAGGAGTTCGATAAATGTGTCGTTAGAAGAACGATTCATAATTCGTATGTTCAGGAGAAATGTGCTCCTACAGTAGCTGAATTACTTAGAATCTTATGAGAAGGCATTAACTTTCAGGACAGCAAGTCATCCTTATGCAGAATAGTGAGAGAACTGGGTTTTCAGTGGAAAAAGACCCAATTTACAATATCTGCAGTGATGCATGTATTAATATCAACATACTTGCACAGCTAATTAAGCTAGGTACATTATATAGACATTTTTTTTCTGCATGGACTGTACACACTACTTTACGAAAAAACGTTATCTGAGTAGCATATGAAGCTGGCGCACCAATTCGCTTGCTGTCTGATGTCACCTGGCTTGGTAAGTAAACTCGCTTTCAACCTTTACATTTACTTCCTCCAGGGACCAAGATCGCTGAATCCAGCTGTACCAGCTGTGTCTGTTATGATGCATTTGTTATTTCATCGGCTGTAATGGCAACGTAATCAGTTTTATTTATTTCTTGAATGACCTCATTGTGATATACTTGCAGCATGTATTCTAAAATAGTCTGTATGGTTTTAGATGTTCCTTTAAATGCTGTGGAAGATCACAAGTGTAAGTTTAATGCCCTATCCAGCTCAGCACTGAACTGAATTAATTGTCGAAATGCACCTTTGTTGTCCAAGTCCTCTTACTCGTGTATCCACAATGCTGATTCTAGCTTCATGCAATTGATTATTAAATTTACCTCATACTTGCTTCTGTCTACTTGCTGGTTATGCTGTAAGATGGCTTGCTGATACTGGAAATCAAGTTTAGCTGGAATATCTGTAGTGATTGGTACAACTAGGTTCTTCACATTATTTATATGCTGCCTGGATTTCTAGTGCGTTTTAATTTCTTCTTAAACGTGAACTAAATCCATCACACCAATTGTTATTGCCACCAAATAGAATGCATGGTAAACAGAATAAAACGTTTTTCACCTCACATCCTCAGATGCATTTGTTTTTTGTGTAAATGTCCTTATTGACTTTTCTAACGTGGTTAACCCTTGCACGTTTTTGTTCTGTGTTTATATGCAGAACAGGCATAGGTCTTCCCATGGATTTTACTTTCACCCTATCTTCTAACGATGATGTAGAAAATGGGCTACTTAATAAAGAACTCACTTTCTTCATTTTACTTAAAGTAAACCGCACGCCGCACACGTAATCACACATACACTCGACTTCATACAGCGAGCTAAAATTTTTATTAAAGATGCAATTTGTTCTGATATTTTTATATGTTGTTAGGTTTTTCACACTTTTGTGTGTAATAAAATCAATCAATTTGTTTGCAGCCTGGAGGCAAATGTTTGGATTTTGTTGTCAACTTTGTTCTCTGTAATAAAATAAATGCCTGTAATTAATATCCTTGAAATTGTTTCATTCTATATACATCTTTTTGCTCACTCCTCTTCGATGAGTTGCTGTCAATTTTAAGCGTTAACGTTGGAGGAGTTGGAGAACTATAAAATTACATTTATATGTCTAAAAGAAGTCAATTTACTAAGCATTATACTCTTCATATCTGCTAAATAATTCCAATTGCTTAAAATGGTTTATTTCTTTATTTTTAGTGTTACATTTTATCTATCTGGCATACTTTTGTTGATGCACATAACCATTTATTCTTTTATGCATATTTTCATACATGTTGTCAGAGTTCTACTTTAAAACCGTTTGCTTCACTTTCAGAAGGTCCTATAGCTAATTCCTCATCTGTAAATAAAATTGCATTAAATTTGGTCCCATTTAATGTATCAATAAAACACGCGCTTTAAATTAACTAACCAAGTTAGTTTAGTTTCTCTCACTTGGCTGAGTCTGAGTCTATGTTATATCATAGAGGAGTGGGAAATATTGCCTCCCCTTAGGCTAAACATGGGTTTAATCTGTTTGGTTGTGTGCACTATGCGGAAGATGAGTTTGCTCGTAGAATTGCTAGTGAATGAGCAATTTTCCATGTTTGTATGCAAATGACAAATTAGATAATACAAACTCTAGATAACAGTTTAAATGACAGTAGTGCAGAGTATATAATGTTACACATTTACATAATCAAACTTCATTGAAATGTGTACTCAATTAATTGACCTAATTCTTTTGTGAGCGTCGTTTTTTAATATGTGCTACAGTGCATTTAATCTTCAGTTGAAAAGCACTGTATTTGCACTGAATAAAAATAAACACCTGAGGATCTTTTGACAATCGCCAGATTAAAAACTGTAATTATGATTTCACAGAAATCTCTATTGAAAATCGGATATAAGTGTACTCATTCAAAGTTTCCATATACCTGAACACAGCTACATATTCATAGGTTTCGCAGAAAAATTTCCTAATGAAATTCGGATGAAAGATGGTAGTTCATGGTAAATGTGGCTATAGTATGAATCGTTTGATGTATGTATGTTGCAGGATTGCCATTCTGTAGTGGAATTGAGGTTTATTCGTGACAATATTATACATGTTAGGACGTGCAGGATTTTAGGATGGATATTGAACTGTGATATCTCCATCCTCAGTGTTGTAGATTGTAGGAAATTAGACACTTAATATATTGTTAATTATAATTCCTCATATCGGGCAATACCGACCTCCACTCGTTCGTCTGAACCATTTTATTACTCATATTTAATTTTATTGGTCACATTGTACACAGTTTTTTCTGTAAAGTCTCCCATATACGTGACATTTTTATGATGTGCTCTGCACTTAGTCTTATTACTGTTTGTTCTGCATGTAGCTTTACATTTCTGCTCTCTGAAACTAGAAGATATCTGGTGCGTCTATTTTCTATGAAAACTTTCGTCTTTCATTGACTTAAACTTTAATATGGTATCCGAGAAAGAATATTATCAGCTCCGTTTCACTTTACTGTTAGTTTCTGTTCCCTACTACTTGCTTTCTGGCAAAATACTTCCCAAGCCTTTCATTATTGCTTTTATGTTTAGTCCTTGTGAACTGCTTTCTAACCAATGATATCTAATGCGGATTCTTTTTCGCCACCGCACGCATTCATTACAGTGCTTAAAAAATTAGCTGTCCTATTGAACATTTAGGTCTTTGTGTACAAATGTCCATGACTTCTCGGTTACCTGACCTTAGGGTTTTTCCCCTTTCTTGAGCCCTTCTCCTGCAATTATTTTAGTGCCAAATATGTTTTAGTACTTAAACGTTTTTCCTTCATTATTTCGCCGTTTCTGAACATGTAGTTAAAGGAATGAATCCACTCTGAGTACTTGCAAGCGATATAATAAGTAAAAGGATGATCCACTTCAAGACCTGGCAATAATTTCGAAAAAAGTGTGTTTTATGGTTTAAATGCATGACTAGGTAAGTCACAAATATCTACTTCCTTTAAAAGGTTTTAATAGTGGTCTGTAGTAAGCATTAGAAGCGAATTTCCTGATTTGTAATATTCTCCATGGGTGGCTTCACGGTGGCGTATGTGTCTTGCATTTGGGATGTCCGTGGTTCAAACCTCCGAGTACTCCAACACAACCGGACAAATGTTTTGGGTTGGACAATTTGATGCGAGAATTTTCCTATCATCCCTTTTATCACTACATTTTGTTCCTTTGTTCTTCATCAGGCACTGGACTGATCACCTATTCTGTGTATGCTACGATCCAAGGTTTGCTTGCTCCTCGACAGGCAACTGTCACTTAGCATTGGCTTGTGGGTGCAAGTCCTACAAAGAAAAAGGAGCGCTCTGTAGATAAATATTTATCGTGATAAATATAATATAGATAGAAGAGTAGTAGTCGTATGACTATAAACGCATCAGATACTTGTAATTTCATTAACCTGTACTTAACTGAACTATTATTTACTGAAGGTTCTTGATTTATGGCTAAATTCATAGAAAATTGAATAAACAACAACTTCTTCCTTTGGCGTATTTCAATAGACTCAACGGTTTTTGTGTCAATTAAATTTAAAAGAATCCACTATTTGTTGCCTTTTATTGCAATAAATTGTGGATTTTTAAATTTAATTTACACAAAAGCCATTGAATCTATTGAAATACGCCAAAGGAAAAAGTTCTATTTTATTAAATTTTCTATGAATACCTATAGCTATAAATCAAGAACCTTCAAAGAATAATTTTTCAGCCAGGTGATGATAAATTGTTTTGATAAATATATATTTTCCTAAAAACCTATAAACTTTTCAGCGTTTTGTTATTAGACTTTCTTGCTATTCACAACATGAAAAATTCGCTGTTAAAGTCTGGTGGATCATTTCACTTTCACCCTGTATGTAAGATAATGAAGTTAATTTGAATATAGATGGTTTTTCAAAATCTTGATTGAAACTTTGAGGGCAACAACTGCAATATTAAAGGACCTGACAAAACATCTTATCTGGCAAATAAGCATCCCAATATCTACTGTGAATCAAATATAAGTAGCGTATTTTAGAAACCAATATTTCTCTCACTTCCAGCCACACATTTATAAAATGCACTAAGTAGTCAACTGAGACACACGTTTGTGTAGTATACTGTAGCTTGTTTAAACGCGCTATCAATACTCCTAATGAAAGAAGTGATATTTTTAGCTGATCAAACTAAATGGTAGTGCATCAAGATAATTATTACCTCAGTTGTGCAAAATCCGGTGGCAGTTCGTGGTATCTTGTGATAAGGGAAATGCCTGCCGGTAACCAGCGTTCTGGTGTGGCCGGCATTATATTAAGTGTGTTCAAACATGGAAACTGCTAAGCGCTTCAGGTTGCTAGTACACTGCTGCCTTAGGCAAACATTCCTTCCAATTAGATGATCACATGGTCCTCACTGTAAGGCTGTTTACAGAGGACTAGATAAAGGCTCATCACAAAATTAATCAGCGCAATTTGGGCATAATTAACTCCGTGGCGCAATTAGTTGCTTTAGGATTACCAAACTCGATACTAGAGTATAAGTAACTATTTTTTGACAATTCTACTTTCTCTACTACGTATATTAGGTAGGGGTAGTATTGTATTCGACCCAAAAATTCGATGTCGTAATTTCACCAGAAATGTTTCGACCCACCCTGAATAAAGAAATACAGGTTTAGAGAAAGGTCGCCGTGCGCGTGCGTGCGTGTGTGTATGTGTGTGTGTCAGTATATGTGTGTGTGCGTGTGCGTGCGCACCTGTGAACAGCATAACTCAAAAACAAAAAGTTGGTTAAAAACAAAAATTATTTTTTTGTTTTGTTTTGTGTTTTATTCTTAAGCAAACTCTTTTGTACAATTAAGTACAATATAGTTTAGCTAGACTAGACACAGAACAATAATGAAACTTGTAATTGGGGTACCATCTACCGATAGTCCCTATAGTGTTACATAAAAATAGAGAAAAACAATTACAGAATTGTTGTTTAATTTCAACTTCTTTTAAGGATGTGACACGAAGAGTTTGAAGAAAATTCGTCCACCCTAAACTACCCCTTATATAAAATTTTTTTCGAAGATTTCAATTTTCTACAAAATGGCCCTAACGATTTTGATTAAAATGCTATAGATATGCATAACTGATCAAACAAAAGTTAGGTCCAAATGCAGTTTTTTTTTTTTTTTTTTTTTTTTTGGGGGGGGGGAGGGGGCAGTTGGTCGTTTCGGAGATATTCCTTGTTATTTGTGTGTTTTGCAGTACTTTTCTTAACGGAATGAGTTATTCAATTTTTCATCTCTTAGCTGTGAAAAGAGAACGCAATTTCAGAGACTTCATTTTGGGGCCAGATTTAAAAGAATTCACTATCGCTCAAAACCTGCTCCATTTCCACATTCTCCTTGCACCTACAAGAAAATTGACTGGAAAATAATGTCTACAAATTTTATCGCAACAAAAATGAAGAAGGGAAATAATAGTTTGTAGGAATAGTTAGTACAAGAGTAGGGAAACTCATGTGAGTGCAAGACCTCAGATTTTTAATCCAATATTTCATGCAAATTCTTTCTCTCTTCTCAAATTTAGTAGCTAGTTGGTAACTGGGGAATGAATTACTTGAGTATATTGGGGATCAGGGAAGCAACATAGGCATTTAAAACTACAATATATCTATACTATAAGGCGTACGGTTTTAGAAGGTACATGAGCTGAACTAATGCGTGCACACGGTGGCTGCACTGCTGCCAAGTGATGCGCCAGAGAGCGGAAGTTACGGGGAGGGAACGAGGAAAGTAACATTTGTCGTGTGACAGATTGTCAGAACGTAAACTTACGCAGCAAAGGATATACCAAGCTCGCATGGCGTAAACGCGGCAAACACTATCGCTAGAACACTAGAACCTTCTCGATTCTTTCATGTCCCGAATGTTCTGGATACCTTCTACGGGTATATAAGGGAGCGCTCTTGCGAAGCAAATCAGTCTTGGAGTATTGCGGTGTGGGAAGTTAGGCAAGTGAGGAAGTCTGGCGAAGTCTTGCGAGTGAGTGAGTCCGGCGAAGAGAGTGTTCTATGTATGTAGTGTCTGTGAGTTTGTGACGACTGTGGTGACGAGCAGTGAATGCTGTTACTGATAGAATTTGCAGATGTCTTGAGTTCGACTCCCAGAGAGTGAGCCGTGTGGACAGATGCTACATCGGGCATATTTGGCTGCGGAACATAAGTGAAAGGAAGGCAGTGAAAGTGAAGAAAGTGGCAGTAACAATTGTAGTGGTATTTCCGCTTGACAATGGGTGTCCAGAAATAGAACCTTAATCTGGCATACTTAAGGAAATATGGGTAGTTAATCAACACCCAGTTTATTAACTATCCATGTTTTTGAAGTAATTTCCTTGAAAATTATATATCAAACAAAAGACCATGATGAATTAAATATGTTCAAGGTTTCATAAAGATTAATAAATAAACACAGGCACAGTTATACAGGGAAATCTGCAAGTTTCCCGTTCAAGAAAGTAAGGCGAGGCTTTTGGCTTGGGCAATAAAACCTTAGCGTTCTGTTGTGTTACGCGAATGTTTAACCGTCTGCCTGAAGTACCTTGTGTCCGCATAAACCGTCGCTAAAATTTAAAGGTTCAAAGAGAGAACCAATGAACCTAAAAGCCCAATAAAAGTAGTCAATCAGGGGAGAAATGTTGTTTGTTGGAAAATTCGAAATCATTCCCCAATACTTTGAGCCAAGTGTTGGTGAAAAACTCCACACAGTTTGTCGGTATCAGGTGTACGGGGAGGTGTGTCGCCGAATCGCGGAATGGACGCCATGTTACTAAGAAGTACCTTGCGGAGTGCCACTAAGTCGCGACACGTCTAGTGACGGTAAACTACGCATAAAGGAATTGCGATTCATTCGGTGCAGTACGTGAGCTTATTACATTAAAGGGGTGGAAGATAAGACTTGCAGAGTTTCCTGTAACCCGAAGTGCCAATAGGGAAAGTGCATCTCATGTTTTTCTTCCGAGGAACCCCGTCTAAAACCCATTCCCTCTCATCGCCGTCCAACACACCGCTCCTCTCCCGAAGACCACCATCTCTCGTTGAGACTGAGACCAGTCAGCTGAATCGACGAGACGAAGGACGTCGAACCACCAGAGGTAAGGGCGGGCAGTGAAACCGCTACACAATTGAACTAGTTCTCATTCGTGAAGTGGAACTAGGTCGAATTAGTGAAGTGATAAAACGAACTAAACGAACTCTCGGTTTCACTAAGTCGCAATTAATACCTAAAATACTTGCCTCAACATTTCCCTTGCACTTCAACTTTAATTCGCAGCGCAAATTGTGGGTTGGTTTTCAGCTGAAACGCCGACATTTAAAGGAGCCCTTCAGACCCGCTCTTAATGGGAACGACTGCTAACCGATTGCTGCTCTGTGGCTGTGTGACTATCGCATCAATCTTCCCTCCAGCGAGGAGCCTGGAAAGGGTGCTTGAAACGTCAGCCTTCCAGCTTTTGATAACGCTGCTTCAACTCCAACAGTGTACGACAAGGGACAGACGGTCCACGATAAAAGATAAGAGTACTTCTGTTACCCTTTGCCTTTTCGACATTCCTAACCTTAAATATTTCCTGTCTACTGCAAGAGTACACTTTCCTAATATAATATACATACTACAAAGGATTAATGTGACTTTTGTAGTTGAACCTACTTGGCTGGTTTTTTGCACAAATAGTTAAATTTTTCACCTCTGCATTCTTAGTTTCTTCTTGTAGTCATTAGTTTATCAACCTTTTTATAAATAACAGAGGACATTTTAAAGCCATGACTATAAAATTAAATTCTGGAGGACAGGCCAAAATATGTTTAGTGACATTAATTCAACACAGAGGATGAATTTTGATCACAAGGTCAGGGCAAAAGACAAATTTATTGCTACATGGCTTATAAAAATATAAGGGAATAAAACCACACTCATAAGTTTATTATGTAAAATAACTGAAAAGTGGAGATATAATAATTAAAAGCGCATCCCATATTAACATTTTTCTTCACCTCAACCACATATACCTTTCTTCTCTCTCGCTATTCCAAAATTGCAGTTAAAATTAAGCCAGAAGGGAAAAAAGCTGTATAAAATTTATGGAGAGTGGCAAAAATACAATGTTAGGGTAACACTATAATTGTTAGAGATACCTTGAGACCCATGTATATGTTATTATTTAATTTATGTAATTTAGTTTCTGATATTTTCATGTTTCTGAAATGTCTTACAAGACAGTTTACATAGACCCTTGAAACTAATAGAATATGTTCATATACATATGTATAACAATAGAAATGTTCCTGTATTGCATATGATAATCAAATAAATTGTTCACACATTTATTTTGAACATGAGAACAGGCTTCTCTAAAAAACCAAGTAATCAGTAATCAGGAAAAGCTGGCACTGGCTCCCCCATCCCATCCTCTCCCTTGTACATCAAATAATGACTGTACTATGTATATTTTCCTACACATAAGCTATATAAGAATGTGGCCTTTTCAAGAATAAAACGTAAAATTGAATAATATTTAATTCTTTTGTATTTTATCTTTCAAAGGATGGACGAAGATTGTCAAAGAAGACCTCCAGCACAGCCTGCCGTTTACATTGAACAATGTTTGTTCTTGTCAAAAATGGCTCTAATGATTTTAATTAAAATACCACATGTTTAAGATATTTTAATTAAAAATGAAATGCGTATATTGAATTTTCTAGGAACGTCTGTGTGATTATTGCATATCTGTTGAACCGTAAGAGATAGACAAAATCTTACTACACAAAATAGATATCTCGTTGAAGCACACAATGTTTGCCAAATGCCTTTTTCTAATGTGTCCGAAATGCATTTCGGAGATATTTTTTGTTATTTCTCCGAGATTTCCAATATTTATACTTTTCTCAGTTGGGAAGTTGTTATTCATTCCATCTCTTGGCCATGCAAAGAGAACAGAAGTTTTAAGCCATGTATCACATAGTAACTAGCTTTAAAATATCTGACAGTTGCTTAAAGTCTACTGTATTCCCATGTTCCAGTTACACCTTCAAGAAAATTAGCAATAAATTATTTCTTCAAAAGTTTATCTTAATTAACGTAAAGATTGATTGACTGGTAGAGGTGAACCAGTTCCATGGCCAGCACGGTCGCCAGTTCTGACCAGGGTTGCCAATGTTTAAAAGTAAAATTATCGTACCGGCCACTCAAAATTATAGATTTGGATTCGAAATTATCGCACATCATAAACTAAATGCTACAACAATAAATGTATCAGCATAACGCTTATGAAAATGTAATATTATTGATGTTTATGGTATCCACTTACAAGATTGATAGCCTCAATCAGTATTATAACTTTAGTATTTGTCTCTCGCACTATTCATCTGAAAGTTGTAACAGTTGTTGTTGAGATGAACTTTAAAATCTCGCTTGCGGATTTTCGGACCCACCGTGTTCTATCATAAGCTGAGACGACCGAATAAGTCCATTTACCGTATCTATCGCCAATCTGTTTCTAATTTTGGTTTTTATTAAACCTAGTTTGGAAAAAACTCTTTCACAAGAAGTGTTTCTGTGGAGCAACGAAATTACTGATAATGCAAACTCCGCTAGTTCTTTGAAATCAGTATTTCCACCAAGGTGACATGTGTTTAACAGCACTCCAGAAACTGCCAGGTTCAGGCGTGTTCTTTATTATACACGGAATATCACTTATTCCGGGTTTTCTCCATTGATCATCAATTTTCTGAACAGTGCCTTCTTCATTGAGACTGCCAGATCTGGGCACACTGGCAACAAGACGATAAAGGTTAGAAGGATTAGTAGGGTATCAAATGGTTGCCTTAGAGAAGTGGAGACAGGCCGTGAGGGTAAAAATGGTGTCGCTATTTGTAATTTATTTCATTTCGCTGGTGTGAAAATGATATTTCGCCGGTATCGAAATTATCGTACTACCTCACAATTATCGTACGGCTTGAGAACCACGAGTACATACATTCAAATTATCGTATGCCCCCATGATTATCGTACGGGTTGGCAACCCTGGTTCTGACACCTCCCGACTATTTTCTGTGGAGTTGTATGAAGAGTATGGTGTATGACACTCCTGTAACGTCAGCGGAGGACCTTATTGCTTGAGTCCACGGAGCGGTTCAAAATCTTCAAAGACAATCGCACGTATTGGGCCATGTTCTTCAGGCTCACCAACGCCGATATAATCTCTGCAATGACGTACGAGGCAGACAGGTCGAAGCTCGCTTGTAATGTAGATAGCTTGCTGTTGAGTTTATTGACGACATGTGAACTTACACCCATCTCACACTTTGATGTGCTACAGCGTCCAAACCGTGCATTTCCGGATATATATACACACACAATCCTCAGGGTGCAGTGGGATATTCTAAAAGCAGAGAATATCATGGCTGTATACAACGGAAGTTTTAGGCATGAAGCTAAGGTTTTGAAAAGAATAACAAGTATAGTTCCTTAATAGCAAGATTCATATAGTTTCCAAAAGCGTCTTTGACCCAAACTCAGTTGTCAGAGATTTTCAATAATCAAACTGCACAGGCGGTGCTTCGGATTTATTTATTCAATCTAGGTCATAGGCAAGTATATTTGCTGATATACTTGCACTATCAAAGAGCAAGGTTAGCAAAAACAGATGAATCTGAGGGTTATTCTACCTCATATGATGAAAGAGGAAAGTATCAGCATTTGAATGATGACCTCGAAATGTGTGATTTGAAGTGTGGTAGCAGCTGTGTTAGGAATAGTTCAAATACAATAGCAATGAAGGTGAAAATTGCATATGAGATTTCCTGCAGATTGTTCACACACACATGGTACAATGGGTTCTCAATGCTATCATCTCCTTCTGCAAACTGAACTGAAGGGGCCATCAAGAGAAGGTGCTTTCCATTCTTTTCGAACTGCAGGAAAAGGTGAAGCACTTTCTGAAGGAATGACATTCACACGAGCACAGCTGTCGTTGGAACAGAAATGAGAGTTTTTTTACTTAGTTTCAGGAAATTTTCTGAATGCTTTTCTGTAGGAAATGGAAACAATGCTCACGGAGTTTTGGAAGGTTTGTGTCCTATCGTGAGAAATGTTATATTCATCACTATCATGAGGCTCAATCATCAATCTTTCTGCTTCACATACCCCAAGGGCGACTTTCAATAGTAAGTACTTTATGTCCCGGGTTTAAGTAAACTTTTTAGATGGTAATTATCTCTGATGTGAGATTCCCTTGTGGTCAACCGGGAAAGTACGAATCGACTGGGCAATTTAATGTCATACTAGCAAGTTGGTCATGGTAGCTTAGTGGTTAAAGCAGCCGCTCGATAAGCGGAAGATCCGTGGTTCAAATCCCGGCTATAGCATTGCAGTTTTCATATCTGATTCCACCTTTAAACATTGCCCACACACGACTTGTGTTTGAAAACACCAACATTAAGTTTGTTGGCATAAATAAATAATAATTACCATCTATTACTTGCGTTACACTAAACTTTCATTTTCCTTTGAAGTTCTGCTTTCCTATTTCCGGCAAGCAGCCATTCAATGTTTTAAACTTCAATGCGAAATTTCAGGTTAAATACACGATTTCATGTTCACTGAATTAAACCAAGTTGCAAGTTTTGCAGCGCGCACACGTGTGTGTCCATGAATAGCTTAAAATAACGTGGTATATTAAAATTGTTTCAACGTTTTAAATTTAATCTCATTATAGTGATACGACGCCTATTCCGCATATTTAGTTTCCATCCTTGGAGCGAGGTCATTCTGGATTTATAACGTTAATGTTGTTTTCTTTATACTGAGATTACTTTCTTACGAACAAGTGTAAGAGAAATGTTGGAATGATATTCTCTTTGGACTTACAAACACGTTATGTCCCTTACCTAATAGAGAGGTATGAGCTAGCAAGTCGACCTTTGACACCATTGGCATAACTAATAGATAAGCCACCCTGGCTTCCCCCTTCGGCAAAGAACATGGGAATTAGAAAGCTTTTGATGCCGATCCTGTACCTCTGCCTCTGTGATGGCATTAGGGTGTCATTCGATCTATCTGATTATATTATGCACAGCATTCACTATTACCATCTATTTTCCATTTGTGCTATTTTTAATTGGTTTATTTATTGTCACTTTAACAGGAAGGTCTTATCGCAACATCTTGGGGCTGCATGTGCATACGACAAAGTATTAACAGGTTATAACAACAGTGTAACAGGAAAACATAAATAATTGTGGTGCATGTAAAGAGTGTACAATGTCTTATACAAGTAATTCACAAATTGAACACAACATAAACTGTAAAACCGTCGGTTGAATGACATGAATTGTTGCAATCCAATGCTTGTGAAGAATCATACACATTTTTAGAGTTGAGTCGATCTTAAGAAGAGAACAAACTGGGTGCAGAAAGCTGGGATTGTTAAGAGCTTCAGAAATGTCTGTGGGAATGTTCTATTGCCTTCTTGCTTTGGCGTCTTTTGTACATCCAGTGAAAATATGGCTGATGATGATGATTTGTGGGTTTAAGGGCGCTCAACTTCTAGGTCATTAGCGCCCTTCTAAAATTCATGGCAATAGCCAGATATAAACTTGAATCAAAAATAAATTACTAGTATCAAAGAAAAAATACACATAAACGTAAAACCAGCGGCAATAACCGGATATAAAACAATGTAATAAATAGGTAAAAAGCCATAAAAATATCTAAAATTTTAAATCCTCAAATTGATATTACAGTCCGCTAAAAACTTAAAAACTCTATCAACCGCTGTTTTGTCGTCCGCTAAGACCTCTGCAAGTCTGGCTGCAGAGAATCCCGAAGATGCACTAGAGAGCAACACTAGCAGCACGTGGCGAACTGACAAAAGGTTGTCACACAGCGGACATAGAGGCGCAGGGTCCCTTTTAAATAGGTAACCATGCGAAAAATTGCAGTGCCCTATTCTTAATTGAGCCAAACTAACCTCCTCGCGGCGAGATGTGCGACAGGAAGTTACCCAGTTTATCGGAAGTTCTTTCACTTCTCTAAGCTTGTTACCGCGGAGAGCTGACCACTCGTCGTGCCAGGACGACAGCACCGCTCTCCTCACTTCAAGCCTAAAGTCTTCCGAAGTAACACGTGAGATTGTAATACTGGGTTCTGTAGTACCCGTCTTTGCTGCTAAATCTGCCATTTCATTCCCCGGCAAACCTACGTGTCCAGGAATCCATGCACACACCGCAATATGGCTGATGCGTGATGGAGTGTTGGATTTATACTATTGTTTTAGAGTTAAGTGAAACTTTGGGTAGTGGAATTAAATATCCATTCCACTATATACCTTGGCGACTGAAAGAAACCAGGAAAAAAATGCAGTCAGACTGCCAGCACATGGGATTTGAACTCGGAACCTCCCAAATGCGGGTCACAGACGTTACCGCCTAAGCTATCCCACTCTATTTTATCAGAAATATTAGGGTATTTTTTATAATGAATACATTTTGACTTTTTTATGCAAACTGTAGTTTGACTTCGAGAGGTTGTTTTGAATTTGAATGTTTGCTGTTCACACATTTGCATAAACCCCTGGGCTTCCTTTCTGGAAAATTTTTGGTCTGTAAGGGACATAAAAACCTGCATTTATAGAAACAAATTTCTGAATTTGGGGACGGCTTGTAATAATTCTACTATCATATGGAAATAAAAGGGGAACTAATAGATTTATTAATAAAATAAGCAAGCCCAGTCAGGAGTTATAAATGTCTGGGCAGTGTTTGCTGTAACCAGCGAGTTTGTCCTTGTATATTCCACACGAAAGGAACACAATTACCTGTGGGATATCAAAAGGCTGCGGGAAAGTCCTAAAGGGCGTTACACACGCCAACACGTAATAAACAACCAAAGGGAAGTCAAGAAAATCCAAATTATCCTTTGTGGCTGTAATTAACGTTCAGCGTACACGAAATGAATTGTTTCTATTGTTTAATTAGAACATCATGGGAAATAACAGAAAGTTTACAGCAATAAAGTGTTTGTTTGTTTCACTCGTAACACATGTCTGTATAATGTGGTTTTAACAGATTCTGTTCTGCTTTTAAGAGAAATTGCATGCTCGTTTTCATTAAATGGTGATACGAATTATGACGAATTGATTACAGACAAGGAATGGGATCATGATTTCCGCTCTGAGCTTTTTCGTATTGTGACGCCCGGCGCAGTGCACAGCAATGGACGAGCGGGACCAAGCTACGTCACACACGAGCAGACAACGGCGCCAGTTTAAGCTTCCCCACATCACTCATGCGAGCAAACACGTGACTAACAGCAATCAAGCGGCAGCACAAAGGGTTTTCCAGAGCCTTCGAAAACTGCACGGCAGCCGGCGTGTTTGTGGAAGTTGAGAAGGATCCATGTTATGTCATTCTCGCTATATAAGAAGGCAAGGAAACCGCATAGTGACTGAGAGTTACAGATGTGAGTTGGTCAGTGACAGTGAGTGTGAGTTAGCTGTATGTGTGGTACGGTCGTCGCGAAATTTACGCATTGTCCAAGTGAAGATTTAAAGAGCGTCGAATGACTATTGCCGGAGTCAGTGTATGAGAGACCGAGAAATTGAAGAAAGACAGTGTGAGGACTGAGTTAAGGTTACAAGAAGGAAACATTATGAGCTGCAATAACACGAAAGACTGCAAATTGTGTTGACGTCAGTGGAAAAGTTTTAGAAGAAAATAAATTGATAGAAAAGTAATTGGACTATATTTGTCGTTTTGTCACACTGGTATCAGGAGTGGGATTTGTCATTTTGTCGCAGTGATTTCCTCACTTTACACAGTTGATAAAATCGGGAAGGTATCGTAAACCTAGACCGAGAACGTTCAATTCCCACACTTCCTTTCCCAGGTATTATTTCGTTTAATGTTTTACAAGCGTCACAGCCTGTGCTGCCATATGTATTTGCAGCGGACAATAAGCAATATTACAAAATAAGGCAACGTTAACTCCTTACCCTGAAGTTTGGTTCGATTACATAAGTAATCTCCCTTCACGTTCCGGCTCTAGCGCGTAAACAAAGGCTACTAGCGGACCCAACAGACGTCCTGTTCAAGCGTTGTACATCTAAAAATTATAAAATTTTAAGAATAAGCTATAAATTATTTGGACTGTATTGATGAAAAAATATGTAACAAAATTATTTTATAGAATATCTGATTCCACCATGCCTACAGACATCGCAACTGGTATCTGAATACTATAAGCTTCAATTTGTCGAGTGCAAACTTAAAACTATTTTAAATAACAGCAAGAAAAAAAAATTCAAGTAATTTTCATGGCAGGTATAACTTATAAAGTACCAAAAATAAATATTTAAATATATTTTTATTCTTAATACAGTAAATCCTGCCTTCAACGCACCACTGTTAAGCGGAAACCTGTCTAAAACAGGAATAGTTTACTGTCCTGTGAAGTTAGGGTTAATAAACACGCTAAATTCCCTTTATTAAACAAAAACTATCTTATGCGGACAACGGAAATCACAGTGCACCTTTTAACGGAAAATGTCCAGTTTTGGAGTAGAGTTTAGGCATAAAACATCAATGAAGGTTGTATCAATTGCAGTGCCATGGAGTATGTCAACATAGAGATATGTGTAAACTGAAACAGACACAGTTGATACAGATGTCTTAATTGAGAATATGTAAATTCGGATAGAAGAAGAGAAGGCAAAGGAAGATGAAGAGAAATGTGTTCCTCAGTTGGAAGAAGAGTGTAGGCTAAAGACTTATCAAGATGCTTCAAAATTTAAAGGAACTGCAAAAGTTTGCGCTATGGCCAAAAGACTCAGATATGTTAGTGTGATTTCTCAGACCAAAGTGTTCGTGGAAGCCGAGGAGCTAAGCAGCAATGTATCCAGAAATCTCTCCTTGACTACTGGAAAAAATAAATAATCGTGTATATAGCTATTTTTCGTTCATTATTACTTTCTCTGGAGGAAGTATTGTGATCCACCCAAAAAATTCGATGTCAAGATTTCACCGGAAATATATGTCTTCAGATCCCCCAAATCCACCAAAAGCATTTTTAGAAAAAGGTCCATGTCTGTCTGTCAGTCTGTGCGACACGAAGATTTTGAAGAAAATAGCCCCACCCTAAACTACCCTTTACATGGAAAATTTTTCAAAATTTTAATTCTCTTGAAAGTGGCTCTAACGATTTTGATTAAAATGCCATATATTTAAGATACCTGTATGGTAAATGAAATGTATATTTTGAGTTTTCTAGCTACAGCCTATGTAGTCTGGATGACTTTTGAATAGCTCGTAAACCGTAAGAGAGAGACCATGTCTTACTGTACAAAAAATGTACATCTTGCTAAAATACAATTTATGTCTGAACAAATGTTTTTACAGAATGAGCCATTTCGGAGATATTCCTTTTTGTTTTGTCCAGCGTGCAAAGAGATCGGGATCTCAAACCATTAAAAGACTTGACTGTCGCTCAAAGCCTACTGTATTCTAATATTCCCCTTGCACCTACAAGGAAATAAGCAATACGATAATTTGTACAAATGTATATTCCATTTAACACGAAAAAGGTAGAGAAATAAGTTTGTGTGAATGGTTAGTGCAGTAGTAGAGAAATGTGAGGGAAACACATAAGATTTTTATTTTCTCTACTAGTAAGTAGAGGAAGTATTGTATTCCACTCAAAAATTCGATGTCGAGATTTCACAGAAAATATGCGTTTTAAAACCACCTGAATCCAAAAACCCATTTTTAGAAAAAGGTGTGTGTGTGTATGTGTGTTTATGTGTGTGTGCGCGCGCCAAATTGTGGGCAGCATAACGCAAAAACGAAAACTCGGTTACAAACCGAAGTTGGTGTTTAAATTTAATGCCTTTCAAAGATGCGACACGAAGATTTTGAAGAAAATTGCCCCACCCTAGGCTACATTTTACATGGAAAACTTTTCGGAAATTTTGATTTTCTTGAAAATGGTTCAAACGATTTTGATTAAAATGTCATATGGTTCAGATAATTGTATGACAAATGAAATGTGTACTTTGAATTTTCTGGCTATAGCCTATTTAGTCCTGTTTACTCTCGATGACTTTGGAATAACTCGTAAACCGTAAGAGATAGACAAAATCTTACTATACAAATCTGTGGATCTCGCTAAAACAAACAATTTATGTCGGAATAAACTTAGTTGTACAGACAGAACCATTTCGGAGATATTCCTTGTTAAATGTGTCAGTTTCGGAAAACTTAAGGAACATCGTTGTTAATTTTTTGCTTTCTCTGCTGGTAAGTAGAAGGAAATATTGTATTCCAGAAAAAATTCGATGTCGAGATTTACCGGAAATGTATCTTTTGAGACTCCCTGGATCAAAAAAAAAAAAAAAACTATTTTTAGAAAAAGATCCGTGTGTGCCTGTGTATTTGCGTTTGCGCATGCCTGTGAGTGTCTGTGTGTCAGGCTTTGGACAGCATAACTCACAAACGAAAAGTCAGTTAAGAACCAAAGTGGGTATTTAAGTTTTATGTCTTTTAGGGATGCAAAAGGAAGATTTTGTAGAAAATAGCCCCACCCTAAACCACCCTTTACATGGAAGATTTTTCGAAAAATTTGATTTTCTTGAAAATGACCAACGATTTTGATTAAAATGCCATATGTTTAAAATGTTTAGATGACAAGTTAAATAATTTTCTGACTATAGCCTATGTAGTCCTGTTTACTCTGGATGACTTTTGAATAACTTGTAAACCCTAAGAGATAGATGAAAACTACTGTATAAAAATGTAAATCTCGCTAAAATTCGCAATTTATCTCTCATTAAACTTTTTTTAGTATGAACCATTTCGGAGATATTCCTTGTTATTTGTGTCAGTATCGGAAAAGTTAAAACTTTCGTGAAATGGAACATCGTTGTTCATTTTTTACACGTTAAGAGTGCAAAGGGATATCAAAGCTTCAAAAGATTTGGCTATCGCTCAAAGCCTACGATTTTATAATATTCCCCTTCTACCTACAAGGAAATAAGCAATAATATAATTTGTACAAATGCTTATCTCAACTAACATGAAGATATAGGAATGAGAGTTTGTAAGAATGTTTAGTACAAGAGTAGAGATAGTTATGTCATTGCAATGTTATGTCAATAACAATTATGTTATTTTATATGTTAAGCTTGCAAAGAGAACGGGATTGCAAAGCTTTAAAGTATTTGACTAACGCTCAAAGCCTACTGTATTCTAATATTCCCCTTGCACTTACAATGAAATAAGCAGTAAGATAATTTCTGCAAATGTTTATCTCAACTACCACGAAGAAGATAAAGGAATAAGAGTTTGTAAGAATGGTTAGTACAAGAGTGGAGAAAGTCATGTGAGTGGAACTCGTGTACATATTGCAGAGAAATATCTAAATTGATACAATAATCTACGTACATCTTTTACCTCGCACTGCCCATTAATGTATGTTCATGTTTTAATTTTCTTAAACTTCTAGGCCTAACTTCCCTAAACGGTCATGTAGCTTAAACAGAAATGTTCGGGAGGGACTCCCGATTCTGCTGAAGACGGGTTTTACTTCATTAACAGCAATAACATTTGTTTTTGTTTATCTTAATATTTTATGAACAATGTTCTTAGTTAATGTTTGTGGGGTATAAACAAACAAATTTGATGGTTTGCCAATCGCCTTGAACATGCAATGTGTAATTGTGTAATTGCATGCGAAGAACACGGATTTTGGATATCCAACTATAAATTGACATTGTTTGGCCTTGTGACTTCTTAATGGACATTATGAATGTCAAGAGAATTGGTAATTGCAAACGTTTGAATAAAGTGGGCGAGACTGAAGGGACCATTCGGATTTGCGGCAGGCAGGCGACGACTTGACATCAGAGGGTAGCTTTTCCACCCTCAGTCGTTTGCCAGATCAGGGCTATGCCCTCTACTGGCCGTGAAGTGTTTTGTTTAGGTACGGTAATTACGTTAGAGTGGGTTGTAGAGAGTTTTTTTTTGTCAGTATTTCTGTAAGTAATTATGTCAGGGCTTAGTGTGATTTAGTCTATTGGCCTAGAACTAGTCTCGGTCGTTTGTATTTTTCGCCAAGGTTTAAGTCATACTCGCCTAGGCCGCGTATCAGGACATTCAAGTTGTTGGGAAGGCTGTGGTAGAAGATGCGTGCAAGAGAGTGTATATATTCTTTTAGGGATGGAATGTTAAGGTCATGACGAATTACATTATTTGGTATGAACTAAGGTGAGTCTGTGGCTATTCTGAGGTAGCGTAACTGGAGAACTTCCAGGCGGTCTATGTGAGTCTTGGCTGCTACTCCCCATATTTCGCAGGCATATGCGATGGCTGGACGTAGCACTTGTTTGTAGAGGAGGAGTCTGGTTCATATTGACATCACAGAGCGCCTGTTGTACAGAGGATAGAGCATGCCCATCCTTTTGTTAATTTTATTAACCACGAAATGGATATGATCCTTCCATGTTCATTTCATATCCAGCTGCACTAGATATTTAATGGAGGTTCTCCACTCGACCTCTTCACCGACAGGACGTATTGGCGGAATTTCGGCCAAGGGTCGTCTACAAAGTGTAATGGCCTGACTTTTTTTCCGGATGGACACGGAGGCACCATCGTTGGAACAAGTAGTGAGGAGGTCGGCGTAATGCTGGATTCTGCGGGCAGCCATCCAGTGTTAGGATGATTTGGAAGTGACTGCCGTATCGTCCGCAAACAGGTATAGTGAGCATAATGGCAATGAAGGTAAACTATTTATGTATAAAAGGAAGAGCGTGGGCCCAAGAACGTTGCCCTGGGGTACACCTGCTCTGATGGGACGCGGCCTGGAGGTTATCCCATCGTGGAATACGGCGAAGGTTCTATTTTTTAGATAGGAGTGTATCAGATGTATTAAGTACGAAGGGGCTTGGTATTGAATTAACCTGGAGATTGAACCTTCATGCCACACGCTGTCGAAGGCCCTAGTGATGTCCAGAAAGAGTACTGAGACGAAGTGCTTCCTGTTGAAGGCCATGTGCACTTCATCTACCACCCGAAGTAGCTGATGTTGTGTAGAGTGCTGTGCCCGAAAACCAAATTGCTCCGGCCTCACCACGTTATGTTGCTCAAGGACGGTTTGTAGCCTTGTTAGAATGATCTTCTCCACTAGCTTACTAATTGAGGAGAGTAAGCTGATGGGCCTGTAGCTCTCAGGTGTGGAACCATTTTTTCCTGGTTTACATATGGTGATTAACTTAGCAGGCTTCCAAACCTTAGGAAAGTAACCGCGGTGGAGGATAGCATTGAATAAAATTGGAGGGTCTATACCCAATGAACTGGTAGTGCCTTTGGAGCTGCATTGGCCAGGTTGTCAAATCCGGGAGCTTTGTAGGGTCGGAGAGAACCTATAAGGCCTTGCACTTCTGTTGCGGAGGTGGGCATTTATAGCCTTCCATCTTTCGGCTTATTAAGATAAGTCTGAACCTCCTGCACCACTGAGTGAATGTGGCCAATATCTGATGTGTCTGCAGCAGTGAAAGTCGTCTCCAGGTAGGAGTCCTTGACGCCTGGGAGGATCTTCACGTGGAAGGTTGAGCAGTGACTGGCTCATTTGCCATAACGAGCTATCCTGAGGTCTAACAGTGCTGATCCGTTCTTCCCAGCATTCATTCCTATAGTCCCTGAGTACAAGTTTTAGTAGTTCCTGGAGACGGTGAAACTCGCGGAGACCAGCTGGGCAGCGAGTATGCAGGAACCGCCTTCTGGCTCTGTTCGTTTGTTTAATTGTGTCTCGGATGGTCTGGGGTAATGGGTCCAGATTAAACCTGCAGAGCTTTGATTTTGGAGACGCTATTGTCATAGCAGTTGTCATATGGCTGGTAATGCTATCCACTAGGTTGTCTGTGTCCTCTGGGCCTTTGCGTTGTTGCAGGTGAAAATTTTGAAAATTCTCCCCAGAAGGTACTCCTAGGAGCTGGAAAGGCTCTTGGAGACTTACTGGTCAGTCTGCCCGGAAAGGAGAGAATTACGGGGTAGTGGTCCGATGAGAGCGCTGGTTCTGTAAATAGTATGAAGTGAGACCGCAAATTGCGAATTAGCGCAAGGTTCAGCCAATCTGGTGGTCGTCTGTCTCCATACTGTATGGTGTCCTGGTTAGGAGCTTGGGCTAGAATACCTCGTGATGCAATGAAATTGTACAGTTTGCGACCGCGTGATGGAGGAGTTCCAGTTTGAGTGTTTGGCGCTGAAATCTCCAGCAGCAACCTTAGCAACCGGGGAGACAAAGAGGTAGTCCAGTTCTGTTTATAATAACGGGCGCTTAGGTGGTGCGTACACTGAGTATAAGTGTAATGGTCCTCTGTTTGTCCCCACTTCTATACCTGTAGCTTCCAGGTGGTTTGAGGTTGGGATATGCAACTGGTGGTGAGCGATGGAGCGATCTATATAGACAGCTATGCCGCTCTGCCATCTGCTCTGTCAGTTCTGTATGACTGCATACACGGTAGGCCGCATTTTACGTCTGGTACCAGATGAGTTTCCTGTACTAGTAGGATGTTCACTTTCTGTACCGCTAGGAAGTTTGAGACTTCCGTGAGATGTCTTCCTGAGCCATTTGCATTCCAATAACAAATCTTCAGGTTGTTGTAAGGGGTTTTCTTTTTCTGACGACTAATATCCATTTTTGATGCAGAAGGTGAAGACTGAATCAGGACCATCTCAGGTGTTGTTTGAGATGGCCGGTTTAGAAGGGCCTCCATAAGGGCAGCTGTAAACTTGATTTGCAGGTGGGCTGGTATGCGGTCGGTTACTTCACTGAAGGCAGCAATGTCTGCGACCGTGTTCTTTCCTTGTACTCCACCGGATGGCCTTGAATGTGGAGCAATGGGAGCTTTGGAATGTGTTTGCTTCCTGAGTGGGAGAGGACTTTGTGTGCCTTGACTGAGCCGCTGGTTCAGGTAGGTGTCGGGGTTTTTGATGTCGAACAGGGTTGTGGCTGTGAGGGTGGTTGCTTGTCTTCCTCACCTTGGAATGTGGTTATGGTTACATTGAGGGAGTTGGAGACTGCTGCTGAGTATGAAGGAAAGCTTACCGGAGTTCGAGCTGGGAGTCCCGGGAAGCGAGCACCGTAAAAAGCTTCCTTTGGTATACCATGTGGATTTGGTACTCTCGGCGGGGCGTTCACTTGTGAGCGCCTGGCCCCGTTCCTGCTGATTTGCAACTCATATCGTACCTCCTGCCAGATAGGGCACTTGGCATAACGGCAAGAATGATCAGCTCCACAGTTGGCGCATCTGCGTTTGGCTGTTCCCACTTTGACGCAGTTGTTCCGAAGATGACCAGTGGTACCACAGTGGGACCATACTGGTAGTAGACTACATGCGTAGGCACCGTGGAAGAATTGCTAGCAGTTTACTTACTGTTGAGGCCAAAAAGGAGGTTTGTAGGCCTCGACAGTGACGGCAGCTGAGAATAACCTATTGAGTTGGTAGATGTTTACTGCCACTTCATGTTTATCCAAGGCTACCCTAAAGTGGGGTAGAGGGCCTAGGTTGGGACCTCTGACAGTGCGCAGTTGATTTACACTTGCCACTGGAAGGCCTCTAGTTAGGAGCTCCTGTTTTACCTCCTCCTCAGTAATATACTGAGGAAAATCCTTGATAGTGACATGGATTCTTTTCTCTTCGGGTAGGAGAGTGGCAACATGGGAAATATTTTGCTGCTCCAGCCATTTTCTCATTTCGCGATGAGCCTCTGGGTCAGCAGGCAGGATGGCGACCTTGTTACGCATGTTTTTAAGAGTAAAAGTGCCCTCCGGTCCAGGAAATGGGTTTAGTTTTCTGCCATCCTCTGCCTGGCGCAGAAATATTGGAGGTGGTTTAGCTGCTCTTGGAGGTGTTCTTGAATTCTCAGTCTCCTTTTGAATGTCGTATTGCTTCTCAGTACAATCCATATTCTCTTATACAGGCTCCTTTGTAGGGGTGGTGGTCAGAGCCTGAAATTGGTTGGCTGTGGTCACAGGAGCAGTGGCAACTACAGGATAGAGTATATTCCTCTTTGGCTGGACAGTTTGCCATTTCTGTGTATTAACCGCTTGCTCGTGGAGGAAGAGGTAGCTATCGTAGGCATCGACACGCGCTTTATGTGCGGCCATCGTGCGGTAGAGCCGTGTGACGTCCGATCTTGGTACGCCCTCTTTTGGAAGCATCTCAAGGAGCTGGCAATCGGCTTGTGCTATGTAGGCTTGCCTAGCCTTATGTTCACTTAGTGGTACATCTAGTGGTGTCTTCCAAAGGTAGAGATGGCTCCTTAATGAGCTCTTGACCCAGGAAGGTCGATATGCTACCTCCCTCAAGGTAGTATGTCGTCAGGTTAACAAAATCGTTTGTTAGGAGACTTGCCATAGTTGTCATATAAATCAGCGTGTGAGTAAAGTTTGGCGAGCACTGGTTAGCACAGATAGCAGAGGGCTGGACCAAATGACGCCTTACCAGTCTTTCGACTGATGGCTAAGGCCTTGCTATCCTACCCGCCGGTAACTTTTGTCACCTAAATTCGTGCTTTAAAGGCACAAAAGTTGTCTACTTGAGAGGCCAATTTGTAGATTTATTCTAATGACCAGTTAGCGAGTAGAATGAAACAACCAATCACAGGTGGAGATGATATAATATAAGCCGTTTCTACAGTTAGATATAGCGAAAACTGTAAATATGAACAAAGTCAACTGTAAATCAATGTAAATATAGCCTGTAAGCCGGGCCCATTGTACCGGCACCAGGCCAATACTTTTAAAATAAACTAAGAACTAAGAACAATGCCAGTGGATGATGGAATATCACAGGCGTATTGGATTTGCGGACGACGACGACGACTGCGAAAAACACTGGAGGGTTGTGGTTGCAGAAGATCTTGCAGACCGCCCTCCGGTTATTGCCAGGTCAGGGTATCAACCCTCTACTGGCCGTGTAAGATGTCTTACATAAGAGACGGTAATAAGGTTGGTTTGTTGGTGTATTTTTTTTTTTTTTATAATTAAAGTATGTCTGTGTATCCTTTAGGATGTGAAAAGGATGTTAGTATGTCATGTCACGTTAGGAAGTTAAGTCATAAATTTTCTTTTTTTTTTTTTTTTTTTTATACGTTGCCAAGGACAAGTCGTGGGCGTTTATAGCGCTCTCCAGGGGGATTTGCGGTAAAACAACTTTACCTTGACATTCTACGTTTAAGTGATAGCTTCAAGAACATTGCCCATGATTACAGTATTTTTCTTTAGCGCTCAGGGTAAATACTGCATTGAACCGTGACTTAAATTTCCACCTTATTTTTATAGCAACGATATAATGAAAATAGATGATAATAGCAAATTTCCTCCGTCTATTCACAAATAATGAAAGCAGATACACTGCACGGCACCCTAGTGCCATCTGCCCAGATGTGTAGAAGCAGGGTTATATAGCCTAACACTAATATCCCTGTGGGCACACGTCGAAACTGCCATCTGCCGTCACAGAACTAGAGGTAATGTTGTCTAGCACAAGGCCTTTGTGGACTTGCCTAAGTAAGATGATGTGGTACAGAGAGTTAGAAGCTTAAACGTTCGCCACACAGTGACTCCTAAGATGTCTCCGCACAGATCCTTGGCGATATGATCAAGTAATTAAAGCGACGTAAGATAAATAAAGACAAAGTTGGAATATTTGCTTATGACGGTATAAACTTCATCGGAATTATTTTAAGAAATTGCAGGATATACATTCACTTTAAGGGACACTGAGGCTGATTGTCTAATTTATTTTTAACTTTAAATCCATTTATTTTAACCTTGGCGCACTTAATTATAATAAATAAATGTGTGTACAAAAGATCAGAGCTCTATCTCAAATCGTATCTCACATGGCACAACTAAATACTTTAACTACTACAAAAAGGAAATTTTCTAAAGCAGTTTTATGCATTAACAAGTACCAGAGACATTTTCTGATACTGTAGTAAAATAAAACTGCAGGTAATATTTGATTGAGTTAGAGCTATTAGTTATACAGAAATAAATTCTTATTTTCATTAGTGTTAACATTGTTTTTTTTCGGTATAAATTGTATTATAAGCTAATGAATAAAGCAATAACAAAATTGTTACTTGAATTTTAAAATGTTACTGTGACAAAATGACAATAGTCCATCACTTTTTTCTCAATTTATTTATTTATTTATAACTGAATGAACAAATACACAGTTCTCTTTTACAGGCGTTAGCATAGTCTTTAACTGTTGTAAAAGTGATTTCGTCTCGCAACCTTGTCCTTCTTCACTCTCTGTCTCTCAAACACTGACGATACAATCGTTCAACACTCTTGACTGCTTCGCTATCTTCTTCCCGGCCGCGACACACCCACCCACACACACATACACACACACACACACACACACACACACACACACACACACACACACACACACACACACAAACGCTTAAACCAAAAAACTGATTCCTGTCTGTAAATAACTACTTTTTTCGTTGCTTCGCCTAATTATATATCGAGAATGACGTAACACGGACCTTTATCGAACTTTTACAAATAAGCCGGCTGCCGGACACTTCTCGAATAATCTGGAAAGCCCCTTATGGTTCTGCCGTTCTGATTACACTGATGAACGCAATTTTAAAGCTTTTTTTGTATCTGAAACAAAATTAATAAAATCTTATGTTTTTGACCTCCTAAATTAAAAATGACAGTAAAAATTTCTTAGTTCTTGTTTAGAAAATATAGGCAATATTGTTCACGCAAGAAAATATAACTAGCCTTTAATCACATACCTTATGAGTGTGATCTTTTGGCTCGTCTGGTATATTTTAACTCAGTAGCATATCGTATTACAGACCAGCAATATTCAGCAAGCGTAGATGTACTCCGTTCTCCCTGATAACGATATTCAACAGTAGCGACATCCTGCTCATCACTTACTGCACCAAGATTTTCTGGAAGGAAGTCTAGATGTGAGTGAAGGAAGTGTATCTTCAGAGACATGTTGCACCCCATTCTGTTATAAGCCATCAACATATCGTCCATAGGCGCTCTTTTGTTACCAAGGAGGTTAAGCACAAATGAGGAGAATGCTTTCCATTCAGCTTTCTCCTTGCCAGTTAGAAGTTCATCGGCCATTAGCTTTTTTATTTGGGGACCTATGGATATTCCCGCATTGATTTTGGGCTCATTTAAACGTGTAAATTCATAAAAAACGCATCTAAAGGCTTCTCCATTTCGATTCAAACCTTTTATAAAGTTTTTCATTAGTCCCAGTTTAATGTACAATGCAGGTAACTGCGTTCAGGATTCAGCTAACTACTCGTGTGTGTGTGTGTGTGTGTGTGTGTGTGTGTGCATGCGTGCGTGCGTGCGTGCGTGTGTGTGTGTGTGTGGTAACGGAGAAGGACACACCAAACAACCGCGACCCCCAGGGGGAAGTGATGAGGCGAAGTGAGACCGTTGGCTAGTCCAAGAGCGGAGCCAGCAAAGATGCACAGAAATCCCTAACAGTTACAGATATTGACACCTGGCGCACAACCGAAGTGTTTCCTGTGTCCAAGTAGAGGGCAACGAGGCGACCCTAGTGGCTCGGGCAGCAACTTCCAGGGAGGGCCAGGGAAGAGTTTCCAAGGAACTATGCCATCTCTACGCATTCGCCGGAACATAGCGCGCTGCCAACCAAACCCGAAAGATGACAACGGAGGGACATGACAAATGAACGGAAAAGAACCCGTGAAGAAGAGGTTCATGCAGCCCAGAATTGACTAATTGATACGGATAAATCACGGAAAAACCCCTGTCAGAGTGGGCGGCCACGGGGATAAAACCCGCGACCTCCTGAATCAGGGCCACAGACTTGAGCCATCCGGTTCAATACTAACCACTCCTATTTGTATTTAAGTGAGAAAACACAACTAAGATGTTTTGCTGTTCCATTAGGAACAAGTGCATGCTTTGGAGACATCGGAAAAGTAACACTTTGTGCAAACAACATTTCAGTCTGAGTTTCTTGTCCCCTTAAGTAGACAGTGAGTGATATATAATCCGCAATAAAGCGTCCAAGCTTGTTGACCTTCCAGGCTTGCTTTGTTCGTTAAATCCCAACATAAACGGGAAGGGTCTGACATTCCGACGAGAAGTTCGTAACACATTCTGTCTCGTGACAGCAGCACAGCAAAGGGTTATATCGTTGGTGTATATGGCGGATGATTCTGTCCACTCAACTTGTAAATGTAAACAGCTCACTAGAATAGAGAAATATAATTTTCATTTTTATACTATTGATACAGAACGGTAATACGTGTTCATAACTCAAAAGGAGAATTTTAGTTTCCTGATAAACATTTAATTACTTCAATTAAATGAAGAGGAACCCCTCGTTTACTCATAATGTTTCAAAGTGTGTGTCTTTTCTGTGGTCTGTAAATAATGTGTTTCTCTATTAAACTTTCAATGTTTCACCAATATTTGTTGTAAAATAAAGACATTTTTTGTGCATGACCTGCCCGTTCTAAATGCTATTTGCTCCTCTAGTAATATTACTTCTAGTCGAGTCAAAAGTAGAAAAAACTGGTAACACAATAGTAGGACAAATAGCCCTAACCTAAACTACCCTTTACATGGAAAATGTTTCCAAGAAGTTATATTTTCTTGAAAATGACTAACGATTTTGATTAAAAACTCATATGTTTAACATATTTGTATGAAAAATTAAATGTCTATTTTGAATTTTCTCTCTGTAGCTTATATTGTCCTGTATACTTTGTATGACTTTTGAATAACTCTTAAACCGTAGGAGATGGACAAAGTTTTACTGTAAAAAAATGTAGACCTCGATAAAACACACGGAGATATTCCTTGTTATTTGTGTCAGTTTCGGAAAACTTAAAACTTTCGTGAAATGCAACATCGTTGTTCATTTTTACTTTCTCTACTGGTAAGTAGGGAAAGTATTGTATTCCACCCAAAAATTCGATGTCGAGATTTCACCGGAAATATATGTTTTGAGGCCCCCTGAATCCAAGAAAAGCATTTTTAGAAAAAGGTCCGTGTGTGTGTCTGTGTGTCTGTCAGTCTGTGGACAGCATATGTCAAAAACGAAAAGTCGGTTATAAACCAAAGTTGGTGTTCATGTTTAATGTTCAAGGATGCGACACGAAGATTTTGAAGAAAATAGCCCCACCCTAAACTACCCTTTACATGGAACATTTTTCGAAAATTTTGATTTTCTTGAAAATGGCTCTAACGATTTTGATTAAAATGTCTTATGTTTGCGATATTTTTATGACAAATGAAATGTATATCTTGAATTTTCTGGCTATAGCCCCTGTAGTCGTATTTACTCTGGACGACTTTTGCATAACTGGTAAACCGTTAGAGATACACCAAATCATACTATACAAAACATCTAGATCTTGCTAAAATACACAATTTATGTCTCAATAAATTTTCTTGCAGGGTGAACAATTTCGGAGATATTCCTTGTTATGTGTGTGAGTTTCGGAAAACTTAGAACTTTCGTGAAATGGATCATCGTTGTTCATTTTTTTATATGTTAAGTGTGTAAAGACAGCAGAATCTCAAAGCTTTAAAGCATTTGACTATCGCACAAAGCCTACTGTATTCTAATATTCCCCTTGCACCTACAAGGAAATAAGCAATAAGATAATGTTTAACCCGAAGAAGATATATAGGAATGTAAGAATGGTTAGAAGAAGAGTAGAGGAAGTTTCTGTTGAACATGTATGCCTAGGAATACTGAACACGAATGCTTTAATAACAGCTATTATATTAAATTTTTACTTTCTCTACTGGTAAGTAGGGGAAGTATTGTATTCCACCCAAAAATTCGATGTCGAGATTTCACCGGAAATATGTTTTGAGACCCCCGGAATCCAAGGAAAGCATTTCTAGAAAAAGGTCCGCGTGTGTGTGTGTGTGCGTGCGCGCGCGCGCGTGAGTGGGTGGGTGCGTGCGTGCTTGTGTGTGTGTGTCAGTCTGTGGACAGCATAACTCAAAAACGGAAAGTAGGTTAAAAACCAAATTTGGTATTTAAGTTTAATGTCTTACAAGGTTGCGACACGAAGATTTTGAAGAAAATAAACCCACCTTAAACTACCCTTCACATGGAAAATTTTGATTTTCTTGAAAATGGCTCTAACGATTTTGATTAATGTGTCTTATGTATAAGATACTGGTATGACAAATGAAATGTATATTTTGAATTTTCTGGCTATAGCCTTTGTAGTCCTGTTTACTCTGGATGACGTTTGAGTAATTCATAAGCCGCAACAGATAGACAAAATCGTACTATGCAAAACAGCTTGCCAAAATACACAATTTATGTCTACCATTTCAGAGATTTGTGTAACTGTTGGACAACTTATACTTCTGTCAAATGGAACATCGCTTTTTGTTATATTTATTATTTCAGATCTTTTGGCATGCTTTTCAGCAGACCAGACTCTATATATTTTATAAACGGTATTTTTTCATAAAAAGCAATTATTTCGGTGCTGTATTGGAATATTTAGTAATTTTTTACGAAAAATACTAATTTATATTTGTTTCTGAATAAACACCGATAAATAAACAACAATGAAAGCCAGATATTGTGTAAATGAAGCTAGTCAGTCTAGTTGGCACAGTCAGTCGCCGGCCCCATCCCAAGATGCGAGTAGAAACCCGGCCTACATAGATGGCTTTTAAGTGTGCTTAAAAGCAACAGCCCCATATCAGTAGATTAATATGTAAAAGAACTCTTCCGGGACGAAATTCTAGGACATTGGTGGCCCTAATATTATTTTGGAAGTTTACAGCGTCGTTAAGAAGCAAATTAATTATATATTTAATATTTGGTTTGTATAATAGGATTGGAAAGCACCCGAATTGTTTAGTTAGCTATAGACAATCAAAGCTGTTTAACAAATACTTTAAGTTAAACACTTATTTTGGTAGGGTATAAATCTTAAATTCAATTTCTAGCTGCTAACATTTTCCATCGGAGAGGCTCACCATTGGCAGTGGCTAAGCATTTTATCTCTCTCTGGCTTCCACCACAATCCGCGGCTTGCTCTTCTTCTGTTCTTATCCATTTTCCCTAGGGATGTACTCCCCTACGTATGGGGGATGTCTTCCGCTGTACTTGTCAAGTTTTCTTAAGGCGTTTTCCCCTTTGGTGGTATCCTCTGCAGCACGAAACCAGGGAAAGAAAGTGATACACACGTGTCTAATACAAAATTCCCCCATCCTCGCACGTGACATAGAGTTGAGAAGTGAGGAGAGAAAATGGGTTCGCCTGTAAGTAAAACCAAAACAAATATTTAATGAGTATAGATATTGCTTTTAGGGTGGCTTTTAGCAACTTTCACGGTGAAAGTTGGGTTAAGGGTGCATCCATGGGTGTATAAACTGGCAGACTTATCCGGCGCTTTGATATTTAAAAATTATCTAAAAGTTGTTAGGGACATAAGTGTACATATTTGTATCGTTGAGGACAGTGTAAGAAATAATATTGTATCAATATTTGCTGCATTTACGAAGTTATAGTTTCACTTGTGTTTTCAGGTTGCTTAGTACCTCGAATAGGCGTGACACAGAAACCGTGACGCAGAGTAGGAGGGGATCGCATTCACGAATATTTGTCGGAACTAAGCTTGAATGCTTTTTTCGAGGCCAATGACCTCGCACTACTTAAACTGTACATTTTACGGCGCAGTTAGGACCATGCAAAAAACATCAGATAGTTGTAAACTGCTATTAGGTATCTGATTGGTTTGTGGGAAATCTGATAGGCGAAGTTAAAAAGAAACAAAAGAAAACATTTATCATACATATGTAGATACATATAACAAAATATCTGCACTTAGACCATCAACAGCATGTATGTAACATCAAGAACAGTAAAAACCGACGTTTAGATACCTAAGTAAAGAGTGATACAGGAATTATTGACTGGTAATAAAATTTAATTATGTGAATTTCATTAAAATAAAAAACATTGTGTGCTTGTTAGAACATGCTTTAATGGACATCACAAATAAACGCATAACAGCATTGTAATTATAACATTAACATTACTGCATAATATTCGACTGTGTAAAGCTATTCTTTCATACAAAGCGAGCGAATAAACTGTTCTCAGAGTTTACAAAATTCAGTACGTACGTACAAACTAGAAAACGTTTACAAGCCCATATTATGATCACTGTGAACCTCTCTGGTTCCCAAAGTAGTGCACCTAGCAGCGACTGTGACATCATGCCGGACCATGCCACAGATAAACCTTTAGGCAATTTACCCGTTTCTTGCACATGGTTGTAGTAGGTGTTCGAACTATCTTCTATTCGAGAACATTCTAACACTGTGAGAACGAATGGCTAGAAGTTTGTATTTAGAGGTAAATACACTTTCTGTGGATTGGAAGGCGTGATCACCATGACCTCTTCCAGTACTTAACCACTGAGCTGTTTTAGAACACTTTAACAACGAGCACCTCCTATCAGCGGCCTAGTGAATGCAGTATCACTTCGCTTCCTTTGTAAAATATATAACTACCAATCCGCAGGATGAGAAGACTCACCCGGTATATAATTCACCGTCGCCGCAATTGGACTCTCCGCCTAACATTTCGATGATTCATGGCAGATTCTTCTTAGGGAAACAATTATTGTAATAAAGTTAATACTGCGTCAGAAGTTAGAAGTTATAGTAGTTCAAAGATACAGTTTTTCGTAATAAGATTTAAATCAAATTAATTATATGCCTTCAAATTGTCAGCTTGCTTTAAATACGTTATTAAATTTATCAGCCAACGTAACTGGTGTTGCGATTTATAATATCAATCATTGGTAATTGATAGACACAAACCGTATGTAGCAAGCTTTGAAAGGTACAATCAAAATTAAGAAATCTACAATTCAAGTAGAAAATCATAAAGCCCAGTATTTCAAGTATTTGGCAGTATTGCGCATGTAATCTCAGATTTGAAATTTTGAGATTCGTTGTGGTCCCTTGCGAATAAGTTGGAGAATTTAGTGTGTTAACGGCATGTTATCAGGTTGGTCAATAGCTAAGGGCAATCGCGCATAATCGGAATATCAATGGTTTAAATCCTAGATACGTCTTGTTTCAATTTGTTCAATTTTTCGGCATTCCTTTGAGCTCTGCCCAAGCAATCACATTTTTTGCTCATTGAGATGGTTTTGCCTGGTGCCGGTGCAATAGGCCCGGCTTACAGGCTACAATAATTATAATTAACTTATAATTATCAATATTTACAGTTTTTGGGCTTTAGGTCACCGAGAACAGATATGCATTCACTCCTCAGCATACCAAAACTATATGTCCTATCACATGCACACATACATACACACGGACACACACACACACACACACACACACATACATATACACACACAATGCTTACACTGGGCTCATCAAAAATATGCGTCTCAGCGCACGCGCTACACTATATAAAAATCGCTTTATTATTTACACCATATGCTGTTTTCCTGCGCGGTCAAGTTGCAGTTCCTGTATGGTTCCCGAGACGCAGACCTCTGTATTAGTGAGTTTGTGGCCTAGTGCCAGGATTGCATAGGTGCGCGTTAGTCGGCGAGTCGTGCCGCGTCTAGAACATTTTTATCCTAGCGTGTTTGCGGTGCTTCGGTTCGCCTTTGCCAATGGTGGTGATCACGTAATTTTCGTGATTCCTAATGCGCGCCCACGCTGCCTTGGCTCTTTTAGTTATTGCCTCTGGGATGGAGATCTGGGTTTCAAGGTGAAGGAAGGGTTTGATTAGTGGTTCGGAGTGGAGCAGAGAGGATTTTTCGAAGGGAGAGGTTTTGAAGGGTTTGGATTTGTTTTAAGGCGGTTTTGCAGGCATTGGCCCAGGCCACACATGCATACAGGACCACCGAAACAATAAATGTCTTGCATAAAATTTGTTTGGATCTGAGTTGTAGCTGTTTGCTGCGGAAGGTGGGGACGCATAACTTTAACCACTGTGTGCCTTTGTTGGCGCTACTTTTTATGTGTGTGGACGAGCACATCGTGCGGGTCATGGTGACGCCTAGGTATTTAATATGCCGACGACAGTGCACTGTTTGACCACCGACCCTTAGGTCCATTGCCAAAGTATGATGCCGCTTTGAGAAATGTATCAGCTGGCATTTTTCAGGATTAATTTGGATTTTCCAATCATGGCGCCATGAGAGGAAGCTATTTACATATATATATGCATTTCTGCAAGGCCAAAGCGAAGATTTTTATGGTGGTTGTACATATATTGCAGTGTCGTCAGCATACATGGCGACCTTGCATCTGGCGTCCACTGGGAAATCGTTGGTGAACAATATGTACAAAAATGGCGACATGATTGCCCCTTGTGGGTTTCCCTCAGTGGCCAAGGTAAATATCGGATTGACTACTCAATATCACAATACAAATGTTTCCCTGAGGTCTAATACAATAGTAAAATGAAAAATAGATGGTAATAAAGAATGCTGAGCCATCAATCGACAGGCAATGAAGGCAGACTGGATCGTAATACTATCGGCCCTTCACAGGTACAAAAGCTCAGTTGCCCTGCGCTGATCCCTCTCTGGACTCGTGACAAGCAAGATGGTATGGTACAGGAATGCGACTTTGAAAGCTACCAACACACACCAATCTTCGAGGTATCTCTTAACAGTTCTGTAACATTTGACTATCCCCACGACTTTTGTCTCCTAACGCAATGTCTCATCCAGCCATTTTTGCGGAGGTTTGTTTCGATTAAAATGAAGTAAAGAGCAATTTATGATTTCTCCATCCACTGAGCGGATGGTCTTAGTAAGTTAGCTTAGAGGGAAATAAATACATAAAATATATAAATAAATAAGATTATAAGGCACTATTTCTTTGTTAAAATGCTATTGATTACCTACATATAATTTTTATTACTTTCTTAATATGTCTTAAAAAACATTATACAAATCTTTGTTTAAAAAATCTGACGTGTTGCACTCACATGACTTTCTCTACTCTTGTACTAACCATTCTTACAAACTCTGATTACTAAATCTTCTTCGTCTTAGTCAAGATAAACATTTGTACAAATTACTCGTACCTTATCGCTTATTTCCTTGTAGGTCCAAGGGGAATATTAGAATACAGTAGGTTTTGTGCGATAGTCAAATCTTTTAAAGTTTTGAGATTCCGTTCTCTTTGCACACTGAACATATAAAAAAATGAACAACGATGTTCCATTTCACGAAAAGTTTTAAGTTTTCCGAAACTCGCACACATAACAAGGAATATCTCCGAAATGGTTCATCGTACAAAAAAACTTACTTCGACATAAATTGTGTATTTTAGCAATATCTACATTGTTTGTATAGTATGCTTTTGTCTATGTCTAACGGTTTACCAGTTATGCAACACTCGCTCAGAGTAAATACGATATGGGGCAATAGGCAGAAAATTCAAGATATACGTTTCATTTGTCATCAACATATCTCAAATATATGTCATTTTAATCAAAATCGTTAGAGCCATTTTCAATAAAATCAAAATTTTCTAAAAATGTTCCATGTAAAGGGTAGTTTAGGGTGGGGCTATTGTGTTCAAAATCTTCGTGTCGCATCCTTGAATGACAATAAACTTAAATACCAACTTTGGTTTTTAACGACTTTTCGTTTTTGAGTTATGCTGCCCTCAGACACACACACAGACACACACACACGGACCTTTTTCTAAAAATGCTTTTTTTTTATTCAGGGGTCCTCAAAACATATATTTCCGGTGAAATCTCCACATGGAATTTTTGGGTGGAATACAATACTTCCCCTACTTACCAGTAGAGAAAGTAAAAATCAGACAATGGTATACACTTGCCTTGTTAGAAATAAGTAACGGATGTCAGATTGCAACAGGTCAACGCAGGAATGATCGAAACAAATTACGATTTAGTTTGAAATATTCTGAATTTTTTTTTTTTTTTTTTTTTTTTTTTTTTTGCGAAATTTTTTAGCAAATAAGTTAATATTGAAATAAAGAACATTAATACTTTCTGGATGTAAAAATGTAAATTAAATTTTTATTTGTGTAATTTTCATGCAGTGAGCGGGAAGTAGGCATTCCTGGTTGCGATGGGGCATTTAAAATCAGAGGGTACAAATCGCACTTGACCCAGAAAAATGAATTTTCACAAGAATGATTTCTCCACCCACTGGTGCACTATAAAGGGCAGAGAAAGACACGTGAATTCTACATATTAATTTAGATTTCTTACGAATATTCTCCTGCAGAGCATAATAGTAATGAATTAACCCGTCTCATAGGGGGAAACACATGCCCCCATACACTGAGCTTGTTTCACTAGTGCATATATAATGTATACGTCACAAGACTATGTTCCTTGTCTACATCAGTCCTAGCATTACTGGCTTACCATGTTACTGTCCTTAGGTAACCAAACATTCTGGAGTTGGAGCTTAGACACACGTGCATTAAAAGTGTTCGCCCAGTTCGTCCTTTCTCGCAATTTAGAATATAATCATCACAAACATCCTTCATCTATGTACCTTATTTATGGTTCTTCATTTTTCTAAACTCATCCCCAACACGTCTTGTGCAAAATTTGTCTTTGCTTTTCTCCACTGCATACTCAAGGGGGAAGATATACACTTAAAGGAAGGTTGTAGGCCCTATACTTGTAATGTTAATTTTAAGAAGATTGACTGCACTTTTCAGAAAAAAGCTATTTGTTCTACAATTGTGAAGTTTCGTATACATATAAATCAATGTTTTTTGTGTGTACTTACTTTTTAGTTTCTCTACTACGTAGAGGCAAATTTGTAATCGACCAAAAATTTCGATGTCTAGGTTTTGAAGCATTTTTATATCACTCGATTGACTGCTTCGTATTATGGGTGCCTACGGCTGCTCACACATGAGTCTTAATCTCGGGTATCCGTGGTGGTTACAGAGAGCGACATTGTAGTTTTTTTAGAACACTTTATTTGTTTTATTTTTACACGTTTAAGCTTTGCTGAACAATTTTAAATAGCATAAAATATGCAGTTTAACGTAACCGCTGGAACGAACTTTCACCGTGTTGCTTACATGTATCTCTCCCTCGTAACGATGCCTGTCTCCTACTGTGCCTCAGTCATTATCCTTTTTAGCTTCCCAAACATCCATAATGGCCCTCACTTCATTAAGTCAAGACTTTGCCCTCTGGCGAAACCCCTCGGGTTTCCGATACTTTGTAAAAATACAATAGCAGGCTCTTTTTCTTTATGTTGAAGACCTTGCCAAACTAATTGTATCTCGTTTACGTTAATGTTTGGGACGTTCGCTAATGACCCTTGGTAGTGCCTTTTTGGCATCCCTTCACCTGTGGTACATATTCTTAACCCTTTGCTATTAATGGATTTTGTAACTTTGATATATTCTGTATATCATAAGCGCTATACAGAAAAACTGCTACAAATGCCCCCCATATACATTATCATATTATGTAAGAATATGATAAGGTATATGTCTTGCCCGAAAATCATTTTCTTGTTAAAATTTCGCGATTGTTCAGCAAATCTTTCGTCAATTACATACAAATGCTTAAAAGGGTTTACACTCAGATTCTTAAAGACATAGCTTGTACATAGAATACCCTTCACATATTTACGTTACACAAATCAGCACTCAACACACATAGGGTTATATTTTTAATACTACATAGTGATTTAATATTATTTTACATGTTTCTTCTTTCATTGATCTTCTGATTCTATATAATTATTTTTATCAAAAGTCTTTTATGGTTATTGATTGTTCTACTTGTTTCACTTTTATTTTTTTTTTTTTTTTTCACACGCACATTATCCACTTCACTGTTTTTTTTTTTTTTCGATATATTCACTTTGCTTAATATTAATTACGTTATTCTTACAGTTATTTACAAGTTTACCTAGAAACAATTAGGCCCTCATTTTCATGATCCAACCATTCCTTCAACTAACTTCTCACCATTTCTTTTCTTACTTTTCGATACTATTTGAGGAATTTCTATACGGTCTTATTAGCTGCTTATGCCATCTCCCAATCGATTTGTTTGTTTTTAAGTCCACTAATTCATAAGTATGCTCTCCGAATTTCTCAGTAATCATTACCGGACCTTTATATAATAGCTCTAATCTATGACTTCTCCCCCTTAACGCATTGGATAATTTATAATCCCTGGCGAGGACTAGATCTCCTACCTGAGGATTCCATTTATTTTTACGTTTCTTGATTTTTGATTTCCTCTTTTCCGCTTTTTCTTGCAATCTGTCAAAAGCGATCTTAGCCCTTTGTTCCTCTGATATTGGCTGACTTCTCTCAATCGTTCTTGGAGTATTTTTAAAAATGGGTTCAGGGTCAATTCCCTGCATTATCTGTATCGGTGTAAAACCAGTTGTAGTATTTACAGTATTATTAATAATTTTCTCTATGATGGGACAATACTTTACCCAGTTTCGATGATTATTATGAGTCAGCACTCGAAAATAAGTCCCTATTTCTCTTAATATCCGCTCTGTCGGATTCCCTGAAGGAAAATAATAAGAACAATGATATAGTTTTATCTGGTGGCTACTTAGAGTTTCTTTGAAAATTTTATTCGCCACTTCAAACGAATGTGTGTAACAGTTACATCTTCCAGGCTTTTCCGAGAATACCCCCCTGTTTTCTATTAAAAGTTCCCGTAATTTTCTTTTCTGTTCCTCATTTAGTCTCTCAGCTTGGTTCACCTTAGATCCTATTAAATTTTCTATCTTGACACAGTCATTTCTTTCGTCGTACTCATTTATATTACTATTCTTCAAGTTAAATTTTGGGTTTTCTCGGGGTTTCTTTTCTTCGTCAAAATCACAGAAATAATTACCTCTACTTACAATATTTTGTTCGTCTATTTCATCGTAGTTCCCAACTTTTAATTCTGCTAATTCCATCGCTCCAACATTTATTACCTCGACAAAGAATGTTTCCCCCTCCATTTCTTCCTCTACCTGATCCCGTACAATTATCCTCGAAGTATGGTCTAAAAATGGTACAATTATGGTGTCAGGTCCTGTTTCAAACTTAAAACTTCTATTTTCAAAATCTATGATGGAATTCCAAGCATAAAGACTATCGCAACCGATTATTACGTCAAAAACAAGCCTGGGTACAACCAAAAATAATATTTCAATGCATTTATGTGCGATCTCGACCTTTACCATCACTGGAAATTTTACCCTTTCTTTCCTTTTACCTACTGCTACAGAGCAATATATCCCATAAACTGGCAAAGATAATAATTTTACACCACTACTCACTAAATTTTCAAAAAAAATTTGGGAACACACAGTAGTATTAGCGCCTGTATCAATAATAGCCTGAAATAATTTCCCGTTAATACCAATATTTATTCTTGGCGGATCAATTAAAATTTCATTCTCTGTATTTTCTTTATATTTTTCGATCAAACATTGCCTTCTCTGTCCCTTATTTTGGAAGTACTTCCCATAATAAGAACATTCATCATTCCCAATCTTCACTGAAGGCGAAGTTGACTGGGTTTGGAGTTTTCCGAAAGCTTACTAATGGCTCCTGTCCCATTCCCATTATATGATGGTCCCGGGTTTGAATCCTGGTGAAAATTTGTTTCTTCCAATCTTTTTACCGCGTTTATAGCGTCTACCCTTTCTTCCGGATTTGGAGAAATTCTGCTATTCCCATTTCTTTCTTCTTGCCTAGGGGAATTCGGTCTGTACCAATTATTATCATGGTGATAATTATTTCCCGAAGGAAATCGATTCCTAGTGTACCCCCCCCTTTCTATCTCCGTAATATCTATTTGCCTGTACGTAATTAATTTGAGGGTTTCTTTCCCGTGGATAATTCTCAACCCTTCTTCTATTACCCTGAGGCTCAAAATTATTTCTTCTATCCTGATGCTCAAAATTATGTCTCCTATCCTGAGGCTCGAAATTATGTCTCCTATCCTGAGGCTCAAAATTATTTTTCCGGTGGTAATTATTGTTTTTAGGGACTGGGCCATGATACCGTTGCCGAGCATCAAAATTCCTGACATCACCTGAACCTGCCCCCTGCCCGAAAATTTTTGTTGGAGATCAGTTATTTCCAAAATGTCTCTCATTACTTGCCTCATTTTGGCTCTTATTTCTTTCTAGTGCGATTAACAAGTCAATCATTGCTGCTATTGTTAACGGCTTCGCAATAATCAGATAGTGTTGAATTGTTTCCGGAAAATGTGTGGTTATTAAATTAATTAATTCTATTTCTCCCATCGGAGGGTCAATCATCTTACATTTTCTAGCTATAGCCATAAAATAATTAACCATGCATTGATCTTTATGCGGGTTATATTTCCCATTACTCAGTTCCAGTCTTATATTTGCCTGCCTGCTAGCTCCCCAATATCTATTTAAGAAAATTTCCTTAAATGTCCGATAATCATTACTTAATCCTACTGATAACTCTAACCAGTTTGAAGCGTTGCCTTTAAAACATTTTCTGACAACCGTCATCTTATATTCCTCGGGAATACCTTTTACAAGAAAATACTCTTGCATGCTATTTATAAAAGCCTTGGGGTCATCAAATTCTTCGTTTTCAAAGGTTGGTGGTGAAATTTCATTCAAAACATGGTTGGGCCATTGCAAATGTGGACTATTGCGTGCATTAACATTGACATTGGTATTACTATTACCTGATGTACCAGCATTTAACTTTAACATCGGAATGTCCGCTGACGCACTATGCATCGCTTCGTCCCGTGCTGCTACCGTAATAGTATTACTACTCACAGAATCACTAACATTGTCAGACATACATATGTTATTTAATCTTTCTTTCAGTTTGTCATTTACCTCATCTACACTCACAGCTAATCTCCTAGTTTCCCTCTCTGATTGCTCTAATCTTTTCCTACAGATTTCTAATTCCTTGCTATTAATTTCCCTTTCCTTAGCTAATTCAGTAGTTATTTCCTCCCTTAATTTTCTATTTTCTTTCTCTACATTTTTATTAACTGTTTTAATCTCTTCCCTAACCTGTTCCTGACTTTCCCTCATTTCAATTCGTACATTTTCAATTTCAATTTTAACCTCTTCCTGATTATTTCTAACCTCACTTCTTACATTTTCTATTTCATTTCTAACTTCCTCCTTGAAATTTTCTAAAACCTTCTGTTGTTTCTCAATCTTATTTCCTATTTTGACTAAGTCAGCTGTTAAGTTCTCCCTCGTATTTTCTACCTTTTCTGTTAACCCCGTTAAATCTTTCTGACTCTGATCTACCTTTTCTGTTAACCCCGTCATCATTGACATAAGTGATTTTAATATTTCATTAGTCTCCATGCTTCCCCCTGTTTCTTCTCCCTGATTTTGTATATTCGTATCAGCTACTCTGTCCCTTGCATTATCTACATTACTATATACACCTTCTCCCTCTCTCTCATCACCCTCCTGCACTTCCATATTTATATCTAATTGCTCGATCATTTTCCCGTTCCTTAAATACATTGACTATATACTACAACACGTAGATAAAATTCTCACTCAGTACCTTAATCAGCTTGCTGCACTGCTATTCGATGTGGATCCTCTCGTTCCTGCTGTGTCCTGGGTCACCTTCCCTGGAGTTCACGGCCTTTGTTGTTCAGCTCCCTGAAGTTCTCCGCATACCTTATTCTGCTTCCCTGAAGTACTCTGAAGTTCTCGCTCAGCATTCCTGAATTTCTCTGAAGTTCACGCTCAGCATTCCTGAAGTTCTCTGAAGTTCACGCTCAGCATTCCTGTTATTCTCTGAAGTTCACGCCACACGTTGGAGCGCCAATTTGAAGCATTTTTATATCACTCGATTGACTGCTTCGTATTATGGGTGCCTACGGCTGCTCACACATGAGTCTTAATCTCGGGTATCCGTGGTGGTTACAGAGAGCGACATTGTAGTTTTTTTAGAACACTTTATTTGTTTTATTTTTCCACGTTTAAGCTTTGCTGAACAATTTTAAATAGCATAAAATATGCAGTTTAACGTAACCGCTGGAACGAACTTTCACCGTGTTGCTTACATGTATCTCTCCCTCGTAACGATGCCTGTCTCCTACTGTCTCAGTCATTATCCTTTTTAGCTTCCCAAACATCCATAATGGCCCTCACTTCATTAAGTCAAGACTTTGCCCTCTGGCGAAACCCCTCGGGTTTCCGATACTTTGTAAAAATACAATAGCAGGCTCTTTTTCTTTATGTTGAAGACCTTGCCAAACTAATTGTATCTCGTTTACGTTAATGTTTGGGACGTTCGCTAATGACCCTTGGTAGTGCCTTTTTGGCATCCCTTCACCTGTGGTACATATTCTTAACCCTTTGCTTTTAATGGATTTTGTAACTTTGATATATTCTGTATATCATAAGCGCTATACAGAAAAACTGCTACAGTTTCACCGGAAATATATTTTCAGGCCCCCTGAATAAAAGAAAAGCATTTTTAGAAACAAGTCCTGCGTGTGTGAGTGTGTGTGTGTGTGTGTGTGTGTGTGTGTGTGTGTGTGTGTGTGTGTGTGTGTGTGTGTGTGTGTGTGTTAAAAACCAAAGTAGGTATAAAAGTTTAATATCTTCCTTGGATACGTCACGAAGATGTTGAAGAAAATTCCTCCACCGTTAACTACCGTTTACATGGAAGCTTTTTAGAAAATGTTTGTTCTGTCAAAAATAGCTCTAATGATTTTGATTAAAATGCTCCTATTTACTCCTGATGAATTTTGCATAACTGGAAAACCTTAAGAGATCATATTTTACTGTATAAAAAATAAATATCGTTAAAACACCCAAGTTATCTCCAAATGCATTTGTTGTAGAGTGAACCATTTTGGAGTATTCCTCGTTACATACCAGGTCAGCGAGCAACGTTACAAAGTCAAGATTCCTCACACCACTCATACGAGCGAAAACGTGACTAAAAACAATTGAAATGGCTGCACAAAAACAGGTTTTCTCTGGTACTTTCGAGAAAGATATGGTTACGTCACCGCCAGCGTGTTTGAAGGACTTCGCGAAACGTCTCTGTGACGTCATCCTCACTATATAAGGAGGCCAGGAAACAGCAGCGAGTGATTTTACAATAACAAACATGGGTCTGTCAGTATGTCAGTGAGCGCGAGACAGCCGTGCATGTGTCTGTCGTCATGAAAAAGATTCTAACGGCGTCGACTGTTTATATCGTAATTAGTGTATGAGAGAGAGAGAGAGAGAGAGAGAGAGAGAGAGAGGGGGGGGGGAGGGAAGTGAACAAAGACACAAAGGCTTGAGTCAAGTTTACAAGAGCTAAAACTTGTGAGTTGTGGTAGCACAAAAAACTGTAGACTGTGTTAACTACCAGAAGAAACGTGTATATTTGTGATACACTTCAGAAGACAATAAAGTGATAGAAAAGTGACCGGACTGATTTTGCCACACTGGTGTTAGGAGTGGAATCCTATTTGTCGTTTTTGCCATACTATAAATATAACATTTTTTGTGTGTTTTCCTTGCATTTCTGGTTTTCGTGAAAAATGATTACTCGTTGTACGTTTAACAAAACCGGTATTTGATGCCACTGCCACGTGTTCCCTGTATTGACAGCAGGTTGCAGGCAGTTGTGATGTCACTCTGCTGTATCCACCTGTAGGCAGTGACGTCACTGTCAGGACTCTTGCACCGCGGTGTGCTGGCGCAAACACTGACTTGCGGCGTAGCCAAGCTTATCTGAAAAATAAGATTTAACATAACACTTTAATAACCTTAATTTTTGGCTAAACTCCTAGAAATGTGAGAAAAGGACACGTGTAATTTGTCCTGAAGAGGTATACGCTTTCATTTCTGTTTGTTCTCAAAGCATTAACACTCTAGGCCTTTTCAAAAATGCGACAGACATACTTTTCTTTTTTCCTAATCCGTCTTAGCTAATGAAATTTACAGGGACTCCTATCGACCTATTATCAATAAAGTACCTTCCATTCTGTATAGTAGGTTAGTTGAGAGCGAGCGAGGCCACCTGCTAAACTGGACACTTTTAGCGAATTTTGACGATGTTTTAGCGATTTTTAGAACATTTGGCGTTCGTTTTCTTTCCCTTTTGTTTTACAACTAATCGATTTATACCAGTTAAAGGTACTTTTACGACCAGTTTAGATGTGTGAGACAAGTGCTGCTACTTTTCCTTTAAATACCATTATCTCATCAACACCTATTTTACGTCGCCTAACCTATACCCTTCTCTTCTAATCTCCATTCTAACCTAACTAAACTAAACCCCGGCACAACAGCTCATGAAGGGCCAAGACCTACCGCCCAGCCGCTGCATCCCCCACCTCTGCCCACTACAGGCGTCATTGGTGGGGTGCAGTACTGGAGGGTAGGACGTGGTCAGTGCCCCGAGTCTTCCCGGCCAGTCATGCGGTCTTCTTGACCTGGGGCCGCTACTTCTCCAACAAGTAGGTCCTCAATTGTTCCCCCCGGGACCTAACGAGGCTGAGTGCACCCCGTGCTGGTACCGGGGATCAAACCCAGGTCCTCCACGCCGAAGGCAAGCGCGCCTAACGCCTAACGCTTCCTCTAACGATTTATTGCTCTTTCTTATAGCTCAACCTACCTAGGTCTTATTCTATTATTCCGTCTTCTCATAATTTAACCCAACCTAAGCCTTATAATTCTACTCGTCTATCTTAGCCTAACGTTACTTAACCTAACTTAACATCTATTCTAATGATTTATTCTTCCTTCTTATTGTTCAACCTAACCCAGTCCTACTCTTTTATTCCGGCGTTTCATAAGTTAACCCAAACTAAACCTGTACTTCTGCTCTACTAACCTAGCCTAGCGTTACTTAACCTAAGCGAACATGAAACATCTTATTTATTAAGCTATTGTAACCTTAATATAAGCATCCCATTTTACTCGAGAATTCTATTCTGCTATAACATTATTTATTGGGACTATTTCTTTAGCTATTCGAACGAAACATCTAGATTTTCCACTAGACCACGGCCCACAAGCCCGGATAATCATTTTGTATTTTATGACATCGCCCATGGAAGCTTACGCAATTTGATTAAATAACAAGTAAAGTTAAAAAATCTCCGAATCCCCCAAAAAAGGGACTTTTAGAAAATATTTTCTTGTGTTAGTGGGTTTGTGTAACAGGAAAATTTAAATAAACTTTTCCCCTCCCAATGACGCATTACACCGAAAAAATTTATTACCTTGTTTCTTCTAATGAATTTATTTACAATACCGTGAGTTTAAATAAAATTGCTTTCATGACTTAGAATTATATATGCAAAATTGTTTACTAATATTCTATGATGTCCTATTCATTATAGCTATATTTTCGATAGCTACAGACCTATAGTTGGAAAATCACAGAAAATGAGGAAAACTTTATTCAGGATGAAAAATTAAGAAAAAGTATTCAAATGTTTTGCTGGTTAACGATGTTAGCTTATAATGAATTTAATGCACCTCTAGTTAATTAATGTTACTAAAAAGGATTTTGTGGAATTGTTGGTCATTAGAAAAGATAGATTAACTCTATACGGATTATATAATTAAGGTAGTTGATGTGGAAATTATTACATTTTGACTTATAAATTGATTTGTAGATATGACTGTAAAACTCTCATCACACATTCTCCAATCCTAAATAATTACTTACTGAACACATATGAGAATTCAAAGCCCACATACAGCGACATTTTACACTCTTTAATAACTGATAGCATGTTCGTACGAATTCATTTCTGATCCTTGGCCAGAAATTTTATTTGTATGAAAACACAGCATTTCTGGATCAGAAATATTTTTGGTGATGTCACTTTTAGGTGACTTTCGCTGAATTAATTCTTCAAATTCATTTATCGCTTTTGGTAATTTCTTTGTGGTTAATGCTTCATAAACACTCCAAATAGTTGGAATAATAGGAGAGATAAAATACCTTCGTTAAAAATGGATATTGATGTAATGTTTCATAAATTGTGCCACATTAGAGAGTCCACAAGCTTACGTTATCTGCAAATGTCTATTACCAAGGTAGGACTATGAAATTGCTATCGTATACATTAAAATTAAATTATGGCAGACCAAGTTTAATGGCGTCTGATAGCTGATCACTTCATGATTACATTATTCTCCTTCATGATGCTTAAATAAATTATGTGAGTCCAAATGATATTTGTATCTACAACACCGCAAGGCGTGCAAAGCCTCTGATTGGATGTTGTGTTGATCAGCACTCTTGCCATCCGCCATTACACTTTGTGTCTGCTATAGGTGTGTTTGACTTACCAAAATTACGCAATGAATCGTTATTCCACACAATAGCCATATGTAGGAAAGGATTAGAAAGGATAAACTGAGACTGAAAAATTCAATGCCAACAGTCTGGCTGTCTCGCTGACAGTCCTGTCCTACATGTGGCTATTTTGTGGAAGAATGACCAATTGCATTGTTTGACCTTATAGTTGGTTAAACTAGAAGTGGAGGACTAAAGTACTTACATTGTAAGTCGCTATTAAGGTATGTCATCTCATATAAGTTGAGGTATCCTTGTGTGCTTTACCGGAAAAGAATGTGTGAGTTGGAGAATTTAATGTCGCGTCGGCACATTGGCCATGGTAGCTTAGTGGTTAGAGCCGCCGGACGGCAACCGGCAGATCCGTGATTCAAATCCCGGCCATGGCAATGCATTTTTTATTCACTGTATCCTTTATAAAGGTTACATTTACATTTAAAAGCAGTTTAGTAGTTGTCTTTTGGTATGAACGCTCTAATCAAGAACTCGGAAGCTGTACTTTTAAATACCTCAGCACCCCTAACTATATGGTAATATTTTACAAGCGCTAGCAAATACTTCGTAAAAGAAGGGAATAACCCCTGGTTGTGAAGTTTGAATGTTTGAAAGAGACAGGTTTTTGGTTGATACTACCAATAGCACCAATAAACTGGAAGGCACATTTATTACGTGAACGAAATTTTTAAATAAAGTATACGTTTTTGGAAACTTATGATCAGATTTTATATGCGTATTCTATTTTCTTTTTCCAAATCCTATTACATATTCAAAGACCTTAATGAACTGAAATTAATGTTAGTTTCTTCGTTCGTTCAAATAACCTTTTTATTATTCTTCGGTTACCTCAGAGTTATGCTCAGGATTGCCTATCTATAAGGAAAAAATCTGATGTGTTGCACTCACATGACTTTCTCTACTCTTGTACTAACCATTCTTACAAGCTCTTATTCCTAAATCTTCTTCGTGTTAGTTAAAATAAACATTTGTACAAATTATCTTATTGCTTATTTCCTTGTAGGTGCAAGGGGAATATTGGAATACAGTAGGCTTTGTGCGATAGTCAAATCTTTTAAAGCTTTGAGATTCCGTTCTCTTTGTACACGTAACATATAAAAAAATGAACAACGATGACCCATTTCACGAAAGTTCCAAGTTTTCCGAAACTCACACACATAACAAGGTATATCTCCGAAATGGTTCATCCTACAAGAAAATTTATTGAGACATAAATTATGTATTTTAGCAAGATATACATTTTTTGTATAGTATAATTTGGTCTATCTCTAACGGTTTACCAGTTATGCAAAAGTCGTCCAGAGTAAATACGACTACAGGGGCTATAGCCAGAAAATTCAAGATATACATTTCATTTGTCATAAAAATATCTCAAACATATGACATTTTAATCAAAATCGTTAGAGCCATTTTCAGGAAAATCAAAATTTTCGAAAAATTTTCCATGTAAAGGGTAGTTTAGGGTGGGGCTATTTTCTTCAAAATCTTCGTGTCACATCCTTGAACGACATTAAACTTAAATACTAACTTCGGTTTTTAACCGACTTTTCGTTTTTGAGCTATGCTGTCCACAGACTGACAGACTGACAGACTGACACACACACAGACACACAGACACAGACACACAGACACAGACACACAGACACAGACACACAGACACACACACGGACGTTTTTCTAAAAATGCTTTTTTTTGGATTCAGGGGGCCTCAAAACATGTATTTCCGGTGAAATCTCGACTTCGAATTTTTGGGTGGAATACAATACTTCCTCTACTTACCAGTAGAGAAAGTAAATATGAAGTAACTGTCTTATGATGTGGTCAACATTACGCGCACTGCAAAATGTAAGTGTCTTTACACCGGTAATTTCTACCGGCAGTAAAATTAACTGCAATTATTTAATAAAATATTTCCTATAAAACCTAGGTGATTTAGAAATGCTTATTCTAAGTAATAAATTGCATATTGCCAAATTTAAATGTATTGTCTGACATAACATGCTTGAAGAAAATCTGAAATTGTTCTTCCTTTCCCTAGCGAGAGATTATCAGATTATCACTATGTCCCTGAAAGCTTAATTTATTTCTCCATACGACTTGTGAAGTTATTCCTCAGTGCCTCCGATAAACATTTGAACGTCGTTTTTGTTTGTGCCATGTAATTAGTATAATATGCAACGAGAGCATAACGGCAGCAATTAAGATACGAGTATAATTTATGAAACGAGCGCTAACGAGACAAATGTGTCAAGTTTAATACATTTATAAAAAGTTTTCAATATTCTACGCTGCAAGTTATTTTCACTGGTATCCGACATTTTAACCGTGTGTTTGTTATTCGATTGTATGATGTTTGCGCCTTCAACTTGTATTGCTATGTTGGCCTTGATACCATGATACAGAGAGTATATACGTATGCTATAACCTTTTAAAAAGTACTTTCAATAACTAAAAGACAAGATGAGTTTAATAGATAAACAGAGTACGCTTTATTTCATATATGGAAATCGATAGTTTTCTTTTCAGTTGCGTGGTAATATGCGCAGAGGCAAAGTATTGCTTGCTACATGCGGATCTTTTTATTGGTGGTTAGCAGTGTCATTATGAACTGGTGCACCTTTGGTGGATAGTAGTTTCATTATGAAGAGGTGGATACAGGTTCATTACAGTGACTTATAAGCGCTACATTATGGCATAGTCGAGCATAATAGTATCTTATGCAACAAGACTATAATGGTAGTAATTAAGACACGAGTTTCCTAATTTTCATTCGAATGTCTTAATTACTATTATAGAAGTTTCATATGGAATTTATGCTCGACCATATACCTAATTTTATAGTTGAAATATTGTAAAATGCTGTACACTCACCAGGGACAATGACCTACATATTGCATAAGCTGATATTTGGAGTTCTGCGCAGGCGCTAAACGATCGATTCGTTTCGAGCACGTCACAGCTGCACGATAAAAATTATAACCTTGGAATGCTATGTAACATTGAAAAATAAAAGGTAAATTGAATATATTGGTTTTCAGACGAAACCTTCATGACTGATCGCCGAGACTAAGAGAGTGTTAAGGCAACGCCACTGAGGATGTTCGACGCAGCTTCGGACGAAACGTCTGGAAGGAGTTTCCTGACTAGACCACGGCTCACAAGCCCGGATAATCAGTTTCTACATTATGACACCGGCCGTGAAAGCTTACGCAACTTCATGTATAAGTTATTTACTGTACAATTATGAAACTAATTTGCGGGATTCTTGGAAGTTGATGCTGCATGGAGGTTCATTTGTGTGTTTTGTGTAAGTTGAATCTTACTTAGACGGAGTAAGCTGCATCTCACTGTCAGTAGTGTCCGACATTTTAGCGTTTTCTAAACTCGCGCTAGTGGCGTTTCGAGAGTTAATCAATATTGCGCTTTGACATTGCTGCATGGCAATTCTCTGCTTGGCGTAACATATGTCCGATTGGATTATGGCCAGTCCTTTAATGAAAGTTTGAACTTAGAAAGGTCCATTAAAGGATCGCTGTCTGACTTATAATTAACAAATTTGGGTATAAGAAAAAATTGAAGCTATTAACAGTGAAGCAACAAGATTCTAAAGTAAAAACAAATTAGAAACTAAAAACTTCACTTATCTTATTGTTTTGGTGCTAACCCTGGGGTTTCAAGCTGTGTCCAGCTCATTCTCAAAGCCATATAAACAAACTCGTTGCCAAGCTACAATCTTTTATTTTTTCTGAAAAACAATTACTCTTATTCAATTTTTATTTACCAATCTCTGAAAACAAAAATTTATAAATACAATCTATAGATGGTAATTCGAAGTTCATGACACGGTTCCTGTTTTTTAAAATAAAATTTTTTTCCCAAACCATTAAATCTATAGGATTACTTAATTGCTTTAATAATTTAACTTCTGGATTAATTTCATGATTAAATGACCAAAAATGATCTGCCACAGCTGATTTATCAGTTTGTTTATATTTAATATTTCTAAAATGTTTTTTTATTCTGGTTTCTAGATGACGTTTAGTTTTACCAATATAAACTTTATCACAATCTAAACAGCTAAATTGATAAATGCCAGATTTTTTATAATTTATCAATTTAGCTGTTTAGATTGTGATAAAGTTTATATTGGTAAAACTAAACGTCATCTAGAAACCAGAATAGAAAAAACATTTTAGAAATATTAAATATAAACAAACTGATAAATCAGCTGTGGCAGATCATTTTTGGTCATTTGATCATGAAATTAATCCAGAAGTTAAATTATTAAAACAATTAAGTAATCCAATAGATTTAATGGTTTGGGAAAAAAATTTTACTTTAAAAAACAGGAACCGTGTCATGAACTTCGAATTACCATCTATAGATTGTATTTATAAATTTTTGTTTTCAGAGATTGGTAAATAAAAATTGAATAAGAGTAATTGTTTTTCAGAAAAAATAAAAGATTGTAGCTTGGCAACGAGTTTGTTTATATGGCTTTGAGAATGAGCTGGACACAGCTTGAAACCCCAGGGTTAGCACCAAAACAATAAGATAAGTGAAGTTTTTAGTTTCTAATTTGTTCTTACTTTAGAAATTTGGGTATGTTCGAGCATAAAAGATCTAATACCGATTGAAGTCATTTCTAGGCAAAAACTGTCATGAATAATGTAAAGTAAATATAATAATTACCTTTTAAGGAATCTTATTACATACATGTTGAACGTTGCTATAGATAGAAATTGTATACATATAAACAGTACGTGCGCTTTAAATGTGGAATCATCAAATGTGTGGTGGAGATTTAGCGAAAGCATTTCCAGTGAGTGATTTATATTTCAAATTACTTTCTCTCACCAGAGTTAATATGTTACAGAATGTATGATACGGTCTATAGGAATTACTAAATAACCAAGTTAGGTTAAAGGTTTCTGTTTGTCAGAGAAACGCGAGAAGAAATAAACACAAGCGGTGCTTCTGAAGCATAGCTGCTTCAATTTGTCCAATTTCCTAGATACTTCCCCGCCCCCCCTCCTCCCCTTGCTGCAAGCGACAGCAAAGAGAGCAAAGCTTTCATTACCGCCATGACAACAAAATGTCCAATTTTCTGGAGCAGAAGCATTTCCAACTGTGTGCAGCTACATTTGATCCAATTTTAATATCATCTTCGTTAGCACTGATATTAAAATCCGGAAACTACCCTCATCCATTCACATACATGCACTCTTACCCACTTCCTCGTTCTGATTTCGCATGTGCATGTGGAAGAGAGACGTAGTGGAGAAGGAAGATAGAGAACAGACGGAGATTGTAAAATTTTCTCTCTGATATGCATGAATCCTACGACCCGTTCTCATCTGCATTTTATATTTGTTCATTACTCAGTTTGTAACATTCACTTGTGCGTTGGGAAAGTTAGAGTCAAAGCGAAAGCTTGTGTGTATGTGCTTCGGCTTTCTTGTTACATGTTCCCGCAGCTTGTCTATTTCTTGATGAATAACTTATGAGTAAATTTCAAGACAGAATCCCAAGAGTAAATCGAGGTTGTTAGGGGAAGGCATTGTGTTTTGTATTTGTTCTGCTTTCACTGAAGTCTACGCAGTCTTCTCTCTGTAGTAAAGGGTTGAAGATGCACATTTGAGATAGGTTTTAGCCTGTATAACTAAATAGCATTGTAGTGCCATTGTTGGTTAATAGTGGGCCACAACTTTGGGAAATTATTCTAACAAATCTATAGATGAAGCATTGAATCGGTGATTTGAAAAGAGAAACAAGTTCACTTTTTGCAAAACTAAGTTGAAATATACATTTTGTTTCTCATTCTTCAAGCTATCAATTAGTCTAAAACAGGAACTTGTCCTCTACTCCTTCAACCGATTAAGGATTCCATTGATTTAAAAGACAAATAGGTTCAGGACTAGTTTCTGTTTTATACTCAGAGAGGGAATTAATGCTGATTAATTGCATAGAGTTAGGGATTCATTAATTGTTCAATGAGTACATAGAATAGTATGTGTTGGTAATACTGTAATTTAGTGACTTAATTCTTGTATTCATCTAAAGATGGAGTGACTGTTGCAATATCATTAGCAACTTTTGTGCTAGTTCCTATGGATAGCTCTGAAGGTGATTCTCCAAGAAAAAATAAGAGAAGAGGTGTTCGAAACACTGAGGATTCCCAATAAACAATAAAAAAGTAGCAGATGTTCGAAGAATATTACAATACATTCCAGATGAACATCAACACTTCTATCAGAAAATTATGACAGAACCAAAAACTCATGTTCAACTTGATGTGTAGAGAGACTATTACCAGAATATTTTAGTTCATAAGTCTTGAAATACATAACACTTACTCTTCACATAACATTGTCTAATTATTTTACACAGGAAACAAAACCTGAATACAAAAAATGTTTTGTAAATCAATGAAATACAAAATTGAGGTCACTGAACAGAACAAACGATCAATAATGTATAGATCTGCAAGTTATCTATGGAACCGAAGTTTCCAGGGTTCCAACTTTGCATGCTACAAGGTTTTCCTTAGATTTCCAAAAACTATGGTTGTAGAACTTGTTTCTCTTTTCAAATCACCGATTCAATGCATAAGTGGTAACGCTTACGGCTGGCATTCGACAGTCCCTGGACTGGAAAACCAAAATGTCTGGTGGTTCTCCCATATCTGGTGACCCAATTCAGCGTCAGTTATTCCTCACTACCACTGTATGGATGAAATAATCACCGTACCTATTTTGAAGTCGTCTGGACGATGCTCGTTTGTCCAACATTTCCTTTGGCATCTAGTACGCCATAATGTCTTCCAGCTGGTGCACAGCAACTCCCAATTCAGCAGCTGCTTTCTTCAATTTTTCTCTTTATCAATTCAACTAACAGCATCCAACATTTTAGCCATTGAAATCACGACCTTATTTCGCTTTGATGTTATTTTAAACTTGTGCACTGAATTACGCTCCCAAATACTTTGATAAGACACAAAAACAATCGGTTGGAACACACACCATAAACTTAATGGCACGTGCCGTTTGAAAACAGTAAGAACACTGAGTGGATTGAAGGAGGTGTAGGAATCAAGGTCAATGCTTTTTCCGAGCGCTATTTAGGACAGACATTCCGCGTCAGTACCGTGACACACTAAGGTAGCATTTTACAGTACAGTACATTACGTATAACCGTAATTTGTTCTGCAATTTATGCAGGAACCATTCATCGAATCAAACTAAAAAGCGAATATTTGGATACATATAGTGTCAAGAAAATAAAAATTTTCGAAAATTTTTCCATGTAAAGGTAATTTAGGGTGGGGCTATTAAATACCAGCTTTGGTTTTTAGCCGACTTTTCGTTTTTGAGTTATGCTGTCCACGGAATGACAGACACACAGACTGACACACACATACACACGTGGACCTTCTTCTAAAAATACTTTTTATGATTCAGGGGGTCTCAAAACATATTTCCGGTGAAATCTCGACATCGAATTTTTGGGTGAAATCCAATACTTCCCTCTACTTACCAGTAGAGAAAGTAAAAATGAAATGCACATCTTGAATCTTCTAGGAATAGCTTCGAAAATCCTCTTCATTCAAAACCGGTTTTGCCAAGAGGGGGACAAAATCCTACCATTTTAGCTCTGATTAAAGCACACGACTTCTCTTTTTTGTGTTACTTAACTATTTTCTGGATACTCTCAATATCACGTTGCATTTTTGAATACTTCTACTTCCCTAGAATGGGAAGTCGTTATTCGTTTTTCCTTTTCTCTTGTCCTCTTGACCACGCAAAACGGACGGAGTCTCAAAGCCATTACATAGTGACCCATTCTTAAAGAATCTATCCTTTAAGGCATTGTACTCCACAAATCCGGTTGTGCCTACCAGAAAATACATAATACGACAATTTCTGCAAACGTTTATCTCGATCAACGCATACTGTAGATTCAACAATAAGTGGTTTTAAGAATAATATCTGTACAACAATGAGTAGAGAAAGTAAAGTGAGTGCAGCACATCGTAGGTTTTCGTTCTGTAATTATTCACTAATATATATTGTATATTTTAATGAGTGCCACCAATACTTTAAATATAAACTATTTTTGGAAAGGTAGAATAATTCTACCTTTCCAAAAATAGTTTATATTGGTTCAAATTCCGGTCTCGTAAGGTTGTTCTGTCAATTGAACTACCATGGGAACATGTCAGTACGATCCTTCCAATCTTTTTCCTGCTCCCGTATTGAAAGCAGAAGATCTACTGCAGGAATATATTCATCGATGTCTCTCTTAGGTTATAAACGTAATTTTACCCCAAAGGCCCCATCCTTACAGTGTTAAATTAGTCATATTCAATGCAGCTTTTCTGTTAATATATGGGGAATGTATCGTTGAAACTTTTACAGTGATAAGACTACACTTTGAGAATATGTATTTTTCTAATTAAAATAAATTCCTTTAATTAATACGTATTTTCCTTCAATTTTAATGTTTTTGTGCAATCCAGAAAATAGTTTTTGTATCTTAAAACCTTTAATTTAAAGAATGGGCAATATTGCAATAAACATGTCCTGAAAATTTCAAAGTAATATCTGTTCTGGAGCCAGCTGTGCAGGGAGTCCCGGGTTTAATTCCCGGCTGGGCGTAGCAATTTTTCTCCAGACAAGATATATTCATTCCAGCGTATGGAAGTATGAATGAGAGTGTGAATGTGTGTGTGAATTCCATATTTAAGAAACCTAGAGACTCCCCCCAAAAAACCCACTCTTAAACCAGTAACACCATTGCCGTTATGCAAGGTGCTCCACAGGAGGGACCACCGATATGACCATCGGAGTTTAATCGAACAGTTAAAAAATCTCTTCTGGATGTTGAAGAGATTCATTACCTATATGTTAAAAACATATGTTACAGAAAAAGGCCTCCAATGTATTCGATGCATTCCTGATCATTCTGGATCATCCAGTTTTCTCTTGCATCTTCCTTTGTTCTGCCTTACCTCTGTTCCACTTATCCGAAAGCCTTATTAGAGGCCCTAATGCTTTCTTTGCGTAATTTGGACATTTCTTTTAGATTTTATAAGGCTATCCCCACTTGCCCCATTATAGTTTGCTTTGCAGCTTTTTTTTTCATGTTGCTATTTATTTTTATTTTTGCATAAATAGTATCTTGAAAGCACAACATCCAACATTTTACCCCTATCAACACTGATTGCTGTTACAGCACAGTTTAGTGACACATGGCCACGCTTTTGCAACTGACAAGTCATTTTCAGTCACAGCTTCTTAAATTGCAGTCTCATAGTGCTCCTAGCAGCATCTTCTGCCTTACATAATATATGTTGATTATAGGTATTAAATTTAGTAGTAGTTAGGGTTAGGTTCATTATTCCGCCAAGCGTATTTTGACTGAAAGCGTCCTTGCCATGTACTAGACGTGCCACGCCCAGTTAGCATTAATTTTAAACCTGTGTTCTTCAACTAGTTAATTTGCCATGTTCCGGTTTCAGGGACAATGTCGGTCTGGGTAGCTCAGTTGGTTACACGTTGGCCTACTCATCCCAAGGTCATGGGTTCAAATCCGGCAAATTCCGGCGCACTGTAGACGCTGATGTGATCTTGGCAAATGACAGCGTCGTTAAACAACAAAATCATATTTAAAATCATTTTTTCAGGGACAATGTCGTCAGTCCACCTAGTAACTGGTCCTACACTTCTTTGACTTCTTGATTGGCAGCTGAGTAATCTTGCTCTACAATGCCAGAGTACCATTTTTGTTTATTTTGTTTAAATACTTTTAGGTTCTTCCGTATATCATTTCTTTGATGGTCCAGTAGGGTGATAAAAGCTACGCTTCTTAAAAGCTTCATTTCCCTAGATTCTATTTTTATTTTTTTATTTTTTATTTACGGAAAGATTTTTACATCCAGAAATTAAAAGAGGGATAGCCATTGTTTTGTAAAATTTCTTTTGTATATCTTACAATATTTCATTTCTTAGTGCTCGTCGCATTGCTCCGCATTTCCTCTGAAGTTTATTAACTTTAAATTGTGTCTTTTTTGCCTTAAGTATGTAATGTTGCAGCTAGGGCTGCCAGGTGTTACGTTTTTCCCGTAAGTTGTACGTTTTTTGGTTAATCTTACATTTTACGTTTTTTCCCCTCCCGTAAGATGGTGTCTTCCGCTTTTTTGTTGACCGCAAAATGCAATTACCTATGTTCTGATAGATTACATTCCTGTGTAACCTTAGGCTTATTTCCAGAACTTGGTAACAACAATAAAATACAGGTGGCTATTCTGTACCACGAGAAGGTATGTGGCATCATGCTTGATTGTTATGTTTGTTCTTGTATCTGCTGGAACATGGAGGTAAGTTTATAGCCTAGACCGTAGAATCAAGTAAATCCTTAACCCAAAAACAAAACCATATTTCTAATATATGCAAAGTTAATACAGGTTATAAGTACTTGCTCAGGATATAAGTGTTGTGGATACTCAAGTTGTTAATCATTTACAAATACATTATTTTATCAAACCAGGGTAATTTTATATTTCAAATTTCATTTTACTCCTTTAATTTCCGAAATGGGTGCATGCTTTTCATATTCATGCAAATATATTTTTTAAAATTAGAACATATTATGCAAAATTGTTTTTAAAAAATTAATCCAAAAAGAAATACCAACAATAAAAGGTACTCATCAACAAAATGAGTCTTGAAAATTCCATTTGGGCGTTTAGCTCTCTCGGTAAAAAGTCTTCCTTTTTTGATAAACAAAACCTGACAACCCTACTTGTACCCCAAATATTAAGATACTTATTCTATTATCCTTTCTTCTAACTCAATTTGGCATCTTGCATGATTTTTATCCTTGAAGTACCATTGTTTTTGTCTTACTGGGCGATATCCTTAGATTATATTTATCCATACATTTAAGTGCTCTTCTGATTATGTTAAGATAATTTGCTTGTTGGAAAATAACATAGTGTTTACAAGCACAGGGTTCTTTTATGGCTATGTCTATATATATATGCTGGTGAGACGGACGTTCTTGTTTTACACATAGATTGGTTTCTATTATATCATAATTGTGTTAAATATGTTTAAATTTGACTAACCACCTAAATTATATGCCATTTTAAAGCTAAAATACCGTACCATACGTTCAACCATAAAATAAAAAAAACACACATTTCAAAACGCTTCACATCTACAGTGTCCCTTTAACTCATTGTTGTTCGTCGGTTGTGCTATTATTTCTTTCACTTGAAAGTACGATTGAATCGCCACGCAGTCAGAATCCACTCCAAGTAGACACTGTACATTTGCAGCCAAGGAGTGATAAGGCGCGTCTTTCACCCTTCCCTTGTCCTTATGAGAAACACTTAGAGCACGGCCTTGGGGTGAAACTTGTTTCAGCTGCAAAATAAAACTGTCGTATATAAAAGTGCTGTGTTCATTATCTTTTCCCTCTTGTCTCAACCCTCTACGCTATTAGTGCGTGTTATAAAGTGCATTTCTTGCCTTCTGATGGTTCCTGCTGCTCTTCTAATTGCAAGCTCCCTTAAGTTAAACTTCCATCCCTTTCCCAATCTCAAACTGAGGTCTAAGGGGGTGTTGTGAAACATGGAAGCAGGATGTTAATATCACAGTCAATTAAGTTTAGACATTTTATTTATATCTGTACTTATTTACCACAAAAATCGCAGCCCCACTAGGGTTAGTGTATTAAATGTAGATCCCTCTCCATTGATATTTCTTTCCCTCTCTTTTCCCATCTCTTACTCCCTTACTGTCTCTAACAATCTCTCCCTTTGTCTTTCCCTTAGGTTTTCTGTAAGTAAGCAATAAAATAATTTTTTTCTCAGTGACAATGACCTAGAACATTTTAAGCTGAGTCTCTTGGAATCCGAATTTCGTACATCCTAAGGTACTCATCTTAATGTATCAAAAATCCCAGGTGTACGCGTTAATTTCTGCTTAAACGCCATAACGAATTTTAAAATTATTTTTTGTTTATGGACGCTCTTCAGTTACTATGGTTCCCAGCGTCGCATTCTATATTGGGCATGGGAGATCACTTGCTTTCCTCAAGGGTTTGAGGTTATTTACGTACCATAAATCTACGACGAGGGACCACTAGATTTACTTCCTGTGTTTGTGTCCCGAGCTCCAAAACTAAAGGCAATGGAGTCTTTGTTTTCTCTTTCTTAAGGTTCATAAACTAACTAAACCCCGGCGCAACAGCCCATGAAGGGCCAAGGCCTACCGCCCAGCCGCTGCGTCCCCCAGCCGCTGCCCACTACAGGCGTCATTGGTGAGGTGCAGTACTGGAGGGTGGGACGTGGTCAGCGCCCCGAGCCCTCCCGGCCAGTTATGCGGTCTTCTAGACCTGGGGCCGCTACTTCTCCATCAAGTAGCTCCTCAATTGGTCCCCCCGGGACCTAACGAGGGTGAGTGCACCCCGTGCCAGACCTCCCAGAGGGGATAAAATCCCCATGCTGGTACCGGGGATCGAACCCGAGTCCTCCGCGCCAGAGGCAAGCGCGCTACCGACTGCGCTACGAAGGTGGTCTCTTAAGGTTCATATAACTGAAAAAAAGGTTTTTAAGTTTTAACGTCTGTATTCCGTTTAGCGAACAACTACCCGGTGTGGGCTAATAAACCTTGCCCCTCACAAATATCTGCGCGCAGCACTCCACTAAACATAATGTAAAACCGAGATTCCGTGTAATGCAGAGAAAATCGGCTGCTGTTACGGTTTATTTTTGTCCCAATGATTGATGCCACTGAGAAGAGAAAACCGAAGAAATACAAGTTGCACATTTTTGTAACTTCTCTCTTTTAATACTTTGTAAACAACCATAAAGTCAAGGAATCAGAGCTTATTGAGTCATGCTATGGCAGATACAAAATTTAACAGCGGGTGATACCTAGCCACTGGTATTTGCTTTCCTGTTGTACAAGCACATTTTGTGGGCGCAAATGATACTTATACCACTGGTTATATAAGCATTTTTAACTCTACAACAGGCAAGGCTTGGTAAGCCTCTGTATTTTGTGTTTACCAGCTCTTCCTGCCACCCGCCGTTAAATTTTGTGTCAACCATAATTTGTATTTTTTTTTCTTGTCAAGCTTGGGCCTATGGCAGAGAGAGCCGAGATTTCATTTTCTGAATTATTTCACTAAAAGAACAGACAATGGCCCTTTGTAAGTATATAAACAAAAATGCTAGAGAGACACAGAGAGACAGGCAGACAGATGGAGAGGGCGCCAAGTAAGACTGCTAGTAAATTCTTGACATTATTTCTTTCTAATGCCTTTCAAGAAATGATACGTTTATTAAATATTCACACATTTAATTCCGGAGGTTTTAGCTGATAGAAATCATCAACAAATGTTGCGAGGGCTTGCAGTGCAAAAACGTGTATCGAGTTGGCGGGGAAATACAGGCGGTAAACATGCCCAGTATTTAGTTTGTTTGCATCTGTTTAACATTACAACGGCAACGCCGAGATTGGAAAATAAAACGGGGGACAAAAAATCCACACAGGGAAGCGTAATGCGTTTTTGTAAATGCTAATAGAGCAAACATTTTGCAATTTCATCTACGTGCGCAACGCACAGTGTAACACCCAAGAGTAACAGAACTTTGGGTAGCCATGCATAAAATATGCCTGTTGTGGGCGTTGGAATGGTCTTTTTCATTGCTCAAAGGCATAAAACTGTTTTGTTTTAAAGAACGTGCCATAACCTCTATATTAGAGCCCTAAGAAAAAGTTTTTCAATTTATTTTTAGATGCGAAACACCCATTAGTGTTGCTTTGTTAGCCTTTGTAGCTACCCATGAAGGAAAAAAAATTAACATTCTCTGGAAATGCGGGGTTGAGAATTCCTACAAATGAATTGGAAGAAAAGTTATATACGCACATAAAACTTGATATAGGACTTAAAACTTACACGCAATTTATATAGCTTCCTGAAGGTATAACTTTTGGACCAGTTATATATTGGAGATTTATATTGGGAATTTGAAGGAATTTGTGACCGAATTTCGAATTTAGTTGATAGCGTTTGACATTAGTGGTAGTTTACACGGGACACTGTACACTTGGAATTGAAATTTTGGACAAGAATTGGATTTATTAATTGTAATAAACTTTAGTTAGAATACTTAGTTCAGAGGTTATAATATAAATTAATGTGAAAATTGAATTCTTAGCTTATGACGATTTTTAAATTCATGAAGTTACGGATATTACTGTTTAACTGAATCCAGAAATTTTAGAACACGTGACTTTTTAACTTTACGCAGTGCTTTTTAAGACGTTTAGAGCAGAGTCCGTTGTCTCCGATGGTAGAGTGATGGTGAGGATGACGATGGGATGAGAGGAACTACAGCTTTCACTTGGACTTCAAATCACGTTTAGCGTTAGGTTTACTTCATATGAGCATAGAGACGAAGGCTTGATAAGGACTAAGCTATCTCGGCGCTTGTTCCATAACTATCTTAAACTGGTTGTCAGATGCATTACTGGAATTTGGTATTTTTTAAAATTTATTTAGTCGCTTTAACAATTAAGTCATATCGCGACTATTCTATATAATACAGCGACATTCAATAAACTTGTTACAATTATTTATCGAAATCATGAAATACCAATCAACAAATCAGTACAACAAAAACATCCTTCATATTATATTTTCGTATGTAAGTCTGTACCTTTGAGAAATGATAACACCCTTCTGCAGTTGGATGGCGTGTTCAGAGTGGTGGATAAGTCTCCAGTGATGTGATGAAGCTGTCGTTGTGTAGCGTATTGTTTGCATTCTGTGAGTAGATGTTTTACTGTGAGGCGGCGGGTGTTGCAGACTTCACATTGTGGTGGCTGGCCTTTGCTGAGGAGGTATGAGTGGGTTAACCTTGTATGACCAATGCGGAGACGTGAGATAATCACCTGCTCTTTCCTGCTAAGAGAATAGACAGGGGAAGAATTAGTGTCTCCTTTCCTTACCATGTGTAGTTTTTCTGGAGGCGATTGATTCCAGGCCTGTTTCCATCTTGTTTTTATTAGTCCGGAGAAGTATTGGTATTGTATGATAAGATATTGAAACTGCAGGTGTTTTACAAACATATGGACAGATTCTGCCATTATACTGCTTTGCGAACCAGGGAACAAACTTTTCGACTTGAACTATAGGATTTCTAGAGTAACTTACATACTCATTTTGAACCCCATATGAGTTAATGCACATCATTTAGCCAATCTGAGCAAAGCTTTGAATGCCTACCTTTCATATACAAGTTAAATTAAATTATATTATCACTTTAAAAAAATCATCCCCGTTCTTACTTTCAACGCACACGGAATACTCAAGAATAGCTCCTATTCCAGTAAGCCAAGGCTTTCAAATATTTTAATCCGTGTTAAGTTATATTTTTTTAGAATTTCTTATTCTGGAACAAACAAACGCCATCAAAGTTGGAAGCCCTGAGTGGATACGAACTCGGAACACTAGACAAATGTCCTTGTTTTGTCATTCTTACATTCCAGCTAGTCATGTGTGGATCCACAGGTACTTGATTCTTTTTCTTAGATTTGATGTCTGTCACTCTCTTATGAATTACTGAGTATATATTTAAAGTCAACCTGTGTGTAAATATACCAGCAGAAAAGTAATAACATAATTATTAAAACAATTTACCTCATACAACGCGTTGAAGAAAAATAAAAGAATGTCGAACTACACCTATGCATCAATAAATTACAAACCGTCTAAATATTACCTCTGAATATAAAACCATAAATGTCTTAGGTATCAGAAGCTACCAAATGTAAATCTTAACGACTTATTGATCTACATTTTGGCATAATAGTTTGATGGATGCAAAAATAAGTTTAGATACAGCAATCTCATGAATACCTCTTCGTTTATGGTAAATGCAATGGCCACTGGGAATTTAAATACATGGTGAGCTCAAATATTTGTTGAAGAGGTTTTTATTAATCCGGAAATACGGTGCTTTTTTACCTGTTAAGTGCTTCAAATCGCTCCGTTTTCACGCTCCGGTGATTGAATATTATAGGTGTCTTTCGGGATCAAAAATACCATACTCCGGATAAAGGGTAAACAGTAAATTAACCTCTAAAAATATGAAATGCTGCTCCACTGTTAAGCATTCGATTTAGCAGTGAGTGGTTTAAAATGAAGCCCTGAAATATATTTTTGCTCTTTCTACTGGTAAGTAGGGGAAGCATTGTATTCCACCCAAAAATTCGATGTCGAGATTTCACCGGAAATATGTGTTTTGAGACTCCCTGAATAAAAAAAAAGCATTTTTATAAAAAGGGCCGTGTCTGTGTGTGTCTGTGTCTGTGTGTCTGTCAGTCTGTGGACACCATAACTCAAAAACGAATTGTCGGTTAAAAACCAAATTTGGTATATAAGTTTAATGTCTTTCAAGAATGCAACACGAAGATTTTGAAGAAAATAGCCCCACCCTAAACTACCCTTTACATGGAAACTTTTTTCAAAACTTTGATTTTCTTGGAAATGGCTCTAACGATTTTGATTAAAATGTCATATGTTTGAGATATTTTTATGACAAATGAAATGCATATTTTGAATTTTCTGACTTTAGCCCCTGTAGTCGTATTTACTCTGGACGACTTTTGCATAACTGGTTAACCATTAGAGATAGACCAAATCATAGTATACAAAAATGTAGATCTTGCTAAAATACACAATTTATGTCTCAATAAATTTTCTTGTAGGGTGAACCATTTCGGAGATATTCCTTGTTATGTATATGCGAGTTTCGGAAAACTTAAGACTTTCGTGAAATGGAACATTGTTATTCTTTTTTTAATATGTTAAGTGTGCAAAGAGAACAGAAGCTTAAAGCCTTAAAATATTTGACTATCGCACAAAGCGACTGTATTCTAATATTCCCCTTGTACCTACAAGGAAATAAGCAACAACATAATTTGTACAAATATTTATCTTAACACGAATAAGATATAGGAATAGTTTGTAAGAATGGTTAGTACAAGAGTAGAGAAAGTCATGTGAGTGCAACACATCACATTTTTTTTTTATATGCTACCCATTTGAACGAACAGACTAGCCTATTTTATACAATGCCACGTTAAAAGTAAACAATTTGTAACAAATGTTTCACGGTTGTGAAAACACCTCTTGGGCACTGTTATTCCTGAATTTGTATAGGCCTGATTCGAATAACTGGTGCCTATTAATAACGTTTGACAGTACACAATGGCTTAATGAAAGGTTGTATGTTTATTTTTAAGGTGCTAAGAAATTAATCCAAGCACTTTAGCACCCTTCTGCATGCATTCGTGCGTACGTGCGTACGTGTGTGTGTATATGAACAGCATAATTTAAAAACGAAAAGTTATACGAATACCAATCTATACTATTTATGTTTAGCTCCTTCTAGGTATGCTATATGAAGTAAAGCACCGTTATTTTATATTTTGTCAAAATGCTCTATTTTGATTAAAACAGCGATAATTAAATATGTTGTGAAACTAATTAGATGCATATATTTAATTTTCTCAAAATAGCTTGTTAGTAGCATTTCATTATGTATAAACATTTATAAGTTGTAAACAATGAGAGATAGTCAAACACGTATCACATAAGCAATGTAGATCTCGTCAGAACACACAATTTACAAGAACAATTCTCTTTGTTGTATTAACAATGTAAAGAGAGAAATTAAAAATGCCTGCTTTAAAACACTTTGTTGTTTTCTCTTTTACCTATAGTTAAATGTTTATTAATAGCAATGCTGCAAACATCTATCTCAGGCATGGACACGAGAGTAGAGGTAGCGATTGAACTTGCCTCGCTTACCCCACTTTCTCTTGCCGGGTGACTAAGGTTGTTTTGATACAATCAGCGCAGATGAGGCTTTGTTTTTGTAACTTCAAAAAATTCTCTCTGAAACCAAAGTCCCGACGCTGAATGAGGCGTGTCTGAGTTTAACAGCACTAAAGGGGAGGGATGGCTGGTGGGGTGAGGTAAGAAGGCGTTTCAGTCGATTAAATAAGGTAGACAGAAGAATGAGATTTGTAAGATGGACGAGAGGGCAGAGAAAGTCAGTAAATCTAACCCACCAGCTGTTAATGTAATTATTCATTTCTCTTATGTAATTAATATTATAACGAGAGGAAATATCGTTTGATCGATTTTGATAATTCCTTTATCATTAAAAACCCCAAGCCATCCTGACTGACATGGCCATTGAACACCATTCTATTTAATTTAATAAATTACTAAAACCTTAAGAAGATAAGGTTGAATAAGAACTTATTAAAATGATAAAAGGACATGCTTGCAAAGAAGGTATTGTCTTTTAATTGAAAATACCATGGAGTAAAAATAGTTGCTATACATAACAGATTATGCATGTAAACCTGAAAAGAATTGTATATAAATTATTATTTATTTATGCCAACTAAACACCAGCGGTATGCTTGTTAATATAAATAAATAATAATTACCATCTAAAGGTTACTTAAACCCGGGACTTAAAGTACTTACAATTGTAAGTCGCCCTTGGGGTATTTATCTCTGATGTGAGATTCCCTTGTGGTCTAACTAGGAAAGGTACGAATCAGCTGGGGAATTTAATGTGGTACTGGCAAGTTGCCCATGGTAGCTTAGTGGTTAAAGCAGCCGCTCGATAAGCGGTTCAAATCCCGGCTATGGCACTGAATTTTTCAACCTCTTAAGAATTGTATATGTCTATTATGCTATATATTAAAGTTCTAATAAGCTATCTTCTTGAGTTCAAATGAATTGTTTAAATTCACGTAACTCTTTCCGTTTTTATGAAAATATTGTAGAATCATGAATAGGAGTGTTATAGCACTCCTTCCCATTACTCCTTATAATTGTAATTTCGTACAGACCTGGCCATTCCTATTAACAGATACAAAATGCCCTAATATTCCCAGCAGTCTTCCAAATTGTTGAAATATGCATAGCTTTATGTACCACTTGACTCTGGAAGAGCGACTGATCGGAATGGTCGCGTAACTTATAGTTACGTATGTTTCTTTGAAATCCTTTGAATCAGGCTGTTTCAACTCTTCTCGGCTGAGACAGAGTGCACGTATGGATCAAAGTGTTCGGAGCAGTGTTGGATTAATTAATTAATTAATTAATTATTTTGTTCTTTGAGCACGCTGTCAATTGCTAAGATCACATCATCTTTTACATGCTAGTAAATCTAGTGACATGGAACTGTCGTTTTTAAGCACACTTAAAAGCAATCGGTCTGAGCCGGATTTGAACCCGCGACCTTAGGATCACTAGGCCAGCGTCTAACCAACCGAGCCACCCAGAGCAGTGTTGGAGAAGAAGCATGTTGGCATATCCATTACTGTACGAAAGTCACAGCACAATCATTTCATTGATTCTTGTATCCTCTCCAGCCTTGTGGTCTCAAACCAATGTGCTCATAGGCAGCGTGTTGGGACACAATCATTTCTTCCCTGATGTCTATTAGGGTGACATATACAGCACCCTTCACATGCCTCCAAAGAAAGAAGTTGAGTGAGATTAAGCAAGGTAATTGAGCTGGCCATACAATAGGTCCTCCTCTCCCTATCCATTTCTCCATGTAGAAGGGCTGTCCCTGAAGTGCCTGACCTGACGTATAGATAGCGGTGTTACGTCGAGCTGTATTTCACCCTCCTGGCAGACTGCTGAGCATTCTGCTGTTTTCTGGCGTGCAGTCAAGCAGCAACAGCCTGACTTAGATTTTATAAGTAGTCATAATTCGAGTTAGTTCTATTTAAGCTACTCTGGTGAGTGTTTATCTTGTATTAGTTTATGTATTCACTTTATTCTTTCATGTCTCATAAACGGGTATGGTCTTGTCAAACGTACGACTGTGACTACATTTAAAACTCGTGAACAGGGATGTGTAGTTATGATCCCCTCAGGAGAGTGCTCTGCAGATACTTGAAATTAAACTAGAGGACAACTCTTCTACCGAAGAAATCTAAAACGCTCGTAATTTATAAATTATAAGGTCCGTTTTAAGCAATACACTTAACGCTTACTAATGAATGATCTATGATTTATGAACGCATTGAAGTTAACATTTAATTTCTTTATTCCTATCATATCATTGAATTTCAATATAGGTTTCTTACCTTTTAACCACTTTTAATATGAATGGTGTGCGAATTTAGCAATTTCACGAAAATCTAACTGCATCTAACTGTAATATCTGAATACTTTGCATCGATGTGTAAGAACATCCTCTTGACATTGAGGCAGAATTTGAAATTCATATACTTCCATATTTTGAAATATTTTCATTTAATTGACAGTCGAAGGTCACAGACAAATAAGATCTTGCAATGAAATCGTCACTATATTGCTCTGCAGCTTTAGGTTATGGAAAAATGATCTGAGTTACTGAAGGCCAAAACACCTATTGACCTTGAGTGATTTCCACCAGCGAGGTACAACTTAATGGAAATGTTCAAGTTTTTGCTTTCTCTACTCTACGTAGGTACTTCCAGTAAGTAAAAGAAGTACTTATCTCATCTAAAAAGTCTACACACACATTTCACCTGGAAATACATGTCTAGAGATTCCTTGAGTAAAGAATTACTTAAACAAGATCTATGTGTTCCTTTGTTTGTTTGTTTGTTTGTTTGTGTGTGTGTGTGTGTGTGTGTGTGTGTGTATGTGGACATTGTAACTCAAAAACAAAGATGGGTTGAATAAAGTTCAGTATTTTCAAAGATATCCTTCCAGGGTATACTTTACACACAAAAACAAAAAAAATCGAAATGCTCGATTTTCTCAAAAAATGGCTAACAACTCTTTTTATAATACCATAGCCAAAATTTCAAATGAAAGCAAGAACGAGTAATGAATATCTATCATTGTTATTTGCAACAATTGCTTCCTTGAATTATCACCTTGAAGGAATGTGCCGAGGGGGAATTATCACCTTGAACTATTGAAGATCTTCTGTATCCATGAACCCTTCGGGGCGCCCCCTGGGAGAGAGGGACCAGGTAAGAGGAGACAGAGGTAGCCGCTTCTAGGAGACACTATAGCACAGGGCAGGGTCCCTACAGTTTTCTGATGGCAGCTGGTACAATCGAACCTACAATCTACTAGGGACATCTGAACTAAGAAAGCGCCCACGAAATGGAGAGCGAGTATTTGCAGAGAGCATCCTTTTTCCTTGCTATGCAACACCGAGACTCCCGTAGACACTTGCAATCTCAAATAGCCTAGCAGAATGAAGGAGAAGTGGGGTGCAATGGAGGGAGATAAAATACAAGGAATTGATTAATATTCATGCCGAAATTATATATTCAGAAAACAAATAATTGAAAAAGAATTGAGAAATAGTAATTATAATAGTAATTTTCAATGAAAAAGAACGTGAAAGGGGCTGGCCTCACGAATTTAGAAAGCTGAGTAGATTGTAACGGTTTTGGTAGTGTCAGTTTAGTAAATAGCAAGCGGATGTTTTTGGCTGGTCAGTGGAAGTGAACGAATTGCCCTCTTACATTTAAAACCACTGAGCACAGTTTTGTTATTCTGAAGCACATTCTTAGCTTTTTAAATGGCCACAATTATATTTGACTGGTGAATTGTTTTATAATCTACATTGGTCGACGACATCTCAGTGCAAATAGTGGAAAGATTGGAAAGTTATTAAAACACGTTATCACCATAGTTGGTATCCACTTTCTCTTAACAATGCTCAATGGGTGGTAAGGTTCTGAATAAAAGGACTTTGAGGCGTGAGGTATTGTTGCTTCAAACTGTCTTATCAACGTGTGATCTACAAAACGCCAATTCGGCATCCACAACTGACGAATGTTGCTTCAAATGGTCTTCCCAATGTGTGAGTGAATGTTGCTTCAATTTGCTTAGCGATCTGAGGAAATCACCAAAAATATCAGACTCAGGAGGATCAAACCCACGACTTCCAGGATGCATGCTGTACTTCGCTCAGTAACTGGTTTCTTATTGTTTGTATTCAATAAAATGGTCTTATATTTGGCACCTTTTGTTTATATTTGCCGTCTATTTGACGGCCACTAAAAGCAATAATAAAACCGGATTTCATTGGTGCACCATAAATATTTACTGCGTCTTCTGTACAAGAAATGGTGATAAACGTCACGTTATGGAGCAATTCCGCCGCACACGCACACGCCGTTCCGTCGCCTCTGTAAATCCTTTCTGCACGCTTAGTAAACCATCTCCCCAACCCCGTGCAGGCGTTTATATGGAACCCGCTGCTCCTCTTTGACCTGAAAACCATAATGGTCAGGTTTCAACTACCTTACACGTACGGTACCATCTCTTGCGGAAGCTTTATTGCGAACATATTTACCATGTCAAAGTGCATGTATACCACACAGTTAAATGCGTACGAGGGTGGTGTTAGCAACAAGGTTAAAACATCCCTCCTACAGCGCACAAATTCCATGGGTACATAAACGTAGTACTGCAACGCAGGGTGCGTCTGTTTTGTAGTGCGAACATTCTGTAATAAGCGCAGGGAAAAAATATTGCTCAATTTCACATTTATTCCACATGTGTGTAAGCTGCACAGATGGCGTTGGTTGAACACGTTCCTGTCACAGTAACATTCAACACGTCATTACAGCACCAGCAGACAAAACACATACCGATTTTAAGCCACGATTTCACGGTTAGATCATACATTAACGTTGACTCGAAGGCTGATAAACGCTATATGTAGGTTTAGTCAAAATAGAAGAATTAGGGCTTTCCTAAAACGGATTGCCAAATAGACAAACCGAAACATATATTAATTAGTTATTCAAAACATTAGTTCAGCACTAAACCAAAAGGAATTGTAATAGTCTTTAGCCTTTTTCAGCCCGATTTAGTTTCGGCCGTGCATTGCTTGGGGCCTACAGTAGTCAACCTTTTACCTGCTATTTGGACATCTTAAGGGACACTGGGAGTGAAATTTGAAAGTTCCACATTTTTTGATAGATTTTTCTGAAATTTTTACCGTGCTGTATTTATATGAGAATAGGAGGTACACCAAATTTCATTAAAATTGGATAATTCGTTTAGGATATAAAAATTATTTTATTTACATTTTCAAAATGTGACTCGCGTCTATTGACTTTTCAAAATTCATTTATATTGGCAGAACTGATACTCTAAAACATGGGTAAAAATTGTATGAAAAGATATTTCAAATACGTTTGCTGATTATGCTGTACATATTTTTTTAATAACAAAGAAAATTTAATCTTAAAAATTATTGATTTTTTTTCATACAAAAAATGTTTTTGGAATTCATGTTAATGATAACATCAATATTGAATCATAGTTTTGTTTAGCTGCTATTCATGAATACTTTTGAAGCAAAACTCAGGCGCGACCTTCTTTTGGAATGTGCAGAAATGTAGTTTTGAGAAAAACAGGCTTTTATATAGGAGCATCCGGTGTACATTAAGGGAAGAGCACTACTTGAGAGGGCCGTAATGACCACATGGAGTGGGGGATATGAAAAATGTTAGCTGATCCAAATGCACCGGTATTCCAGGAACATTTTAAGGTAAAAAAACAATTTTCGACTTTTTGACAATTTTGACCAAAATTTCACTCCCAGTGTCCCTTAAGGCAGCATTTTCCCTCTCACTTTGTGCAGACTTGGGACTGCCATGAGGAAGATAAAATGTTGCTCTGCTTAGCTTTCAGTATTTTAAAACGACTGTCATTTCCTCAATAATCTTCTTACACTTCAGCTTGAAAACCAATGTTTTTTTTTTAAATATTGTAACATGGGGCAGTTTTCCATCTGTATATGATATATGCTATTAGTTGAGTTTTTGTTTCCCTTTATTACGTGGTAGCTGCGGAACATTCTTTTAATTGAACTAATTTTAAGTTTTGTTTGATATTGTAATGATAGAAGGGTATTTACCACGTATGCATGTTTGGAAGCAGCCATTAAAATTGTTCATTGAAATGATTGTGCAAAGAATGGTAGTACTGGATGTTCACAAAGTTCGCCTGTCCACGTGTATTGTGGAGTCTACAACGATGTAGTTGTCAAATACGTAATATAAAAAAACCACAAGGTGCGATAGATTCCAATATGGTAAAATCATTCACGGAGTTCCTCCTCTGTGATTTGTTTGGCTGCATTCCTTATAACTTCCCAATATGACTTCCTTATGACTTCGTTTGTCATACCTTCGTTATGATCACCAGACACACTAACCACTTTTGAATGAGACATATCTGTATGAATCACTACTTTACCTGTTCTGTTTGTGCAGGAAAGATCCACTAATCCACAATTTAGGTCGCCATGCTTACTCAGTTTAACATTTTCGCACACAATGCACACGTTGTACCGTTTTGTAGTTAAAGTAAGGTCTACACCTAAGACCAGTTTTAGGAGTCACTCCAAGCTCACATTTTACTCTATCTGCAAAGAGGCGTTGTCAACCTCGTCAAATTCAACAGACCTAGCTGTCTCAAACGATGCATCGACCCCATCCCAAATGCACTATGTTTTGACAGGTAAAAACAACTACACCGTTCCAAAACGTGCTATAGTCGTTAGCATTGTGACTGAGCACGTAATTTGAGTTTGTACAAATAAAATCCAAGGTCACATAATTGCCATATTTTGTTTTTTATTTAATATTATGCTCGTATCAAATCTAAAGAAGTACATAGTTTACAAATTGATGATTAGCAGAAATAAATCCTTGAAAATAAATGTTTCGTAAAACTTCTATAAGGATGCTATATGACAGCATTGGGCTGGTGTTAATGCTCCAATGTCTTGTTCAAGACATAGGTAAGGTAACGAGTTAAATTGAAAATAAATGATTTTGCAAGATCTTGATGAAACATTTCAGGATGAGAACTGCAATATTGTACATAAAATTGGCTTCGAAATGAAACTTTTTGGCAAAACTAGCACATCATAAAACCGAGTTCTGTACTCTGGAAGGCAACTTCGAAACTTCCATTTCTAGGAACTGTCATATGAGCTTAATAGAAGGCAAGTTATTGATATCTCAACTCTTGATATAAGTGTTAACCGAACGTTAACACGTTAACGTTATTCTAATTAATGTAAATCACAATAAAATTTTGACTCGCATACATGGATTAATTTCTATGCTGCTTAACTACTTGACTTTGACTTGCTGGCGAAGAGTTACTGCTTCAAACTCAAGGTCAGCTGCCGGCCCAAGTAGATTCGAACCCAGGACCATACAATGCAAACCTCATACGTTATAGCATAACCATTTCCCTCAGTATATACTCAGTATTCTTCTGGACGAAGCTTCGTAAGTTACATTTACTTCAAAAACACATCAACAAACCAAGAAGTAAGGTTCTTTGAACTGTTGTCCTTGGCTTCAACGACAATGTCTTCAAAGTATCTCAATAAGGATTGTTTTCTTCTATTTGAGCTTTCATGTACTAAAGACTGCATTCTCTTAATTGCATCAAGTGGCCTTAATATCTTGAAGCAATCCAGAGTTCATACTGTCTGTGAACTTAATGTGCGGTGTTCATTAACAGCATACCAATTGTAAATGTAAACCCTTTGTGGAATGACATAATTACATCAAGGCTTCTCGCTTTGTTCACAGCATCAAGAAAGGCTTCAACTGCCATGAGGTTACTTAAAGGCATGTAATTAATTGAGTACCTCTTTCCAAGCTTGGCAATGTGGAACAGTAAACAAATCACAAACTGTCGCCTTGGAAACAACATGTAACAATGTTATTATTGTGAATAGTTGCTAAGACGTCCTGGTAGAGAACCATGTAGTTCTGCTGAATATTATCTGAAATTTTTGTTTATATTATGTGCTACCGATTCCGCTTTCAGACTACAGCGCTCAAGGACATATGCCTGAGATTTCATGAAAATCGAGAATTAAAAAAGCTTTTTTATTTTAAATTAATAAAATAGAGACAATCATAAATGTTAAAAAACACATAAATTGCCTTCGGACACCACTTTTAAATGATCTACTGCACGTTTAAAAATGCCATGTATTTTAATGTGAACTATATATTTAATGTCTTCTCGCTATTCACATTTTCACCAATTTTCTTCCTATAAAATACTCCTTACTGAGTAATTGTTGTGTCGTACTAGTGAAATTTACTAAACACATCGACAGATACATGTTCTGTCGTTATATGTGTCTAAGCATATGTTCTTTATTTTAAAATACAAAAAGTAAAACTTCTTTAAGCAAATATAAATATATTTGCGAGCTCAACAAACTTTGGAGACTATACTGAAGGAGGCGTGGAGAGACCTGGGGAAGATGTAAAAACCAGACATATCTTGAACCCAGGATAAAATATTAAAGCAAAGTATATATTTTTTGTAACGAGGGACTTTTTAGTGGTGTAACAAGAAATATGCAAAATAACAGTGGAGATAATCTTGTGGACCGTGCAATGGACGCTGATTTTCAGAGGCTAGTAATTGCAGTAAAGGATTTGAATAACATTTTATAGGCTATATCACCATTTAATTCATGAAATAGTCTTAATAAATGCAACTCGTGATAGTTAAATGATCTAGTGACTCAAGAATTTATAGATAGTTCGACAATCACTCATGACATTACTTGTAATAAATGTTTTGTAGCTGAAGCGTCATTCCAATGTTTAAATGCGAGCCGCTGTTGCCCCAACATCAAACCACAAAGCGAATAATAATTTCTTCCGAATTAAGAAGCACTTAAGGCTATTCTGAAGTAAGAAACCCTAGACTAAGGCCTGGAATTCTCCTTCCCAAGTCCCCCACTCCCCCGAATATACTTTCAATACGTTTATCTTCAGTTTTAACTCTCTTGTGGCAGATAAAGTAAGAAACCTACAAAAATAGATTATACAAAATAAATTCAAAATACATATTTTATTTCTAATGTAAATATATTGTCGCCCATCGCATTATTGTCGGCACTACCGCAAAGGAGCCGAAGGGAAGAGACAGAGAATGGCCGCATTGTTGGGCGCTTGCCGAAAGAGAGAAAGGGATAGAGACTTCTGGAATTGTCTGCTTTGTATTTGACCGCAATAATAACTGAACTTTCCTGAAGTTTCCAGAACAGTGCCTGGGAGATATAAATAGCGGTAAAGTGTGAGAAGGGACAGTTTTTGTGTTACTAATTCGGAGCCGTGCTGTTGGTGAATCGGTAAAGACTTTCTTGCTGTTGCAACGAGAGTACAAAGTTACTGTTTACGGAAATAAAAGTGTTTCTTTATCTCGACTACATCTGTCTTCTTTACTTTACACCCAACAAAAGTCACAATATTTAATGTAAGATATTTTTATACAAAATAGTTAGTAACATTTGGGGAAATCAAAAGCTTTGAAACAATTTCCATGTCGTTTTGATTGGGTGAGTTTCTTGAAAACTTCCTGTCCCAATTTCGGCAGACACTGAAAGTATCTTTGAAAGTACGGTATTTAATGGCTAACATACTTACGTATCTACCATGTGCGTGGTAGAAGTATTCAAAAATTAACCTTCTAGATTGAAACCATATAAATTTGGGTTTAACTCCATGAACAACTGACTTCATTTTGAATTTACTAAATAAAGTTAGTAGAAAGACGGTCAAAGTGGCCAAGGCGGACAAAGCAGCCGCTAGAGTTTGAGAGGCCTTGAAGTGTTGCCATTGCATTTGGAATTGTGTACTCTTTCCAATTAATGCCGTCAGTTTTCTTGAGAAGCTTGGACCGATTAGCGTATTGCCTCTTGAAGATATTAGATACAATTTTTAAAAGTTTCGATCATCCTGATATAGGTAAGTGCTCCGTTTGTATGTTTATTAATATTAAACCAGGTGACTTAAACCGTTTTGCAATAGAGTTGTATTCAAAAGGTATTTTCTTGGCTAGAAAATCCTGTTTTTGCGGTCGAGCTGTTCCGTTGGATTTCGAGATAGAATGGCTGTTGTGTAATGGCGTTAATGCAGGCAAGATGGCCACCAGCCTGGCGTCGAGCGGCACTTTTTATCTTTAACTTGAGTTATTGGGCGATATAGAAAAACTTTGAATAACTAAGTTTTCTATAATATAACGATAAGTGAGAATATTCATAAAAGAAAAAAAAAATCAAAATATTTATACCTATATTAGGACTTCAGCATACGGAAAGCTGGGAATTCTTTTATTGTTGTAGTTTGTTTAAATTCTGCAATTTTTATCACCCATCTACCGTGTAGAGGGCATAGGGTACTTTTTAACACATTACTTTCTCTAGTACTATGTACTCATGGGTCTCCGTCTAGGGGATATGTGAATAGCGACCACAAGGTATCCAAGCTGAGCAGAACATTACTTCCACTTACTGGTGTTTTGCTCCTCACTGTAACTTTTTCTATCTGACCTTACCTTGGTCAACTCTTGTTCTCTTCCGACCCCGATGCTATTAGGGTTCCTGAGGGCTAGGGAGTCTTTATTTTTCCAACCTCTCCATTTCTCTAATTCCTCTATAAAACCTTAACCCATAACATGCTGACCTGTCATGGCATGTAATACGTCCTCTGATAGAGCGAACCATTTCGGAGATAATCCTCGTTATTTGTGTACGTTTGGGAGAACATATACTTCTGTCAAATGGAACATTGTTATTCATTTTTACTTTCTCTACTGGTAAGTAGGGGAAGTATTGTATTCCACCCAAAAATTCGAAGTCGAGATTTCACCGGAAATACATGTTTTGAGGCCCCCTGAATAAAAAAAAGCATTTTTTAGAAAAAGGTCCGTGTGTGTGTCTGTGTCTAAGTCTGTCAGTCTGTCAGTCTGTGGACAGCATAGCTCAAAAACGAAAAGTCGGTTAAAAACCAAAGTTGGTATTTAAGTTTAATGTCCTTCAAGGATGTGACACGAAGATTTTGAAGAAAATAGCCCTACCCTAAACTACCCTTTACATGGAAAATTTTTCGAAAATTTTGACTTTTTGAAAATGGCTCTAACGATTTTGATTAAAATGTCATATGTTTCAGATATTTTTATGACAAATGAAATGTATATCTTGAATTTTCGGGCTATAGCCCCTGTAGTCGTATTTACTCTGGACGACTTTTGCATAACTGGTAAACCGTTAGAGATAGACCAAATTATACTATACAAAAAATGTAGATCTTGCTAAAATACACAATTTATGTCTCAATAAATTTTCTTGTAGGGTGAACCATTTCGGAGATATACCTTGTTATGTGTGTGAGTTTCGGAAAACTTGGAACTTTCGTGAAATGGGTCATCGTTGTTCATTTTTTTATATGTTACGTGTACAAAGAGAACGGAATCTCAAAGCTTTAAAAGATTTGACTATCGCACAAAGCCTACTGTATTCCAATATTCCCCTTGCACCTACAAGGAAATAAGCAATAAGATAATTTGTACAAATGTTTATCTTAACTAATACGAAGAAGATAGGGGAATAAGAGTTTGTAAGAATGGTTAGTACAAGAGTAGAGAAAGTTATGTGAGTGCAACACATCAGATTTTTATATATTAACCGTGCAAAGAGAACGATATCTGAAAGCTTTAAAAGATTTGACTATCGCTAAAAACCCACTAAGACAATTTCTGCAAATGTTTATCTCAAATAATTCGAAGAAGATACAGGAATAAGAGTTTGTAAGAATGGTTAGTACAAAGTAGAGAAAGTCATGCGAGTGCAACACATCGGATTTCCCTACTTTGTTTGGTGTCAGCATACGTCGTAAGAACCGCCTTACAGATGTTTTAAGAGGAGTATGGGAAGAAGTGCGCAGGGAGAAGTTTACATGTATAGGTACACGTGGCCATGTAGGACCCTAAAGCAATACGGGCTCTGCATTAACATCACGGATACCCAAGGGACTGCTTTGTTAACAATGAACCACATGCTGCCTCCATTGCACTGGAGTGACCTGATTCATAGGGGATTAGAACAGTGGTTATTGCGTTGGGATTATGTGTCCGTGTATAGTCGGTTAAGCAATTTCTTCATATTCCAATTCACAATTTGTTGAGCATACTTAATTATAGGCACTTGCTTCTAAACGTGCATAAACCTGTCTGCATAACATTTTTGTAATTACATATTCTTAGATATGACATTTTTATTAGTGTATAAACACTTACTCAAAGTTTTCTTCGATTTGCAGATGAACTGCCTCGGAAAGACTCTCTTCTCTGGCGGTGTTGAAGTTTATCTCAGTGAGTATTTAATGCAATAAATTGAAATTAAAAACGAGATTTCCAGGTAATTTATGACATGCGCAGGAGGATGCACTTAAACAGAAAAAGTAAGGCTTGAGACTATAAATTCAAATTTGAACATACTTCATATCACATGCCGTGCCGGCGAGCGATCAAAAACGTTCAGGGTCAGGCTGCCTCACGCGACTACTGTGTGTACATAACTTTCAACAATCGAGGCGGCAGAAACAAAGGGGTTTCGAGTACATTCCTGAGTCTTCTGCCGGCGTCATTTCCGGTGCGTGTGTGTGGAACTCGAGAACCCTAAAATGAATGAAAAATATAATAACTAACTTCGCATGAGATGATTTATTCCAATAACTTTGCTACATATGTTGGCGTCATAAGTTGATAGGCAAATACTCTACCTGTTTAGGTTCACACTTCACTAAAAGTCAGTATGATCTACTCCTACCTGTCAAACTCAGTGTGTGGATGTGGGTGTGGGGGTGTGTGCATGTGCATGTGCATGTGGATGTGTGGGTGCGTGTATGTTGTAACGAGAAGCAGCTTTTAGTGAGTGTGATCGCGGACATGGAAGTTCCTTAGACTGAGAGAACTGAAAGACAGAAAACTGTGGGTTTCGAGGTTACGAGAGGAGTCAGTTGCAAGGTCACGGGAACTGTAGACTGCATTATAAAAGAAACAAAACTGTGTTTTTGTGCTTCAGTTTTAGAAGAAAAATCTGTGTGTTGCACTCGCATGGCTTTCTCTACTCTTGTACTCATGTTTCTTACAAACTCCTATTCCTACATCTTCGTGTTAGTCAGATAAATATTTTACGAAATTATCTTATTGCTTATTTCCTTGTAGGTACAAGGGGACTATGGGAATACAGTAGGCCTTGAGCGATAGTCGAATCCTTTATAACTTTGGAATTCCGGCACGGTTAAGATAGGGGAAAAAATGAGTTACAATCTTTCATTTGACGAAAGTTTAAGTTTTTCATAACTCACAAAAATAACAAGGAATATCTCCGAAATGGTTCACTCTACAAAGCTGATTTTCTTACAAAAAAGGGTATCAGCAATGTATGTGTAGTTACGTATAGTTAATCTACCATTTTATGCAGCTAAAAGATTAAATAACTCTGAATTTAAAAAAAAATTGCAAAATATTAGTATAAAGAATCAAAAAATAAAAGATGGGCACTACCAAACGTTGAAACAGTAATTCCTGAGTATCATCGAAATACAGCAGTTGCAACCTTCAGGTTGATTACAGGACATGATTGTCTGGCAAAACATTTAAACAGAATTGGGATATATTCTTCACCACTCTGTCCTCTATGTGATCTGCAAGAGGAAATGGACCAAGGCCACCTTCAGATATGCTCGGCCACTTCTAGTGCCCCATCCATCAGTGAAAAATATTGTAGAGTAAGAGGATTAATGACTTCATTCTCAGATATCCAGCATTAGCTTCTTCTTCTTCTTCTTCTTCACTTCATGACTGTTCCGTCTTCACAGTGTCTCCTTCCATCTCTTCCTCGGCCTCCCTACGTCCCTCTTTCCTTTAGGACTATATTGGAAAACTACTTTTGGCAGTCTTGTATCATCCATTCTTCCAACACGTTCAAACCATCTTCTTCTGTACCTATCCATTCTTGAAGTGATAGCTTCCACTTGTAATTCATTTCTTATATTTATCCAGCATTAGCCAACAACATTTTTATACAGTAAGATTTGGTCTATCTCTTACGGTTTACCAGTTTTACAAAAGTCATCCAGAGTAAACAGAATTACATGGCTATAGCCAGAAAATTCAAAGTACACATTTCATTTTTGATGAAAATATCTTAAACATATAGTATTTTAATAAAAATGGTTACTCATTTTTGTATGAATAAAATTTTTCGAAACATTTTCCATGTAGAGTTGTTCAGGGTAAAGCAATTTTCTTCTAACTGTTCGTGTCGCATCCCTAAAACATTAAACTTAAATACCAACTTAGGTTTTTAACCCACTTTTCGTTTTTGAGTTATGCTGCTTACAGACAGACAGACAGACAGATAGAGAGACACACAGACACACATACACACACGCGTGCGCACGGACCTTTATCTATTTTTTTTTTTTTTTTTTTTTTTTTTTTGTGTGTGTGTATTCGGGGGGCTCAAAACATACTTCCGGTGAAATTTTGACATCCAATACTTCATCTGCTTACTATATGTAATAGAGGAAGTAAAAATAAAGTAACAGGAAAAGTAACCGGACTTCGGAGTGAGGGTCCTCTCCTTAGCGCTGCTGCTTACCAAACGGGGGACCCGGGTTCAATTTCCGGCACTGGCGTGAATACTTTCCACCGCTGGAAAACCTGGTCTGGGGGCCACTCAGCCTCGTTAGGTCCCAGAGGTGCCAATTAAGGGGCTACATGATTGAAAAGCAGTGGCCGCTGAGTGAGAGGACCGTACAACTGGCCAGGAGGTACCGGAGCCTTGACCACGTCCCACCTCCAGTGCTGCACCCCACTCATGACACCTGTTGTGGGTAGAGGTGGAGGATGCAGTGGTTGGGTGGTAGGCCTATGCCTGAATTGGCTGTTGTGTCATGTGGGGGGTCAGGAATGAGATTTGTTAAACTGTCATTTGTCACAGTATTAGAAATCGAAACAAGTGAACACCGTCCCTCAAAGGAGGAGGTGGAACAGCAGTAGGAGAGAAGAAAGAAGAAGAAAAAAAAAGATGAAATATAGACTATAATAGTAGAGAGGAAACTTAGGTGAGGTATTTCTGAGAACAATTTTCGCAACAGAGTTTGGTAGTTCCATTAAAGCTCAACTTTAAAGAGAAGCTTATCTTGAAATCTGAAAATTTGTTCCGAAATAATGCGAAGTGATGATGTAATTTATACCTCAGAGTCAGAAGATGTATGTATTATGGGAAGCGAGGTACCTTGTTTAATATCCGCTGCACTGGCAAAACATAAAGTTGGCGTTTACTAAGGAGTGCTATTATCGTGTAGTCTTCGTTAATTAAATGCTACGACTTCAAAATTAACTCCACCACTTACATGCACGTTAATGAAATGAAGTCATGAACACACACACATACACTCACACGCATGCGTGGTATTTCTGTGTGCCAACTTGCTCTCTCCAAGGTTGTATAAGACGAGAGGAACACGCAAATGTCCACAGTTAAACTCAGAGCTTCAGATACGAGAATCTAACATCTAACATGCATCAGCTTTGCTACTTGTTAATAATTCCTCTCTAAGCTTTGGTGCTTAAATCTTCGTTAGAGGGAATGATTATGTATTGAGACAAATCCCACACCTGACACCACGGTGACAAAATCACAAAATCCAGTCTAGTTATGTTTTTCGTGACTTTATTTCCCTCCAAAACTGAATAAATAGATAACACAGTACTGTTTTACTGACGTTATTCTTAGCGATATTTCAACTCACAACTGTTTTCATCTGTATCCTTAACACACAATTTTCTGTTTTTCAGTTCCCTCTCTGACTCACAAAAACTGACAATACGATCACTCAACACTCATTATCTGCTTCATTATCTTCCTTCACGATGTTCTGGTTCTCTCACGACAACCGTTCTCACGCAGCTGACACACGCACGCACACACACTAAAATTGCCTCCTGCGACGACTTATGTTTGTAACTAACATTCGTCACCTTATAAGGATGACGTAACATGCACTTTTCTCAAATTTGTAATTTCTGGAAGTTCTACAAATACGCCGACAAGCGGATGATTCTCGAATAATCTCGAAAAACTTTTGGCGTGACGCGCTCATTGCCACGTGTTCATTCGCGCAAGGCAGCTTAGCCTTGAGCGCCTTTGATGCGCGCCGTGCCTGGTATGTGGTGTGAAGTAGCTTGACCCCAACCGTTTTCTGTTTTGCGCCGTGGCCGGCGTCACAGTATCATAAGAAGGTTTACCCTGGCCTGTGTTGACAATGTTAAAAATACCAATATACATGTTTCTTTTTCTCTAACACTACCAAGTGTAGCAAGCTGAAACTTTTACCACATATATTTGAAAGCCTTTGTAAACTTTTAACATGAGCATTTTCAAAAAGGTTTCCCATATATTTATTTACCAGTTTTAAAACTTGTCTTACATAAGAAAACATAAAACACTTTAGTCAATAGCTTATAAGTTTGACAATAATAGCATTCGAATTCCCTGTGTTGAAATACCCAAATATATGTAGTGGCAAAATTTTTCTTCTCCTACTTATTATGGAAGCCGACAAAAGGGCACTTCAGTGACAAAAATTGTAAATATTGTGAAATAGTAGGAAAAACATATCAACTCGTACCTTAATGCATTCCTGCACCATAAAAATCAAGGATTGAGTAAATTGAAATCACATAGGTGCTATATATATATAATTTTATTCCTTGAATTTCAAAGAAAAAGAATAAATAAAAACATAATTTTGAAAATGTTGAGATCGTGGGATCAATCTCCATCGACTTGGCGTTTTCCGTTGTTTTCCTATCACTTAGGTGAGTCTGGGTTTTCATTCGCAACCTACAACTTCTCTGTCTGCCATTTTCCGCACGCAACATCTCCTGTGCAACCATTTCAGGAATGTAGGACTAAACGGCAGTGTTCAGCGAGTTGTGGCTGGAGGCTGACTTGCGCTTTGTAAATATTTTATTTCAGGCGTCACTCCATGTCGGTCTTGTCAGGACCTACTTTCGCAGTGAGCCTGTGGTGATGACCGAAGGGTTGGAAGGCTTGTAAGGGCGGGGTTATGCGAGTTCATGCCTTTGTACCGGAAATGATAGAAATCCCGTGCATATTTGCACCCTTTTTATCCAGATCTGGTCGCCCCTAACGCCCTTCTCCTCATCCCTTCCTTATAGGGATCACGATAAAATTCAAAGGGCCGTAAGGTTTTACGTGAGCTGCTCTGTTCTGTTTGTGGGGTGCCTTAGTTTTATGTACCTTGGCCTGAGTTCACTTCCCTTTGACCTCCCACTCTGACCTTAGGTTCTTGGTGGTTTTCCCTGATCCGTAGGCGAATGCTAGGTTTGTTTCTCTCAACAACGACTTGCTTCCATTCATCTCCGTTTCATTCTCACTTTCTTTTAGTGGGACGGGTCTTCAAACCAAAACTATTTGGGACTTCCGGAGTATCTTAGGTGCACAGATTGTTGAATAACTCGCAAACAAGATATATGTTCATACTCTCTAAATATAGAGCTAGACACTATACTGTAAAGGAAAATTGAATGTAGTAAGATTACCAAAACAGAAATGACAAGAAGCTAAGGTGAACCCCAGTAATGGTGTGATATTTTGCAAGTCGTCTCTCTGGTGTGGCTACGCTCGTTACGTTCCTCCACTTTGGATCAACTTTAATGCCAGTAATGATTTCTCCGTGCAGTTTTAACGTAAAAGACTTTGAATCTCGCGGTATGCGTGTGTGTTATGTCATTATGTGTAAAGAAAGTTCTAGCTTAAGTTCCTGGATTGATTTGAATGTCTGTTAAAGCTGCTTTTTTTTTTTTTTTTTTTTTTTTTTTTTTTTTTTTTTTTTTTTTTAAATAAAACTATCGGTAGATTGCCAATTCCTGATTTTAGAAGTATTAAGTACACCTTTCTTAAGAATTCGATACTTAAACAGCAGCAAATTGCAGAAATTGTGACCAACATGTTCAGTAGCGTTAGCCGCTAAATCCTTTTGAATAACGCATGTCACGTGCGCTAAATTTCACAGCAAATTTAAAACACGCGTAAAATCACGTTTGAACAACATGGCAATTACCAGCTAAGCACTAGCAGGAGTATGAAACCTTTGTCCACATTACGTTAGCTGCTTCTTAAAGCTTTCACTTTTGCCTTTTTAGCCCTGAAAAGTCCAGCCTACTGACCTTACAAGGGTAATTTGCCATCCAAGAAGTTTCTCAGAACTCTTGAGCTAATATTCGCTACCTGATTGCGTTTACTAATGATTTCTCTCAGTATGAGTTTCTAATTATGTGTTTCTCTGGACAACTAGTTAAAATCCTGGATTCTGGCATTTTACTGTCTGTTCATCAGCGAATGAAGGGGAATGAAGGGAAGAGGAGACACGTTCCAAGATAGTGTACTCAGTGTTATAAACATTTTGCAATCGCTGTCCAGCTAAAGACGCTGTTCACTTTGCCAACCTACCTCCAATGTTATTCACGCTATGTTCACTCACAACTATGTTTCTTAGCTAGAGTTATAAAATCGTACGAGTCATTAGTGTTATGTCGGAGGTAAAGAAAGAAAGTTATACATTCTGAAGGAAGGGGAGTAATTAGGAAAGTGATCGAGGGATGTGATGAGGAAACTTAGAACCAATATTTGAAAATTCCACTGAGTCAAGCAACTGCAAGAGCTGTCGTCTATACCGGGGTTTCGGAAACAACAATTAAAAGAATTCGCAAATAGGTGCAAGATACTCGTATAATCACTACACCTGGCTCGAGGCTCGAGAACGTCTTGAATACTTCTCCGCTTTAATCTAGCGTAAATACACCGTCCAAGGTTGGCACAATTGCTGTAAATGTAAACGGAAGCGCGACTTCAGCTTCCGTTAACTCTGTTTACCTGAATTGTTCACTAACATAGTGGCTAGCTGTATTCCTGCCAGGGATCATGAACTGATGAACAAACTGTAATTTGGATTCACTCATATATCTTATTTATTGCGATTATTTCTTTAATAATATTTCTTCTCTCAACAATCGGTAGCAAAGTAAATTAAATCAAGCCAATATCCCATAGGTTTAATGAACCAATATATAAAATATTTTCCTTTTGAAACGAGACATCAGAATATTCAAAATTAAGGTCTTATCTATTAAAAATTGAGACTTCATATATCGAAAGTGATGATCCATTGTTACAAAACCGAAAGAGTAACATAGGTAAAAGGGTGCTTGAGTGAGGAACATGACATTAAAAATGTAAGTTATGGGTCTAAGGATGCACTGCCACCAGAAGATGTAAGGTCTCATCTGTTTCATTGATAATACAACCTTAATTCTGGAAAAAAAAAAAAACATTCTGACTTCCCAGTTTTCCTGTCGTTTATTTCTCATAGGTAGTAGCTGCAAACGCGCTTAACTAGACGGGATAAAACCATTTAAATTACTATCGATTTTTGTGGTAATGCGCTGTTTGATTTGACCGAAAAGCCCATTACATATAAGGGAAACGCTCCTGGATATAAGAGGCCTGGAGCAGTATTGGTCGTCCAACATACATTAATAATTAACTTCATGTTTTCCTTCTAGCTAAGTTTTTACAAATTAAATTGCTCTTTTAATAGCTGACGAAACCATCTTTGTTATACACGCCATAGGTATCCATGAAATAAGCGAAGTATAAAGGTAACCAATGTTAATTAGAAAACAAGTAATTAAGCTTAAATAATGCATGGGTTAATGAACAACGACTGAAGTACATGTGAAATTTCATACAGGGGTTCATTGTAGCCTAAGATAAGAAGAGGAGATATAGGACTTTCCGCAAAAGTAATTTAGAATTCAGTCACGAGAAAATGACACATACACAGAGAGAGAGAGGGAGAGAGAGACGGGGGGGAGGAGGAGGAGCAGAAGAAGAACAAGCACAAGAAGATGCGTACTCTCAGAATAAATAATGGCTAAAATCCTGCATCAATGACAAACCTGAAAATCATCCTTTGAAATTAAATTGCAATCTCTTGTAATATGCTTCTCGGTATATTATCTCCCTTGTCTTAATGGTCCTGCTCCTTCCACTGCATTCTAGACGCTCTGAATGCACAACAGTACTAAAACCGACTTGACAACAGCAGATCTTTTCACTAAAAGTATATTGAGACGCCCCTTTCTATAGACACTACTATATAGTCCGTTCGTCTAGCTATAGATACATATAAACGTTAGTATACCACGTGCGAAAACCTAATCATTCATTGGGTAGTTCCTATCCAAAGATGAACGAATGAAACGGGTGAATTGATGTTCAAAGTTCATAACTTATACCTCTATGACATTGATCACCATTCTACTTTCTCTATCACGTACATAGTCAGTAAACCTTTGTAAAACTATTGCATTCCACCATTAGTTCGATATTGCAATTTCACTTCAAATACTTGTTTTGGGGTTCTATAAATACAAAAAGCGTTTTATAATGAGATCCATGTGTATAGGAACAGCATGACTTTAAAATTAAAGTCAGTTAAATACAAAGTTGCCACAAAAAGCTTTTAAACAAAATCCCCCACTCCAAACTCCCTTTATATGGAAACATATTTGAAAAGTTCTCAAAAAATGGCTGTAACCATTTTGATTAAAATGTCGTTTCTTCAAGATACTGTGACAAAACGACAGAATCAGGTCCAGGTACTTTTTTATCACTTTATTATTTTCTATCACCAAAAGACCCTAGCACAACAACCCATGAGGGGCCAAGGCTTGCCGCCCAGCTGCTACTTCCCCCACCTCTGCCTACCGCAGATGTCATGAGTGGGGTGCAGTACTGGAGGGTGACACATGGTCAGCGTCCCGAGTCCTCCCGGCCAATTATGCGACCTTGGGTCGCTACTTCTCCATCAAGAAGCTCCTCAGTTGCTCCCTGCGGAACCTAACGAGGCTGAGTGCGCACCGTGCCAGACCTGCCAGCGGGAGAAAAATCCCTACACCGATATCGGGGATCGAATCTGGGTCCACCGCACCAGAGGTAGCCGCGCTACCACTGCACTACGGAGGTGGTCAAAATTGTATCATTAATACACTTTTCCTCTCGACGTTAACATTGTTTAGTTTTCCATGCTATCACAACTCATAGCTTTTACTTTTCGTAACCTTGCTCAGTCTTTTCAGCGTCTTTCTTAAATTTCGACGCACATGACGTACCACTCACACGCCTGAGCTGTCTCGCGCTGACCGCCTCAAATCATATTTGATAAAAGCTTCAAATCATATTTGACCGCCTCATTTCCGTAACTCTAACACTAAAATTAAAACTCACCGAGTTCGTTGCCTTGCCACAAGTTGACGTGTCACGAACTTTTCGAGAAGTTCTCAGCACACATGCACAGTGATGACTCAGCAAGGAGTCTTCAGAAGGCGGTAGAAAGCTCGCCGCTTTTTCTGCCGCTTCCGTTGTTAGAGTAACGTACGTATTTCTGAAAACATTTCTACGAATGAATATTTTCCGAAAAGCAGGTGCTCCGAATCAAAAATTTCTCGAACACCATTTTCCACAAACTTCATTTCCGCAATCCAATGTTTCCGAATACATATTTACAAAAACGTTTGAAAAGTTGGTAACTGTATGTACAGAAAAAAAAAAAAAAAAAAAAAAACTATGAAGGTAAAAAGCTATGTTCTATGGTGCGGAAATAGTTGAGTTGTGGATTTGTAGTTTTAAATAGTTCATATTTAGCACTATTGACTTAATTCTTTTGTGCAAGCCCAACCACTTGTTCTTCAGCTTTTCTTGTGCTGAACGCCTCATAGGAAATACCAGTATCATTGTTTATGCATCTCCTTGCTCCTTGGAGTTCTGTCAATGAAGTATAAACAATTGAATGACGTTTATCCAGCACCAGCTGGAGTCTGTTGCGGTATCCTTTAATGTTATTGGTGCGATGTTTGTTCTTACATTGGTTCCACCACACAAGGCGATAATGGGGTTCCACTGCACGTGCCCTGCCACCAAAAATGTAGATTACATCGAAATAATCCAGTATTTGCAACATTTCATTACGTGGAGATTCTCTTAAATCCATAAAGCATTTAATGTCGTTTGCTACTAAGACAAACCGAGTGACAGAATCATGTGGATTTCAGTATTCAGCTGTCAGCTGCCAAAATATAATGCTAATCTTTTAGATTCTGATGAATTTTAAAACAAGCTACTATTGTTTAACCACATTGTACCATCTTTCACAGAAGTAAATACCCAGCTTCATTGAGACCTGCGCGAAGGCTCACCTAATTCTCAGGCGTACTTGTATAGATGGTATGAGAATTAAATTATCCATATGCTTCCCTTGCTGTTCGGAGGACATGGCAGCCATGTCATCTTGCAGCACAATTGCAATTTTCAAAAGCAATATTTCAGCAATCCTGCATTAAAGGGCAAACATTGCAGATTCAACTCCAGTGCACCTGCAGAAAATATGTTCTTATGGTGTTTCTATTAAGTTGTGGACTCCAGTTGAGTGCTAGGATTAAAGATGTAAGCTTAATCGCAAGACTAAGATCGTGTGTTCGCTATAGTGGAACTGGCTAAGGCATGTTGATTCAAATCAACAGTTAGGGCTGAAATTTCCCCTTTTCTTTTTTCTTTAGAACAAAGACGTCTGAAGTAGTTACATCATACTATTTCACTTTTATCACTTTTTAAATCCACAGTACTCCAGTTTTGCTAAAATAATTTCCATTTCTTCATCACTAATATTGGCTTTTCTTATAACATGGCTAGTGCTTAGCTTAAACCACAGTTCAATACGGTTTAAGCAAAACTACGTGTAAGCTCAGCTTGTTGCCTGAACACTGCAGCTTAAGCCTCTAAAGCGTATTTAGATCTTTCTCGTGCATGTTGACGACTATAAATCTCAGCTGCACCTACCACACATTACTCAGGATAGATTTAATAGATATAGCTTGTTTCCCACGTTCAGTAGTGATAACAATAACAGTAATCATAATAGTAATAATTATAATGGTAATACAATGTTATTTGCTTTCTTTAATTTAAATCCCCTAATAATAACTGCAACTGCAAGAAGATCAGAAGTTAGTTTAAGGGTGTAGTAGTGCCTTATTGGCTTAGAATGTCAAAAAATAATAAAACCAGAGTCATTTTATTAATTGCATATATTATGTACATTTACTAACATGCTTTGCTTGGCTTTCTTCTGTTTAGCTTGAAGGTCGTTTTGTTGAAAGAGCTGTAGGGGAAAAACCGGCAAATTGGCCATGGCGGGCAAAGCGCCCACTGGGGCTTTAGGCGCCTTGAAGTGCCGCCATTGCATGGGGAATGTGTCTACTATATTCCCCTCCAACTTAATATCAGTCTGTTTGGCGAACTCGAACCGATTAGCCTGTCCTCTCTTCAAGTTATTACAATTTTTGTGAGTTTTGATTATCCTGATGCGAGTTAAGTGCTCCGTTTGTATGTTTGTATGTTTGTATGTTTATTACTATTAAACCAAGTGACTTACCGTTATTTAAAACAATTGTTTTAAAAAGTGTTTTCTTGGCTACAAATATTCTGCTTCTGCGATCGAGTTGCTTCGTTGGATTTCTAGAACGGCTGCTGTGTAATGGCGTCAATGCAGGCAAGATGGCCACCAAATTGGAGCCGAGTGCCATCTTGGGTTATTGTCCAATATAAAAAAACTTAGAATAGCTATTTAGTATCATTTGACGGTTAAGTGGCAGTATTCATAAAAGAAAAATCGATAATCAGAATATTTACGCCTATATTAGAACTTCAACTGACAAGTTGACAAGCATTTTAACGCTGTAATTTGTTTAAATTCTGCAACTTTGCTGTAAATAAAATGTGTCTACATTATGCCCTATGTTTAAACCATTTTAGTCAGCCATATGTTGTTCTAAAGATATGTGGCCATTTTGTAAAATATTGATTATTTTTAATACTTATTTAATCCGTAGGTTACTGAAAAATTCTATTATGTGCTACACTGGTTGAAATAACTGCCAATTTTCATGCCTTCACCTCAACAATGTCCGCTTAAAAAAAAAAAAAAAAAAAAAAAAAAAAAAAAAAAAAAAAAAAAAAAAAAAACACACACACACAGTAAACTTTAATTTGACGACTTTGCCCAGCTCTCCCCCATGTGAGAGTTATCAGCAAATTTTTCAATGGTTGCAAATTCAACTAAAGCAATGTAATTAAAAAAATTTAATTTGTTGCACTCACATGACCTTCTCTACTCTTGTACTACCATTCTTAACAACTCTTATGCCTCTATCTTCTTCGTGTGTAGATAAACATTTGTACAAATTATCTTATTGCTTATTTCCTTGAAGGTGCAAGGGGAATGTTAGAATACAGTAGGCTTTGTGCGATAGTCAAATGTTTTAAAGCTTTGAGTTTCTGTTATCTTTGCACACAACATATAAAAACATGAACAAGGATACAGTTCACGAAAGTTTTCTGAAATACACATATAACATGGAATATCTCCGAAATGGTTCACCTTACAAGAAAATTTATCCAGACATAAATGTGTATATGTGTATTTTAGAAATAGATACATTTTTTTTGTATATTATGATTTGGTCTATCTCTAACGGTTTACCAGTTATGCAAAAGTCGTCCAGAGTAAATACAACTACAGGGGCTACAGCCAGAAAATTCAAGATATGTATTTCATTTGTCATAAGAAACATATGACATTTTAATCAAAATCGTTAAAGCCATTTTCAAGAAAATAAAAATTTTCGAAAAACGTTCCATGTAAAGGGTAGTTTATGGTGGGGCTATTTTCTTCAAAATCTGCGTGTTGCATCCTTGAAGCACATTAAACTTAAATACCAACTTTGGTTTTTAACCAACTTTTCGTTTTTGAGTTATGCTGTCCACAGACACACAGACACACAAACAGACCTTTTTCTATAAATGCCTTTTTTGGATTCTGGGGTCTCAAAACATATATTTCCGGTGAAATCTGGACATCGAATTTTTGGGTGGAATACAATACTTCCCCTACTTACCAGTAGGGAAAGTAATAAATGTCAAGCAGCATATTAATGTCTACAAATAAGTTGTTAGATGTAAATTAACTGTCAAAATAATGACAAGTTGTTCTATGAACATTCTTAAAGGAATAAAACATTAAGTCTTTCAGGATTTGTATGAGTCATCTGGTACATTGAGTCAAACGTTTGTGGTCATAACCTTAGCCAATGTTACTAAAAGCCTGGAAAGACTGGCTTTGCGGACATAGCCTCCAGTGCCTGGACTGTTTCGCTTTAGTGGATAGCAAGGAATCTTACTTCCTGGTAATGGCGTATCACATGAATAAATTACCAGTCATGTGTTAGCTCAATGAAGCGACATGGAGACTGACTGAGTGGTTCCATTGCACTATAAGATGTCCGTTAGATTTACTTTCAGTCTCCATCACACCGATCTTGCTTTGGATTCACCACGAAAACGTAAATCCGAAATATGAACATGATTACGCTTTCCTTTGAATCATTATCGTTCATATATGTTATTTATTTTTATTATATTGGTGTAATAATAAGACTTTTCTGAGCTCTATTGACATGTAGTGTGGAAGAAACACCTTTATTTAGGCGAATTGGAATCTCGAATTGTACTGCATGATCCCTAAATTGACTAAATGACTTCGCATCAGCAAGAAGACCCTACAGATAACAGGACTCGGCAGTTGCACCTTGGAAAATGCAAAATATCACTTGCCACTTATAACGAACTAGCAAAAAGTACTGAAACAACTACATATCTGTCAGAATGGCACGGTAAAAGAAATATACTATTTCTGCAAAAGCGTGTGAGTGTCACACGTCCAAAATAAGTACGTTACTTTACTATGTAAATATATTGCGACGCCGGGCTTGGCCTACAACAAAGGATGGTCGGAGCTAAGCTTCTTCACTCCACATACCAGGCCGTTCTGGCTGTTTGTGCATTCCTACGTGACTAACATCAACGAGCGCAGCGCTTAACAAAGGATCGCTGGAACCTTTGAGAGGCTCCTGGAGGTCGGCGTGTTTTTAGAAGTTGCAGAAAGGGCCTTTGACGTCATCCGCGCTATATAAGGAAGCGATGAAATAGCAAAAGAGAAAGTCCCACACCTTGGTATGGACAAAACATGTTGTAAAATAAATTTCCTAAAGAATCTGTAAAATACATAAAAACAAAATTTTCAAGAATAGAAGAGGTAATATGATTCCAAAACATACTATATTTACTTTCTGCACCACTATTACTGACTAGGGGAAGTATTTAATTACAACCAAAGTTTGATGTGGAGGTTTTACCGGAAATGATGTAGGTTCTGGGCCCCACCCTGACACCAAAAAGTCATTTTGAGAAAAAACTGTAGTGTGTGTGCGTGTGTGTATGTTCGTGAACAACATAATTCAAAAATGAAAAGTGGAAACTTGGAATGTAAGTTCTCCATCTTCCAAGGATACAACACGGAGCTTCAAGAAAATCCCGTGCCCAAACACGTGTTTAAAATTCATGGGAAATGAAATACACGCCCTGAATTTCTGAAAATAGTCTCTGAAGCTCTCTTCATCCTCGACGAGATATGTATAACTGGGAAAGCATAGGATATAAACAAGTCTTATCATAGACAAAATGTAGAGCTCATTAAACCACACTACTTATGCCATTTGTTTGTAGAGTTGAGCATTTCTTAGGTATTCCTGGCTGTTCTTTTGGAGTTCCCAATACTTATACCTACTTTTCTTAAATAGAAAGCCGTGGCCTTCTTCTAATGCAAAAAAGAATAATTAAATTTAAAAGGCATCATATAGAGACAGTTCTCAAACAACTTGCCTATCCCTAGAGCCTCTCTATTGCCCTTTTCCAGTGTATTTTAACGCTGACACGGAGCAATTATGCAAGGCTAAAAACGAGCTTCCGTGCAGAAAACATCCGGTAACTTTGATATTCCGTGGCTAAAGTCTCGTTGCTGAGCAGCAGAAGGCAGCTTAAAACGATATTTGTGAATTTTGTGTAAGTAAAAGGGCTTTTAAGTGTAATAATTGTGATTGAGGCGATCAAGGATATAATTAATGGATATAAAGAAATAATCGAAAGATAATCGAAGAGTGATTTTGACACAGTATTGGAAATGTGCAATAGGTATAATGACCGCCTCCGTAACGCAGTTGGTAGCGCGCTTGCCTCTGCTTGCCGGGTTCGCTCCCCGGTACCAGCATGGGGATTTTATCTCCTCTGGGAGGTCTGGCACGGGATGCACTCAGCCTCGTTAGGTCCCGGGGGGAACAACTGAGGAACTACTTGATGAAGAAGTAGCGGCCCCAGGTCTAGAAGACCGCATAACTGGCCGGGAGGGCTCGGGGAGCTGACCATGTCCCACCCTCTAGTACTGCACCTCACCAATGACGCCTGTAGTGGGCAGAGGTGGGGGTCGCAGTGGCTGGGCGGTAGGCCTTGGCCCCTCGTGGGCTGTCACGCCGGGGTTTAGTTAATAGGTATAAAACCATGTCTACAATGTTACCTCATGAAATAAACAGAAGGATAAGCCACTGTAAGAGTAGTTGGTTCAACAATGAGTAAAATAAGTCATATTTTTATGGTAATAGAGCGCACTGTAATAATTTATTACTAGCGTAGTTACCGATAGAGTCAAATTAAAGTTATTTTAATTCCAAACATGAGTTTCAAGTAAGTGCTTCATATGCATCTTTAAAGGTGACTTATTATATAACGTATTTTATTGTTTTTCCTGTTTGTCTTTCATTTAACTAAGATTTACTTCATAGGAGTAAAAGCTCCACCGTGTTATGTATTACAAAATAATTAAATACCAATTTAATTTCAGTTACCCGGGTGTTAACACATATAGAAAAGGTATCCAGTGCTATTTTTTCAATAAATCTGATCTGTTACATCCAAATGAGTTTTATTTGCATCACAATTCCATAAACTATGCTTACGAAAGCTTGTTTTATGCTCAACTATGTTATAAGCTAGCGCTTACTCGCCGCGGTAATGGACCTCACTATATCCAGCTCTTCTTAACGATACCGCTATCCACTAAGCAAAGGTGCACCAGTTCATAACGGCACTACTAATCCACCAATCAAATGTGCACCTGTTCATAAGGACACTGCTAGTTCCACCAATCAAATGTGCACGTGTTCATAAGAAAACTGCTAGTTCCACCAATCAAATGTGCATCTTTTGATAAGGACAGTGCTAACCACCAATCAAAAAATCTGATGTGCTCCACTCGCATGACATTCTCTGCTCTTGTACTAACCATTCTTACAAACTCTTATTCCTGTATCTTCTTCGTGTTAGTTGAGAGAAACATTTGTGCAAATTATCTTATTGCTTATTTCCTTGAAGCTACAAGGGGAATATTAGAATACTGTAAGCTGTGAGCGATAGTCAAATCTTTTAAAGCTTTGAGATCTTGTTCTCTGTGCACGCTTAATATATAAGAAAATGAACAACGATGTTCCATTTCACGAGAGTTTGAAGTTTTCCGAAACTGACACAAATAGCAAGGAATATCTCCGAAATGGCTCGCTCTACAAAAAAATTTATTCAGATATTATTGTGTCTTTTAGCGAGATCTACATTTTTTGTACTGTAAGATTTGGTCTATCTCTTACGGTTTACGAGTTTCTCAGAAGTCATCCAGAGTAAACCGGTCTATATAGGCTAGAGCCAGAAAATTCAAAATATACATTTCATTTGTCATAAAACTATCTTAAACATATGACATTTTAATCAAAATCGTTAGAGCTATTTTCAAGAAAATCAAAATTTTCGAAAACTTTGACATGTAAAGGGTAGTTTAGGGTGGGGCTATTTTCTTCAAAATCTTCGTGTCGAATCCTTGAAAGACATTAAGGTAAAATAGGAACTTTGGGTTTTAACCGGCCTTTCATTTTTGAGTTATGCTGTCCGCAGACTGACACACACACACACACACACACACACATACACACACACACGCGCGCGCGAGGACCTTTTTTTATAACGCTTTTTTGGAATTAGGGGGTCTCAAAACATATATTTCCGGTGAAATTTTGACATCGAATTTTTGGGTGGAATACAATACTAGAGAAAGTAAAAATTAGCATGTAACAATCAATATTTAACCGTCTGTGCACTTTTCCACGCACTGAGAGCGAAACGATTGTTCAGAGCCTGTGCTAGACAGGGATAGTACCCCATTAATTTCAGAGTTCTCAGAATATACAATATGATTGATTGAATGATCAGCCTATTCTAAGATTAGTTTTAGCTGATAGTGGAGTAAAGTTGATACATATTGTGCATTTACTTAACAGCTAGGAATATCTATAGCATTTCTGGCTATGTTGGTCGGAACCAGGAATAACAAAATGCTAGTAACGTTGTAGCTGAATCACCTCTCTTGATATGATTAGTTTCTCATTAAAACAGTGCAACCATTTCTCCTACAATAGAAAACTTCTAAAAAGGTGTGTTATTCAAACATGGAATATTGTACATTATTTTCCGCCCAGTACTAATCACCAGGATTAATAAGAAAGTTAAACTCAACGTTGATCCTTTTAGCGTTAATTTCGAGTTAAACACGTGATCCATAAATGCTCTTTCGTGATACATACCACTGAAAATTAATCCGAACATAATTTCCCTTTCTACCTCCTCATTTATGGTCCATAGTTTTTGTATATGGAAAAGTAATTAATTGCGATGCCCATACATACAAATTAGTTACCATGCAAAACGTTATGCAAACCGCATGGGGATTTACTCATGAAGCGTTTTTATCAACTACATTATAGAATTAAAAGAGAGCGGGTAGGGAGGGGGATGGAGTTGGGTTTTAGGGACCAGAAACTTCATTTGACAAATGGAAGCACCAATGGGTGGTATTAAATCAACTTACAAATGCACGCGTTTCAAAGCCAAACAAAAATGTAAACGAGCAATAACCCTGTGCTATGCAAAAGCAATATTTAGGGAGCAAGGCAAAGGGTCACGCTGAATGCCTGACGAGGTCCCTCATTACTGAGCTACAAAGGCTACAATAGACCGCCCTTCATTAATCTGGATTATATTTTTCATTAATGTTTTATTCAATTCCTGAAAAACTCCGCGTTCCTTGAATAGACCTTTCATAGCTTTTCGGTAAATGTTGTAAACCAAAACTTAAGGCTACAAATGAACAATGTACTAAAGCTCAAGGGCGATACTGAAGCTTTTGCATGCAGTTAATAGAGCTGTAAATAATTACTAGCAAACCAATATGGATACCACTAATAATTGGAAGAAAGACAATTGTTTTAGTTTCATTGAAACAATATGTACTAAAATGTGTTCAGATGTATCTGGCTAATTGGCTTTATAGAGTACATAAAATATTGTTCCCAAGATTAAAATTTCACAAACGAAAAATATAATCAACTTAAGGGGAAAATAATGTTAAAAATGCGCAACATTTACGTATTAAGCTTGTTGATGAGTTTTATTAATTGGAATTGTTTCTTCTATTTGATATGCACTGTATCTTTGTAGCACAATGTGAGTATTTTAAATATTGTGAGAAATTACAATTGGAAGAATCTTACTCCTAACCATGACTGCACGCACACAAACACACACACACACACACACACACACACACACACTCAACAGCATCCCTGCTACTCATGCCTATAACTAGTACTAATTTACCTCTCTCGTTGCCTCGCCTCCTTATATGGCAAGTCTAACGTAACACGGATCTTTCTCGAACTTCACATTTTCTGGAACCTCTACAAATTCGCTGGCAGCCGGACGCCTTGCGAATAATCTCGAAAACCCTTTGTCCTGTCGCTCTGATTGTTACGAGTTCAGAAACAGTGGCGCGCTCAGCCTGACCTTGGGCGTCTTTGATTAACGTACCACCTGTGGTGTGAGGCAGACATTGCCCTGTTGCCGCTTCCGCCGCTGCTCCATAAAACGCACAGATATTAAACTTCATTGAGATATTTCTTGAAGACGCCCCCTAATCAAAAACATTTTGTCCACATTATTCAACGCACGATGCGTAGATGTAGTTCAAAGCTCTTGGGTCTGCTCGCCCCTAGCACTTTTCTTTTCACCTTTCTGGTGTCCTCATTTCCTGTAGCATCTCCTCGAGACATCTGTCTAACAAGCGACTAGCCTTTTCTTCTCGCTCTTGGCTTCGCGAGTCTTTGTTGCAGCTGCTGCAAGATTCGCTGGATACAGTAAAGCCGGATCTATTTGCCTGAACAGGCCAACTAACAAGCACAGAAAGACCACATCGAAAGAACATTCTAAGTCACAAAACGTTACTTCTGAGATATTACCTTTTCAAACTTTAGAAGCATATTACATTTCACATAGTCAATGTAATATCTATAGCTAAAAAACAAAGCTTAAAACATTAGTTTCAAATGGAAATATACATAACAAGAAAATATTATTGTAATGTAGCAATACATGAATTTCTTCTTCTTCTTTTTCTTTTTCATCTTCTTCTTCTTCCGCACTTCTTTACTTTGGATATCGTACTAAATCCAAAATGAGATCGTCCACTTTATAGTTTGAGTTACATGTGAAGAAGGCTTGAAAATAAGCTTTGACCTTCAGGTGCACAAAATCTCTTGAACCTGCAAATATTCATACTTGGCAGTGGTTACTGGTAAACGTGATAAATAAAAACTCTTCTGAAGAATCTTGGGTCCATGCTGAGTAAGAAGGGTCGACATTATAGTGTTCTCGAGACTGAAATATATGCCGTTTTGATAAGTGAACTACTTGATTCCCTTAATCGGTCTGGTTTCAAAGTGAACCTTTTTATCCAATAAACGTTCCAATGACTTATTCTTATTTCATAAACAACGCCATCTGGAACAATATAGAATGTTTTAAACTGTTCATCTCAAGTTGCAATGTTTTCTCGCTGTAATATTGTAGATAGAATGATCTTACTAAGCATAGCAAATTTTAGCTGGAATAACACCATATGGCATGCATATCTTATTTTCTTAAAAATGTATTACAATGTTCTTTCTGTTTTCGGTAGAAACTAATGTTGTGTTGAAATGCTGTATGTACTGAGCCAATGATAAGTGCTGGTGGGGTAGTCCTGAGCAATCACGAAAATATTTCTAAGCATTTATGAATTATCGAGTCACAGTTCTGCTCGTGTTGTTCTCTCAAATGTATGCATTCTTCATTAACTCTCCTTAGCCATCCTCCATGGTCTGGCAAACTGATCAGTTTTCAAATAGGAACCCCTGTCTGGAACTACATGGTTTGGACGCTGGAGATCCTCGAGGTTTGAGAACGAACTGTTATGCCTGTTTGTTAACATTTGTTTTGGTATCTTAATATGGAAGTTATAAACTTTTAGCCATCTGTGTACTGGGATGAATGATCTGAGCATAACAAAATTACTGCGCACGCGCTAATTTCCTCAACAAAGTACCTGGTGCACATCCTACTGCGTTACTTGTGTCTCCAATATTGCCGTATTTCAACAACAGTGCAACAGGTACCAGTACACACTTGGGGAAATTGCCGAAATAAGCTCCAGCGCATTTTGATGTAAATGTGTGTAATCATCTCAACGTCTCATCCTCAAATCGATGGATTGGTAGAGACGAACCAGTTCAATGGCCAGCATGGTCACCATATCTAACACCTCTCTACTATTTTCTGTGAAGCTGTAACATCAGGGGAGGATCTTCGTCTGCGACTACGGTAGAGGCGGTGAGGCCGAAATATTCTGATGATGTCTGCCGTAGTCGCAGACGAATCGTCTGGGAAGAAGCAGCCCAGTAGACCACGGCCCATAAGCCCGTAATATATTGTTTCTAGTATTGATACATATATTGTCATTTATACAATACACTATGTAAAATACACATTTTGTAGCGTTCACCATTTCCGAGGAATTATTTATTATAGTTTTATGTTTTCACGTATGTCTTTTCAACTGCAATATTCTTTTTTGTGAACATGTAAAGGGAGGGAACTTTAAGTCATCCGACTGTATTTTCTGTTCCCTATGTACCTAGAAGTAAATAATAAGTAAAATATTTCTGCAAATATTTGTCTTCGTTATTATGAAATAGAGTAATAACCTCTTGTAAGAATACTTGATTATATAGGCAAAGAAATTAAAGTTAATGTAACAGATATATTATGTCTTTCTCCTCCATGCAAAGAGAACCGAATTCCAAGCGAACATATAGCAACCGACGTTAAAAAAAATTGACTAGCTCTAGCTTCTTGTTATTCGCAACGCGAAATGAGTAAATGAGTTAAGAGGATTTGCCAGTGTTAAGTAGAAATAGGTAGATGAATAAGGCTTTGTGGCAATTGCTTGTAGAAGTGCTGGCAGTGAAGGGCGTGTGAATATATCACACCCAGTTTATCCCATAAAGACAAAACTTGATGCTCAGTTCTGCACCTTTCGAAAATGTTGAAACAAAGCTTATCCACAAAAGCCCCAATCCCAAACTACTTTTACAAGGAACACTTCCCACAATTTTAGATTTTCCCAAAATGACTAGCAATTTTTATTTGATTTTTTATGTGGTAAGGCATAAGAGAGAGAGAGAGAGAGAGAGAGAGAGAGAGAGAGAGAGAGATAGGATTAGTGCACACTATATGTGTATCTCTTTAAAACGTTTCCTTCAAGTAACTATTTCTGTAGCATGTGATATGTAAAAATATGCTTTAATAAGAATAGTATGTAAAAGTATATCAAAATATACGACGGAATGTAGAGAAAGTCATGTGAATATAATATACAATTTTATATAGTTTCCAAAGGCTATACCTGAAAAGTTGTTTTTTTTTCTGTCTTCTGTGTATTACTTTCAACACTGAATGCTACAGGATGTACCATGGCTAGCTAAATCAATTGTGTACTAGTGATATGGAATTGTATAATTTTATTCCAGAACATACTAAGATGGCGATTAACACAAATGCGTTAATCTAAAGTTAAATGTAATGAAGAAATAAGGCGAAGGGAAACCACATGGGTCGGCAGAGAAAGCCACAGAAACGTGCAAAAGTCCCTAACAGTTCTACACGGTGCTGCACCGAAGGTTTTCGTCGATACCCAGGAAAAGAACGACGAAGCTAACCTAGCGGCCTAAACACCAATACCAACTATGCCAAATCGGCCAGGGATGAAGAGTTCTGCAGCGCAAGCGTCTGCACCATCTGTCCGCAATCAAAAGATCAGAACATTTGTTAGCACATACATGCTAATTAAATCTGAGCAGTTGCTTAATTTGAACGTTTGGGAAAAGTCCAATTTGGATTACAGAGAAAAGTGGATTCTATTTAAAACGCTCTAATTCGTATTTATCTTTAACAAGGATTTGTATTAAAAAAACTGTTTGACTTGTCTTATTTTCCCTATTTGTCCAAAATTTCTTCAAATGCTTTCCTTCAATATTTTGCTTACAAGTTTTTAAAGTTTAAATTCATTAAGACGTTACATCACATCGAACGAAGCTCTTTAGGCACGGAATGATAAAACAAAATGGATGAAATTATGTCCAAACTATGCCGGAGATAAACTAGCTTTGATGGAATCAGGATGGGCATATGGAATAATGAGTAGCTAGCATTACTTGGACAGGTGGGAATCGAATAATCCGATTTGTTACAACTCTATTTTAGGGATCCTCCAGAATACTAAAAAGGCCGGAAACTTATTGGGGCTAGGAAAGGTGAGCCTAAGGGGAATAGTAATTGAAGGAATATTATATTTATTTCGACTACAGGAGTTACCCGACGATGATTTATTAAGCGTGTGTATATCAGGCAAACATTAATGAAAATTAGCATCGAACATAAACAATAAATAAATTGTGTACATTTTTAGTACGCTGACCACCTAGCACCCTCCAGTACTGCACCCCCGATAATGACGCCTGTAGTGGGCAGAGGTGGGAGACGCAGCGGCTGGGCGGCAACTCTTGGTCCTTAATGGGCTGTTTTCGCGCAGAGCGACCGTGTTTTTGCATCACTCTGGTGAAAATGCGTAGTAGTAGCAGCTTATTTTTGTTTTTTCTTATAGTTAAAATAGTATCATTAGTGACTGTAGTGTTTTATAAGTGTGTGGTGTAAAGGACAAGTAAGTAACATAAGTAAAATAGAAATAAGCTCGGTGTATGAAATCACAGTCCGGCAAGTTCGCCATGTTTGATTTTAGCTGCCAAAGCCAACAATAGTTTTTCGCTTCTTGCACGTAGTGCAAAGCGGAGGATCTTTATAGCCTATCTAAGTAGGGTTTATGTAAAATAGGTGAAAATTGAATGAAAACTTGAATATATACAATGAAAGGTAGCAGGATGCAATTTAACTATCAAGACATCGGGGAAGTGGGACCAAGCACAACAGTATACTCGTATAGTCAGGATGGGGAGGCAGTAGTCCACAGGAAGCACTAACGGCGCGAGGCAGGAGACAGGGCCTTCAACCCACTACCAACTCGGAGGGAAATGACCAGGAAGAAGTGGCGATTTGAGTCTTCACCATGGTGGGAGGCGTTTTCGGGATTATTGACCGAAAGTGTTAGTGATCGAGTGATAGGAGTTTAAATGAAATATGGCCTTGATTATTTAGTAAACCTAATTAAAGTAAATAAGTGAGTGAAAATGTGAAAATTCATTTAGTAAAATGAAAAGTGATTTATTTTACAAAATTTCTGTATGTCTGAAAGGAAGTAATAGCGAGAGATAATTTTGTAAAATTATTTAAAGTTATTAAATTTAGTGATTTCGGTGTAAATTTTTATTTTATTAAAGTATATAAATTTACTTATTAATCAAAATTATAATTTTTGTTGTATGCTTGCTTTTAAATTTTGGTTATGTAGATTTTGAATTTTATATTACACAATTTTTGTAGTTTTGGTGCTGGAAACCAGTAATATAGTATGTCGCCAGTAGTCGGCGGCAGTTTAGAGAGTGCTTAGTTTATAACTAGTTACCAGTTATAGTTTACTGGATAGCAGTAAACCTTAGTTTATATATAATTGCAATAAATATGTAAATTTAAATTTAAAAATTCAATATACAAAAACTATTACTTATAGGTATGATTATAATAATGACAATGATCGTAATAATAATAATAATAATAATAATAATAATAATAATAATGATAATGATAATGATAATGATAATGATAATGATAATGATAATGATAATGATAATGATAATGATAATGATAATGATAATGATAATGATAATGATAATGATAATGATAATGATAATGATAATGATAATGATAATGATAATGATAATGATAATAATAATAATAATAATAATAATAATAATAATAATAATAATAATAATAAATCATCATCGTGATAATAATGGTGATTATAATAAGTAATATGTAATAATATAATTAATAACAGTATGCAATTTTTATAATTAATAACTTAATTTTATATACTTGTTTATTGTTTAGTAATAGTTGTAGCTTTGTGAACCTGATGTTGGTATATATGGAATGGTATATTTTGTTTCATTTTGTTAGAGTGAGGAGATAAATCTGTTTTAATTTTATTATTATTATTTTATGTTTTATCCTATAAATTGTTATGTATTTATATAAAAATGTAGCTTTTTATAAATTTATTTTGAAATTTTATTGTATTATGAATTGTTACTATTTAGTAGTATTTGTATTATTGGAAGTGATTATGTGTGAAATGTTATAGTTTGTGTTTTTAATTTTATCTTATTGTTTTGTTCCTTCATTTTTCTTTTTGTTATACATAATACATTTATTTTTAATCTTTTTTTTTCTATTTTATAATTTGTTATATATATTAAATTAGTTTTTAGTTTTATTTTATAATTTTATCTGTAAAGTATGTTGTGTGTATGAATCTGTAGAATGTATAAATGTTAAACATCTGGAATATTAGCCCCAGTTTAAGTAATTAGGGTTATTATACAAACTTTTGCTTTATTTTATTTTATATATTTTATTTTAATTTTAGTACTTGTATAATTAGAATTGTTGGAATAGGTAAACATTACTGCTAGTATTTAAAAAAATATCCCAGAGTTCATAGCGCTAGAAGTTAGTTAACCACTTCTCAGGATAAAGTAAACCTATAAAAAACTTGGCTCGAGCAACTCAGTGTAACCGAGATTCGAACTAGGGATCTCTTAAATGCGAGGTCGACACGTTACTTACACTTTGCACTTATATTTTGTTGAAGAAAATATACTTACCATTGTCATATATTATGGTTTCCAAGATTCAAAGAGTTGTTTAGAGAGAAACTCACAGAACCAGAGGGAATACAGAGAGAAATTAATATTTTTGTGTCGAGCGAACTTCGTTTAGCCTCTGTATTTACACTTTGTATGAATTACCACGAGTAGCTTTGAAATTGCATTTAATAAACAAATAAAATGTTTTGATTAAACATGCCGGAAAGGTTAAATACAACCGCAATGGGCGGCCACTCTAATTCCACAGAACAACAAACAACGTAGAAAAACAAGCAAGTTGTTTCCAACTTTTCACTTTTAGGTATTGTATCAAACTCACACTCGATATACACAAGTAGAGCAGGTTAAACATTAAACACTCCAAATCTATTTTATTCACACTTTTTGCAACGCCCGAAAAAATAATAAAATATAAACAAAATAGTCCTTGCGATCTGGAAAGAAATGTTCAACAAATACTATTACTGCTGCTACTACTGCTGCTACTACTGCTGCTACTGCTACTACTACTGCTACTGCTACTACTACTGCTACTGCTACTACTCCTACTCCTACTACTGCTACTACTACTTTTCTTACCCCCAGCGCAACAGCCCATGAAGGGACAAGGCTTGCCATCCGGCCGCTGTGTCCCCCAACTCTGCCCATCACACGAGTCATGAGTAGGGTGCAGTACTGAAGGGTGGGACGTGGTGAGCGACCCGAGTCCTCTCGGCCAGTTATGTGGCCTTTACGACCTGGGGTCGCTACTTCTTCATCAGGTAACCCCTCAATTGACTCCTCCAGGACCTAAAGAAGCTGATTGCACCCCGTGCCAGAGCTCAGCGGGGAAAAAATCCCCACGCCGTTACTGGGAATCTAACTCGGGTCCTCCGCACTAAAATCGTTAGAGGCATTTTTTGGGAAAGTATATATTTTCGAAGGCCGCCTCCGTAGCGCAGCTGGCAGCGCGCTTGCCTGTGGCGCGGAGGACCCGGGTTCGATCCCCGGTACCAGCATGGGGATTTTATCCCCTCTGGGAGGTCTGGCACGGGGTGCACTCAGCCTCGTTAGGTCCCGGGGGGACCAATTGAGGAGCTACTTGATGGAGAAGTAGCGGCCCCAGGTCGAGAAGACCGCATAACTGGCCGGGAGGGCTCGGGGCGCTGACCACGTCCCACCCTCCAGTACTGCACCTCACCAATGACGCCTGTAGTGGGCAGAGGTGGGGGACGCAGCGGCTGGGCGGTAGGCCTTGGCCCTTCGTGGGCTGTCGCGCGGGGTTTAAAAAAAAAAACATATTTTCGAAAAGTCTTCCTGTAAAGGGTAGTTTAGTGTGCAGGAATTTTCTTCAGAATCTTAGTGTCGCATCCTTGAAAGATATGAAACTTCAATACCAACTTTGGTTTTTAACCAACTTTTCGTTCACAGATAACTTTTTAGCCATACACAATTACACAGACCTTTCTCTAAAAATGCATTTTTGGTGGGAGGTGGGTGGATTTAAGGAGTCTCAAAGCATATCTTTCCGGTGAAATCTCGACATCAAATTTTTGGGTCGAACTTCCCGCGCTTGCTATGTGTAATAAAGTATTCTTTTTATTATTATAAGGCACAAATAATGTATTGATGAACCTTTGTAGTTAATTTGTTATTTAAGGAAGATTGGTTTCCTAATACGCGTCATTTTGCAATTGACCCCGTTTCTGCAGAGAAAGGGGTGCGAACGAACAACACGAATACTGGATTTGGTCATTTTGTTGTTTTGTATTTCATACAGAGAATCAAATAGAGGTTGAAAAAGCACGGCAAAGCCTATTAGGGTGCTTAAGCGGAAAGCGAATGCATATGGTTCATTGAACGTCCAACATGAGCGCTAGCATCTGCTGCACCATTCCGTTGGCCCGTGAATGTGTAAAATCTGCCAACACAGTGCGATGGAATGTGGTGCTGTTGATGACCATCAGCAATGCATTTGTCGGTGTAATGTTTGGCGTGAAAAATGCTCACATACACAAAAATATTAAACCGGATGCGAAACATCTTCAGTGGTCAAAGCCTTCGCTTTTTACTGCACATTTCTCGGTGCCCAAATTGTGGCAAAAGCTACCTTTAGTAAAATACATATAATTCTGTATCTAGTTTTCTAATTATTGTAATTGTCAAACCATTGAGGCTTCTCTGAATGACATTTTAGCCGCTTGAAAATGTTTTCCCCTGGGTAGCCTTGCAATATGCATGCATTGTTATCCTTTCATGCCCCAAACCTTTTGGTGTGTACAGGATGGTTGTTAATTGGTAATGTTGAAGCGTGAAACCGAAATTATGTCAATATATATATATATATATATATATATATATATATATATATATATATATATATATTTGATAATAGAAAGAAACAAAAGGAGATTCTAGTCAATAGATAAGGGGAAGACGTAATAAAGCTAATATGTTAGTCTCAAGAATGGAAGCCTAGGCAGATTTAAATGAGTGATAAGGTTACAATTGTTTAATGACTTGAAGCTTTCCCGGCGTTGATTACTGATGATAGTTTCTCGGGCTAACAGCCAGGTAAGATTAGGGTAACTACCCAAGCGTTCAGCGACTAACAGCCTAGATTCAGTTCCCCTGAGGATGGCGGCAGAGTTAGTCGCTGAAAGCTTGGGTAGTTACCCTAATCTTACCTGGCTGTTAGCCCGAGAAACTATCATCAGTTACAATTGTTGTTTGTACGAAGCCATAGTGATCCCGCGGGCTGATTCCTATCTTACCATGACGTGCTCTAAAGTTAGCCTATGGAAATCGCTTCCTTCGTGTTGCTCACGCAAAAACAAATGCAACGCAACACACACTCGTCTTGAATCGAGTCGAGATAACGCACGTGCAACTTGGGAGTTGTACGTAAGCTAGCGCGTATACATAATTCGGCGGTTGATAAAGGGTGACAAAGTTAAAGTGTTATAACGTTGTAGTTGAAGTTACAAAGTTACATTCTATTTAAATATCGTCGGCAGTTCTCTACAAATCTGGAAATTTACAAATACTGTGATATGTTGGTTAATTCTTCGCTTGGTTCCATTCCTACCATGACTCACGCATACCCTGTAGATTAGGACCTCTGGATAGAGCTAGTCTGGACATCAAACACGAGATCTTATAGGTCTTAAAGGCGACGTCTTCGACGGAGAGGAACGTTTGCGTCAAGCGTTTATTCATGAAATTAACATCCTAGATGACTCTTTTCCTGTCTGACACAAACACCTCTCTAAGTGGTACTTATAATCACAGAAACACGTGTTAAATTTTTGTTGTTTAATTTATACCCCACCTTTAACCCTAGCATTACAAGGGGTACTTTATGCTCACCTTCTGCTGTTTTTTACACTCTGCCTGTTTTTTATTTTTTATTTTTTTTTAATTTTTTTTTTATTAAAGGCATGTAGTTAATAGTTATAGTCAATCACTGTTTCTACACTAAAATGCGTAATTGTTTCAAAGTTTTCATTGTTGGTTACGAAGATCACTTGGTAGTATAAGTTCTGGAATAAGGCGTGGCATTGCTCGGATTAGCTCCAATGGTGGTCACATACTTCCCTACACTGATGGATCATCCAAAGAAAACATTATTGGAGTCACGTGTACACATTTTTTATTTTGTCATTCTGTTTTGGCATAGATGCAACAAATTCTGATGGAAAAATATAGACTTTACCCGTTGCTCTTGCAATTAGAAAACCTTATAGAAGAAGAATACGCTTCCCAAAATTGACAAAATTATCCATCTTCAACGAATTCCAGAAATGCGGATGATAGGTGGGCTAGGATTCTTTTGGAATGGTCACTTTGTGGTAGAAGGAAGTTGGGCAATGAAACTGCAGACAGGTTTGCAAAGAAAGGCACAGCAATAAAAAATAAGCTTAATTACTCATTCTTCCATAAAACGATTAATCACTGCAAACTTTTCACATTCCTACAGGAAATAGTAAAAACTGCCAAGAATAAAATGCGGGTTGCATTACTTTCAAAGCCAGATATACTTGTCAAGAGACCTCAGAAGCGTTCAGACTACTGACAGAACACGAATGCCTGGCAAGACATCTCTACAGAAGTCATCTCTGCAGCTTCAATGTGTGTTGTGCAGCAATCAAACAGAGATGAAGTGAGTGAGTGAGTGATTAGGATTTTAGGGCCCGTCGACAGCTAGGTCATTAGAGCCCCAACAGAGATGAATGAAGATCACTTGGAGACCTGTGAAACCCTATGAGTAGAAAAAACAAGTATTGTAGAGCACGAATGCCAACTAGCATCATTGCCAAATACAACAGCTTTAACTTCATTGGTCATATCGGCGGCTTCACCTTTTGAAACCTACTGTCTATCGGCAATGATTTTAATGGTCTTAAAGTAGGTTTTGGGTTCTTGGGTTTTTGCACATCAAATTCACACACACACACACACACACACACACACACACACACACACACACACACACACACACACACACACACACCTTCACACACACCTTCACACACACCTTCACAATCTCATTCATACTTCCATAATCTGGGAAGGATGGGAAATAATGTTGGCAAGACAAAAATTCCCTCATCCCAACCGGGAATCGAACTCAGGACCCACTTACACAGCAAGTAAGTGCCCTACCGAGTGATCTACAGGGCCAGCCAACATGCTATGTCTCTATTAGTAAAATATAAGTAAAATATAGTATAATTTTTAGTTAAACGTTTACCATTTTCGATTTCCTTTTTATAATGCCTTTATTTCTTACTATGCATTTGATTCACGAATCAATTGTATTTTAACATTAATATACAGGGCGAAACTAACCGGGTGATTTTCTTCATTTACTGGCCTGAGGGCAACAAAATGCGGACAGGCACTCCCAATTTTATTCCAACACTGCATTATGTGGAATACCCCATATAAAACGCCTAGGGGTACTTGAATCCTCCAATTAAATGTTCAAAGTAACCCTGGACATCTTAGCAACTTAATGTTTTCCTGGTGCTATGAACAAATAATAATTACGAGTGAATAACACCAAAACTAAACCCCATCCAACAGCCCGGCCGCTGCGTCCTCCACCTCTGCCCATTACAGGCGTAATGACTGAGGGCAGTACAGGAGGTGGAACGTGGTCAGCGTCGTGTGCCGTCCTGGCCGGTTATGCGGTCTTCGCGATCAGGGTCCGCTGCTTCTTAATCAAATACTTCCTCAATTGGCCACTCAGGGACCTAGTGAGGCTGAGTGCATCCCTGACCAGGTCTCCCAAGCCGGTACCTGGAATCGAACCTGGGTGGTGAACATCAGCGTTGCACCGCATTAAGGGGATGACCGAACGTGATTTTACTAGTGTTTAAATTTAAAAATCTCAAAAATAAAAATTACTCGAATCTTTTTTGGACCGATATACTACAGCAATGTTCACCCACGGTAGGTGAAGTCCCATTTTCTCTAGCTGTTTGTTTTTTATCTCTGCAAATACCTTATGATACGATACTTATGGAGAACTTAGGGTTGAGGGGGGGGGGTGGTTTGGACTGATTTCGTAACTAACAAATCTCCAAGGGATCTATTATAATAAAACTGTTTACCATACTAGCAATGAGAAATGTTTGAATGAACAGAAGAATTATCAATTACATGTAAATGCTCTAGATGTGTGTTTGTGCAGGGAATCTCAATTTGCAAAATGGAGTTTGGCGGAGGGGACAACAGCGGCGGGATAGTCAAATTATTTATGCATGGATGGAAAAAAGGAGCTGTCTTTAAATTTTATGTAACTATTAGGATCGATGGTAAAAGAGAATGTTATGTTGATAACTGTAATATAGGGCAGGACATGGTTTAGACGGCTCCAAAGATGAATAAATAAGCTTGGTCAGGCATTGTTGGATTGACACAAAGGAGAAGCAAACTATTATTTGACTGGACAGCGACGGAGCAATGAATTTACTGAAGCCAAACTTTCTTAAATGGGATAAAGAAAATGCAGATAGGTAAACTGTTGTAGACAAGTTAGAATTGGACTTTAGACCAAATTCATATAATCAATAATAAATAAATATTACCACGTGACTATCTGTAAAAATCCTAATAAAATCACTGGTAGAATTCTGTAAATATAATTATATATTATTTATAACAATAGCTTAAGTACCTTTTAAATGTAGATAATAAACTTTGAGTCCTTCGTTTTGTTAATTGTTTAACGTGTAGGACTTTCTGAACTGCCCTCGTATTATTGCCTTAATCACATGTAATCATTACTGACAGCCTAACAATATAATTTTTTTTTATTATAGAGTGGTCGCTTTAAGAGTTAAAGATTACTCTGATATTGATAACATTTGGTGTTTTTAAACATAATTGTTGATAAAGTTTAATCCAAAGATGGTATAATGAAGAAAATGATCGTTTCTGCCTTAATGTACAAACTTATTGTATAAAATAGATCATTTGGCTTAGGAAAACAATTAGCTGTATTTTGTAAAATGTTTCTAAATGCTTAAATACTTTCTGAGAATGTCAGTTATTTAATATTGGCAGCATAGTGATTTAGTATCCCATAAGCACTTAATGTTTTACCAAATGACATTTCTACGTAGCAATGAATTTCGTGTGCATTGCAAGCTGTTATTTGACATCTTTTGTTGAGTCATTGTACCTTACAGTTTATAAAATTAAAATAAGAAGTTATTAGCGAACACGGTGTATATCAGTAGTTTTGTCTTGTGAAACAATAAACTATTGTACAAAGCTATATGTATGGTCATAGAGAATAAGTAAAATGCTATAAATTTAGAGCAGGCTTAGATGCACATGACATACTATACAGGAAAATGTGTACTGTAAGAATGATGGCAGACATATTCCATGTTCGAGGTTTTTCTTTATTTCTTTCATTTTTCTTATTTGTCCAGTAGCGATGTGACCAGCATTTCTTCTTTGGAGCACCTAGTTATTTTAACAAAGAACAGACGCTGATTCAGCTCTCCTATCCTTCACAAAAGACCAAATGCTCTTTTTTCAGCAGCCATTGCTCGTTTTCAGAATAAGATTTTGTTTTGAAAAGGGTCACATGCAATGATAGAATACCTGGAAGGACTCTTTATTTTTTGCATTATAACTAGAATTCCAAGAATATTATTGTGATGCTTTGGACTGTTATAAGATATTATAAGCAAAATGACAACCATGGCTGTTAAGAGAAGACTTTTAACTGCAAAAACAAAGTAAATTCACCTGGGGGGTAAAACTCTAAGCCACCAAGCTGCAGGAAATAAACTGTTAAATGTCACACAGATTTTCTCTATTGCTTAATACGACACAATATGAATATTATAATTCGCATAAAAACAGATTCTACCATTTAAGATATATCAAAATACGTTTTTGATTGGAAATAATGTCAAATTAAGGATAAATGGACTTGGTTATGTTCACAATACGTACAACGAAACGGTTCTGTTTTTCGTATTGTTGCTACTAATTTAAGTGAAAAGTCATAAATGTAACTTGGTATCCATCCATTCTACCAACCTACATACATATGTACCTGTGTCTAATTAAACGTTAATACTCTGACAAAATGACCATTCCAGTTCAGTTACTTTTTTTCTGTCACTCTATTTTCTTCTAAGTGAATACACAACACAGTTCTCTTTTCCTCGTTAACACAATCTACAGTCCTTCGTGATATTACAGATCACAACTGTTGTCTTCTCGTACCTTAATACTCAATTTTCTGTCTGTCTGTTCTCTCTTTGTCTCTCTTTGTCTCACTCTGACGATGAGATCACTCAACACTCATTAACTGCTTTGCATCTTCCTTTCCGCGCGACAATTTTCTCACGACGACCGTAACACCGCAGATGACACACACACACACACACACACACACACACACACACACACACACACACACACACACACACACACACACACACACTCAAAAACTGCCTAGTGCGACGACTCATGTCTGCAACCAACTACACACTGCTCCTCTCATCGCTTCGCCTCCTTATATATTGAAGATGACTTAACACGAAACTTTCTGGAAACTCTATAGATACGCCGACCGCTGGACCCTTCGCGAATAATCTCGAAAACTTCTTTTGGTTCTGCCGCTCTGATTGTTGTCACGTGTTTGCTCGCGTGAGTGATGAAGGGCAGCTTGACCTTGAGTGCCTTTGATAGGTGCCGCGCCTGGTATGTGGTGTGAGTAGCCTGGCCCCGACCGTCCTTTGTCTTGCGCCGCGTTAATTTGCTATGTAAAGTCATCGTGGCGCGAAGCTACCCATGGGCTGCTGGAGTAAGTACACGCCTCCACGGCTGCCGGGGTTTAGATGCAATTTAATGGCTCGTACCTCTCACTCCAAAAAAGAAAAATCTGATTGTTGCACTCACATGATTTTCTCTGCTCTTGTACTAACCATTCTTACAAACTCTTATTCCTATATCTTCTTCGCGTTAGTTGAGGTAAACATTTGTACAAATTATCTTATTGCTTATTTCCTTGTAGGTGCAAGGCGAATGTTAGAATACACTAGGCTTTGTGCGATAGTCAGATGTTTTAAAGCTTTGAGATTCTGTTGTATTTGCACACTTAACATAACATAAAAATGAACAACGATTATCCATTTCACGAAAGTTCTAAGTTTTCCGAAACTCACACACACAACAAGGAATATCTCCAAAATGGTTCACTCTACAAGAACATTTTTTCAGACAAACGGTTTACCAGTTATGTAAAAGTCGTCCAGAGTAAATACGACCAGAAAATTCAAGATATACATTTCATTTGTCATCAAAATATCTCAAACATATGACATTTTAATTAAAATTGTTAGCCATTTTCAAGAAAATCAAAATTTTCCATGTAAAGGGTAGTTTAGGGTAGAACTATTTTCTTCAAAATCTGCGTGTCGCATCCTTGAAAGACATTAAACTTAATTACAAACTTTGGTTTATCACCGCCTTTTCGTTTTTGAGTTATGCTGTCCACAGTCACACTGATACACAGACACACACATAGACACACAGACCTTTTTCTAAACATGCTTCTCAAAATATATATTTCCGGTGAAATCTCAACACCGAATTTTTGGGTGGAATATAATACTTCCCCTACTTACCAATAGAGAAAGTAAAAAAGTCATTGTGAGCAGCTTCCCCGCTCCAGAGAATTCGTTTTTGCTGCTTCGAGTAGGTTAATTTTCCAAATATTTACTATGTTTTCGGGCACTATACAAGGAGCTGACAATTCTTAGACGAGGTTAGTTGAGTAAATGATTTATAGTGATAGACGATTGGAGCAGAATTCAGCTGAGTTCGCTGGACAGTGCCAAAATAGTTCGGCTGTGAGCTGTGGTTCAATAGTTCAGTTTTGATTCGATTGGAAGGATCAGTTTTGTATTGTTCAACAGTATTTCAAGTGTAAAGTTTGCGTGAACACTAAAGTGATAAATAAAATGTTCTCAGCAAATAGTGTTCTCATGTGCTACACTACTTACGAATAGTGTTTTATTTATGGTCGCTGGATTTCGCAAGCAAAGGGAAGAACAAAAAGGGCAGATGAGTTGAACTTTGTGTCGCTTACAGTGCCAACATACTTAACATGTAAAATCTAAGGCACATTTGCAGTAACTATATCTTTGATTACAAAATATTTCTTTTTAATTCTGTACTGTATTGTTTTGTGGCAGCAAAGTTTAGATAATTTTGAATTAGGCATTGCTAAACGAAATTTATCATAAACTGCTTCTTTGTGTAATCATTTAAAAACAATAGAGTGTATTTAAGTGGGATACAGTACTGGAGATATGCTGTGATTTAATGTTGTAACAGAATTCATAATTTGACGAATCCCATTACCAGTGGGGGAAAAAAAACAAAAAAAAAAAAAAAACGACAAAACCAATTAAGTTACTTCTCTATCACTTTGCTTTCCTTCAAAAACATTTGCCCAAAAACACAGTTATCTTCTGGTAACCTTGACTAATTTTTTCTGACTTTCTTGGTCTCACAAATAGCCGACTTTGACCATGTAATCACTCAACACTCATTAAAACTGTTTCACTTCAACGCGTCGTATGTTCCAAGATGACAGTACCACACATACAAAGCTGTCTCACATTCATTGACACACTAACGGACTCGAAACCTGTTTGCCTTCACATGCTACGTCAGCTGTTATATCGGCGATGACGTAGTCAGCTCTTTTTCGAACGTGTTCAAACAAGCCGGCCAGCGGAGACTTCTCGAATCGTCTAGGAAAAACTCTGAGACCCCTTTTGGTTCTGCCACTCTGAGTGTTGTCACGTGTTTGCTCGCGTGAATGTTGCCGGGAAGCTTAACTGTGAGCGCCTTTGATACGCGCAGCACGTAATATGTGATGTGAGGCACCTTCACCCCGATCTTCCTTTGTTGCGCGGCGTGGCCGGCGTCACAATGTTTTATAATAGTTGTGAACAATATTCCTGCTGTAATTTAAAATATTAAACTACTCTATGGGGAAAGAACACACTCTTTGCGTCTTCACGTAGGTTTGTATAAATAAACCGAAGTGTGGATGTCAAGGTACATAGTGAAATATCTTGCAAGATTGGGTAACCAAAATAAAGAACCACGGGATTCAGACGAGGTCAAATACTGGGAAGTGTGTGAAAGCTTGTGCTGATCGCACTTCGTTTGTTTTATAGTAGCATACCTTTCGTTTCGCGACTCGGGTTTTTCCCACCGGGATGCGCTAGTGGTTTTGGGTTCCTCTCGCTCTTAGCGCTGTGGAGACAAGTCAGTAGTATGTCTCTCCTTTCTTGGTGCACAGGGTAAGTGGTTCCAGTTTTGTTTCTTTTCACTAAGGCTCAGGGCATGTATTTTAGAATGGCTTTCTGACCGTACTTGCCTGGGTGGTGCTTCTAGCCCGAAGTAATTAAATGTTTAGGGAAGTAATTCTCGTTACCCGTAAGATATGCACGTGAATTGTCTGGGGACTCTCAAATAAGCTCCAATACTGTCCAACTCCTCGTTTTGGCTGAAGTTGAGTGGGGTAATATAAACTGGTTGTTTTTCACCTGTATTTCTGTTGTGCGTTTCGCCTTCTATTTTGTTTAAAGGCGTACTATGCCGATTAATCATGCATGTTTTGCTTGAAACTGTTAATGATCTTTTCTCTTGAATTCCTTCCCCCCCCCCTTCCCAATTGTACTTAGGCCCCTATGGTACAAGCTTTACAAACGAAACATCATACAGAAGTATCGGCAATCCATGTTCACACACTTGCACAATTTTCAACACTTTTACAATAGAAAGAATTGCATCTATCACGTGACATGTTGCGTTTAACTCTTTTTCGTTCGGTGTTGGACTTGAAATTGCTTCTTGTTCGCTTTTTCTTCAGTTGCATTATTACATTTCCAGCCTTTAACAGATCTGGCACCAGGGGGCCGAGCAGAAGTGTGACTGTGACATATTTCCGATGTCAGGATATTGGAGAGAAGTAGATCCTTACTTTGTTCAGCCGTCAGCCGAATTCAGCTTACCACTCATAAATGAAGAACACCATCGATCTGGTTTTTCTTTTTAGGGCATTCTTTACTTCTTCCATGGACCGTCACCTTAAACTAGCAATATTACCTCCCATAGTCATCGTCTAAGTGCAAAAAGTGCTTGATCCCACCAAAATATATATACGTATTTTCACAGAATCCCTGCGTTTCAAAGATAGCTTATGTTGCTCCTAATTTCACTTTCCTTGTGGACAGTTGCCTCGTTGCACCAAACAATTACGGGATCCATTTAATAGCGGATGTAGCATTATCTCTGGCGGTACAGTGTCGTTCATGCTCTAACGGTCTTCCTCATCCCATTGTCTTTCAGAATACCGACTGGTCACGTGGGCGGTGTAGTTACGTCCTTTACTTCGGTCACTTTGAGGTCAACATCACTCAACATCACTCTGAATGAGTGATCATCAACAGCGGATTCTTTCGCTAGCGATATGTTGAGAGCAGCGGAAGAAGGATGAGGGAAAGCTTTACAACTTGTTGGAGTATGGTCGTTAAGGGATGAGCACACTATGCGGAAACAATGAGGATGACGATGGGAGGAGAAGACCTACAGCACTTACTGTGAACTCTGAAGTGGGCTTTGACGATACTTCTCACGAGATTGTGGTGAAGGCCAAGGGTAAGGCCATTGGCAACCCAGAGGCTGAGAGCACCCCGGACCAGGTCTCCTAGTGGAAAAATTCCCCACACTGGTACCTGGAATTTAACCCAGGTCTCCCGCTTGGTAAGCAACAGTACTACCATCGCGCTAAGGAAACGACCCCAGAATTTTAATACACAACTCGAATTTGTTTTTCAATTCTGTATATATTGCTTCAATATTGAAATAATGTAGTTAAACCCCAATTGCATTTTGGTTTCCAATGTTCATAAATATTATTTCTCGTGTGAGTGGAACACATCAGATTTTCCATATTTTATGGACAAAACCCAGGGTGAAAGTTCATTCTTGATATGACTTTATACCGCGCCTAAGAGCTGCAGAGAAGAGACGTGGGGTTTTCTGCATTCCTCAAGGGCAGAGGTCGGAAAATGTTGTGAACCAATTAGTTAAGTGTACACACAAGCGGCATGGCGATGCAGTGCGGCAAATTAGCTGAAACGGTATGAATACAGCGAACATCAGACTCATTGTTGACCTGAAGCTCCAGTTAGCCAAGTTTGTCTTCAGAATGCTGATGCATTCAGCGAAGGGAAAGCAGCGCTATCTAGTTTAATGAACACTCCCTTTATTCGCAGCAAATACCATCTAGTGACGATCGTGCTCATATTTGGCTTGCTTATGTTCCTCTGGTAGGTTGCATTTTCCTTCATCTTCCTTATTAACTGAGTGCAGAAAATTACCATTTCTAAGGCCCTGGGATATTTACTTTCACCTGCGCTGTAGTTGCATAACTTATTGCAACATATACCTAAAAACAAAACGGGAAGTTCATTGTAGCTCTCAGATAATTTTTATCACAACAATCGAGCAATTGTCTCCGATAAAAGCACATAGAGAGAATGATAGATATTGGCAAATATGCTTTGCAGATTTAGTAACTATATTACCGCATATCTTGTTACAAAATACATGTACCTGTTAATCCAACGAAGAAAGTAGTGCATTTTATCGCATATTTCCCTCCGCTATCATTTTTCATCACTAAAAATTATTTACCTATTAAACATGGCATAATTCCCTCTCCTGGGACGTTCTTATTGAAGCGGCGTTCAAATGACTTGATAATGGACAACAATCGACGCAGCGGTGCCTGTCACGGACAACAATGGACGCAGTGCTTGCCACAAAAATACTCGTATTGCCATTGTATCGTATCGTAAAATTGAAATGTGAAGTTGCAGACGTGTTTCTAAGTCACTTTGTTACAAGTCGTCATATTGTTAAGAAGAGTTAAAAAAAAAAAAAAAAAAAAAAAAAAAAAAAAACTGGTATTTCTTGTGCCGTTAATGGTTCTGACGATATGTTGTGGAATAGTGAACATGAAAATGTGTTATCTGAGCCAGACATGAATCAAAATAGTGATGATAGTGACGAAAGAGAGACCGCAGAATAGCCAGAGAATAGAAAAATGAAATAATACATTGTTGGTATATCCTCTAAGCTAATAGGATACATTATATGCTTCACAATTAACTTTGAATTTATAAGTTATACTTATTCATACGCACAATATATGCCCCTTTTATGTAGCACCAAAACTACAAGGGTATGATCCTTTCAATATACAAATTCATAACTGCAGATACGTGCAACATCACGAAATAGGTTATTCACATTTTGAAATACTCTTCATAAAAATCTGATGTGTTGCATTCACATGATTTTCTCTTTTCTTGTACTAACCATTCTTACAAACTCTTATTCCTACATCTTCTTTGTGTTAGTTGAGATAAACATTTGTACAAATTATCTTATTGTTTATTTCCTTGTAAGTGTAAGAGGAATATTAGAATATAGTAGGCTTTGAGCGACAGTCAAATCTTTTAAAACTTTGAGATCCCGTTCTCTTTGCACGCTTAAAAATAAACGATGTTCCATTTCACGAAAGTTTTAAATTTTCCGAAACTGACACAAACAACAAGTAATATCTCCGAAATGGTTCACTTTACCAAAAAAATTTAATTACTGTGTTTTAGCGAGGCCTACACTTTTTGTATAGTAAGATTTGTCTATTTATTACGGTTTACGAGTTATTCAAAAGTCATCCAGAGTAAATACGACTACATAGGCTATAGCCAGAAAATTCAAGTTATACATTTCATTTGTCGTACAAATATCTTAAGCATATGATATTTTAATCAAAATCGTCAGGGCCATTTTTAAGAAAATCAAAATTTTCGAAAATTTTTCCATGTAAAGTATAGTTTAGGGTGGGGTAATTTGCTTCAAAATCTTCGTGTCGCATCCTTGAAAGACATTAAACTTAAATACCAACTTTGGTCTTTAACTGACTTTTCGTTTTTGAGTTATACTGTCCAAGAACACACACACACACACGCACACACACACACGGAACTTTTTCTAATTTTTTTTTCTTTTTTTTTTTTTTTTATTTTTTATTTTTTATTCTGAGGGTCTCAAAACATATATTTCCGGTGAAACCTCGACATCGAATTTTGGGTGGAGTACAATACTTCCCCTACTTACCAGTAGAGAAAGTAAAAAGGGCATTTGTTGGTATGTGCTGGTATTTGAACTAGCTCCTCAATCCTGAGTTCTGCTTTTCATTTGGTTTTTTTGTCTTGTTTTTGTTTTATTTTGTTTCTTAGTCTTGCTTTTTTCTTTCTTGCTTTAATGCGTCTGTATGTAAAATAGAAGAAGAACTAATTGAAAATATCGTCTATAATATGAAATTTTCAATTTTTTTTCACCCTTTCTAACATTTTAAAAATTTAAGAATATAAATTCATCCTGCTCTCTGTACCAGTGAGGAGTTCACGCTTATTGACTCTAAAAAGTTATATTTATCTCCACTATTTTTACACAGGAATTATTTCCAATTAAGCCAGAAGTGCGTAATTACTAAGCGCGGAAACAGCATTCAAATTTACGGTAACAAATGTTTTTGAGGTGGAAATAAAATACTTTGGATGAGAGCAAGAATCCAAATCTTCAAGCATGCCACTTAGGTTTTGTTTAGTAAAATGTCTACATTTCCAACATGAAGCATTACGCAGGCTAAGACTATGAGGGGAAAAAAGAAGGATATGACAGAAATCTGACGTGTTGCACTCACATTACTTTCTATACTCTTGTACTAACCATTCTTACAAACTCTTATTGCTATATCTTCTTCGTGTTAGTTGAGATAAGCATTTGCAGAAATTATCTTACTGATTATTTCCGTGTAGGCGCAAGAGTAATATGGTAATATAGTAGGCTTTGAGGGATAGGCAAATCGTTTAAACTTTGAGATTCCGTTCTCTTTACACGGCTAAGATAACAAAAAATGAATAACGATTTTACATTTCACGAAATTATAAGCATTCCTAACTCACACAAATAACAAGGAATATCTCTGAAATCGTCACTCTACAAATTTATTTGGACATAAATTTTGTGCTTTAGCAATATCTACATTTTTTGTTTAGTAAGATTTGGTCTATCTCTTATGCTTTATTAGTAAAGCAAAAGCCAGGACTATATGGGCTATAGTCACAAAATTCAAGATATAAATTTTACTTGTCATAAAAATGTCTCGCACATGTTGCATTGTAATCGAAATCGTTAGAACCATGTTTGAGAAAATCAAAATTTGCGAAAAAATTTCCATTTGAAGGATAGTTCAAGGAGGAGGAAATTTCTTGAAAATATTCCTATCGCATCCTTAAAAGATGTTAAACTTAAATACCAATAGACAAGACAGACACACACACACACACACACACACACACACACACACACACACACACACACACACACACACAGAGAGAGAGAGGGGGAGGGAGAGAGGGAGAGGGAGGAAGAGGGACGGAGCGAGAGTGGAGAGGGAGGGGGAGGGGAGAGGGGAGACATACATACCAACGGACCCTTTATTAAGCTAAGTTTTTTTATTCGGGGCCTCAAGACATATTTCCGGTGTAATCTCAACATGGAATGTAGCAGAGAAAGTAAAAATGGGACCCTACGTATTTTACGCTGTAAGGGTTGATGTACATAGGCTATGATACAGAATTCATTATAATAACTGGAACTTCATAGACTATTTACAGAACATCAAAAGGTACACTTTATCTCTAATATTGAAATATTAAATATATCCGAGAACTGCAAGCGAGCTGCTTTCAGCGTTTTTGAAGTCCTTCTTGGCATGTTCCTTCGTATTCGTATTTTCTTTCCACTTGCCCTGCATCACCCGAGAGGATAACTCCCAGATCACCCCTAGTTGTATTTTAACCACGAGAGTCACACAGAATGACTAGTCATGTGTGCAGTTTGGCATTTATTTATACAATTTTGAGCCTCTCTGTCTTCTTTTGCAATTTAATGCAATACAAATTTTCATATACCAGGTGACCCAACGCGTCCGGCTTTGCGATATGCGGATATCCCTTTGCGTTAAAACAGTTGCAGAACGCAACCGGCAATTCCAGTCATAGGGATGGCAGTAGCATGTGCAAATTTCGTTCCCCTTATCGTCGAAGACAAGAGAATCAAAAGTGTCGACATAATGGGAAGTTGTGTTCTCAAAGTCAAGGTATAGCGTTGTTTAAATCAGCATATTTAATTACTAAACATTTCTTTTCCGTTTATAATCTGAGATAGCGTTTCCACTAAAAAGAAGCAAATGTGTTTGACAAAAAATAATTAGTTGAAAAATAAATGCATAAAAAATAAATATAATTTGTACAGAAATAAAAGAAAAAGACGCGTTTTCTTGTGTTTGAGTGTATTTGGGGATAGAAAGACTAAAAACTACAGTATGGAGATTAAATACCAAAGTACTAAACTTTGCACAACTTTAGTAGCTTCCATAGATACGAACGACATAAAACACGTGTAACATTTTGACTAATGTAAATGACTGACATATTGGTACGAGGAATAAAACATAACGTTTCTTACGAACAGCTCTTGAACATTTATACAGTAGGATTTTATCTTTGTATATATTCTATAGTAAAAATATTATATTATATATAGTAATTTACAGGTTATCCCCTCCCACTGTGTTTTCCTTGTAAACTTATGCACCAAAACACAGTTCTCGTCACCGTCGGTCTTTTGTAACATTACACTCACGACTCTTTACTTTCTCTGTCTCTTAAACACTAACTCCCACGATGCACTCACTCAACACTCGTTAAAACTTCTTCACTTAGACGTGACGTATCCATTAGGGCTGTCTCATACTCAGCGACACACTGACCGACTCAAAAACTTCCTGCCTTCACGCACTCCGCAATCTTTTATACTGGCGATGTCGTAGCCAGATCTTTCTAGAATGTCTACAAACAAGCCGGCCGACGGACACTTCTCGAATGATCTAGAAAACCTTTTTTTTGAAGAGCCGCACTCATTGTTATGTGTTTGCTCGCCTGAGTTATATTGGGAAGCTTGACCTTAAGCGCCTTTATACATGTCGCGTCTTGTATGTAGTGTGAAGTAGCTTGGTCCCGACTGTCCTTTGTTGTGCGCCGCGGCCCGCGACACACTATAATTTTACTCCTACATTTAATTGTGTATCACCCGTTGCTCCTTCGTGCAAAATAGGTATATCATATTTTTTTAAATGTATAACTTCTTATAAGAGATGAAATACATTCCAAACATTTATTAGAATCGGAAAATAAAAATAGGCAGATTAAGAATAATAGAGGACAGATTAAAATGTATAAACTCACCAATGTTCACTTCACTTTTTATCTTAAAAATTGTGGTACATGCAGTTCATTATTTTATTCATAAACTTGAGATTTAAACGTATAAAGTACCTGAGATTTAAAACAGGAGAAACTAAATCTAAATATTTAGTTTCTGTATTAATAAACAGAAGGTTCTAAAATTCTGAGAATATGACTACGCTTTATAATATTAATGCTTGACAAAATAAAATGAGAAATCCAGTCCTTTTCACTTCCTTCGCCCTTAATTGTGTTTTTAAGGATTCCATTGTTGCGATTTATAAGATGCCTTCTATAATAAATGGGATCTGGTCTTTCAAGCTTTATCTTCTCTCCAAACCTAAGCCAAAATAACAAATTCCTGGAATGCTTATACTTCCTCTATTTCTTGCAGACAGGTTAAAACTGTGGATAGCTTCTCAAATTGAGAGAGAGAGTTAGAGCGCTGTTTTGTTTCCATGAACTTGGAATGCTGGGAACGTTTTCATCACATCGTCTTCAGCGGAAAATGTTTCTTTGGGTCCAAGAGATATTAAAACGTGTCACTCCAGAAGCTTCGATTAAAGGGGATATGCCTCCATTCTGAAACCATATCTCATCGAATTTCAGTAAAGATAAGAGGATAAACATATGGTCTTCCTATTTGTGTACAATTATTAAGTTTATAATGCAAATACTTAGTGTATGGGTAATTGGATATATAAGTTAGTGGTGAAGAAAAATAAAGATAAATTACCACCAGCTACTGAGAAAATCTGAACTCCTTTAGGGCTATTAAGCCAGCAAATTGTCATGTTTTGTCAGCTCCTCTGGTCAGCCTGTAGATGCTGACATGCAGCTGGGCTCAAGAATTTTTCTGGAGGTATAATTTTACGCTGGTTCTCCCATGTACACATTTGGCCAAGGTGTGAACCGAGTCTTCATCCAAACCGTGGATTCTCCTGCAAGAATCATCCGTCATTTTCTGTGCTCTCCATCCATAGCCCAAATTATTAGTGATCTGTTCCTTCTTCTGAATTTTACTGTACGCCTCTTTACCCCAATTCAGTTTTATTTTATTTGCTGGTCTTAGAGAAGTTTCTATGTTACAACTCGAGTCAAATTGCTGTCTACTGATGCCTTGAGACACGGGCGAGCAGAAAAGTATCTGCTGCGAGTTCACTGTGCATGCCACCCGCGATTGTCAGAACTTCGCTTCTTAAACTCTTGACAATGGTGGATTGATACAGTTAATGATCGGCGTGTTTGTTTCAAACTATACAATGCCATTCAAAATTGACTCGAAGAAAGCCAGTGTTACAATTGAGGTATTTAACATTGTCTCCTTCCGCACAACCACAAAAATCCTCCTGACATTTCATATTTAATCTTTACTTCCTTGAGATAGACAATTCCTCCACTGATGCTGGTCAGGAAACGACTGAAGGCGACCTCTGGACTCTTTGAAGTCAACTAAGGGAGGAGGTGTCTACCACTTGCACAAATCTCATGCATTCATGAATCCGATCTTGCCCAACTCTGCCTTGAGACGTCATTATTAATGCATTTTTTGACAACTTTTCTCATATTTATATCGTTTATCTCATCTCATGCCTATTCTCCACAAAGCTCAATAATTTTCCACTAAAACATTATTTTTGTAACAGCTTGAGTATCTATACTTGCTCAAGTTCATTTGGTCGAGTTGTTTCGTTTCTGGTAACTGCTGTGTACAGTTCCAGGAGTGACTGAAAATTTCTCAGCACAAGGCATCAATTTAACATTGGTACAGAAATGTCAGCCCTCAAGAGACTGTAAAAGAAATTCTTAACATGTGTAATTCCCTAAATCTTATCAAAAGTCGGCGTAAGATATTGTCTCAGCAAGTTTGGGCTACATAAAACGAGTTGATTGTTGAATCTGGATCTTCATTTAGCCCCTTCTTGCAAATCAATAAGACCCTGTAGGTAAATTCTTCGACAATTAAAACCGTCGCACTTTTGTCGTGGTTATTATTGACATTCAAAATACATTTATTACTCATCAGTGTAAACATTAAAATCATTAAAGTGACGGGAGTGCAGTTTGATTCCAAAAGTCCTGAAAAGTAATTTTCTTTGTCATTAGGGTTTAGTTTCTGCTCTTTTAAACTCGAATCGCTCCTTCTGTTACAAAGTTTACCAATTTTAAAGGTTTCCCAATGATTATTAAGGTAATTAGAAATAATCTTTATTGCTGAAAATTTTCAGGGAAGTAACAATTACAAGGAACATGCTTTTCGAAACGATTTTAGTGCTGGAACCATTCTAAACGAACTATAATCTTTGAGCTTGTTTTATAGAATACTTCACGTTTTATTTGGAAATTTTGTGATAAATTTTAAATACGGTGGCACCATGGCTGAGTGGTTAGACCGCTCACCCACTACCTAGGCGGTCCGGGTTCGATCCCAGGGACCCGCATGTGGTATTCGTAGTGGACGAAGTGGCGTCTGGGCGGGTTTTCTCCGGGTTCTCCGGTTTTCCCCGCCATCTCATTCCACCAACTGCTCCATTATCACCTTTCCAAACATCGACTTCGCCTGAATTTCATATCATCCTCTTCCTCACTATCATACCTGGCGCTTGGCTGACCACCCGCTTCCGGTCTTCCCTCTGTCAGGTCCAGAGGTCCATCTGCTCCCCGACAGGCGTCTGACCCTAGGCACTGGCTTGTAAGTTTTAAGAGGTGTAAGTCCTATATAAGGGGATGGTGATCAGAAAAAGAAGAAGAGGAATATTTTAAAATACATTTGGTTCCAAAATTTGAAGAGGTACTAGAAGATTGTTCTGTGGACCATTATAAAGCAACAGTTTTCTCTTAGTAGCTACTCAAAGAATTGATAGGAGCCGTTGGAAAATATACCACAAATAACTGCTAAAATTAAGTAAATACTTTAAGAAGTACAGAATTCTAAAAGCGTGATTACTTAAGGTGAGACATAAGTGGCGAAAGGCAAAAACTTATTTTCTTTTGTGATCTTATTCATTAGAATTTTCTGCTTTAATGTGACTATATATAAGATTAATGCTTATATTTTATGTATAGTTTTAATAAAGTAGTGCACAATCTAGCATTTTGTACTGAGAATGGTGCACTACTTAACGGAATAATTAACCATAGTTCCTACACTTTGTAGCAGAGAGAGAGAGAGGGAGACTTTGAGTCATAAAGTTTTGATCAAGCTCTTCTCTATAAATTATTGCTACTATTAAGAGGAAGACTTTCAAGTATGAAATATTATGCGCATTGAAGCCATGTTTTTATCTTTGAAAAAACTTCGAGTTTTTCTACAGTTTTACTCTGAACAGCGTTTTCTCTGAATAATTTTCTAGTCCTATGTTCTCAGAAGAGCTCCATCATATTTAAATTAAACTTCAGGATGATAGTCGTAGCTTCTATGTGCGGTGTGGATTCAATTTGATGTTAAGAACATATTTATTTGTTAAAACCAGCTGTAACTCACTCTACTGTTTACTCCATCCAACGCCTTGCCTCTTTATATAGTAAGAATAACGTAACACGGACTTTTCTTGAACCTTCAAAAACACGCCGGTTACCAGATGCGTCTCAAATAATCTGAAAAACCCTTTGTCTTGCCACTCAATTATTGTTAGTCATGTGTCTACTCACGTGAGTGGTGTGATGAAGCTTGACCTTGAGCCACGTCACTGGGGCGAGGCAGCCCGACCCCGACCGAGTTTAGTAAATTATGATTATAATAATTGCTTTGTTAATTCCATTTTAAATGGTTTATTTTCTGAACCCATAATTTCGATATTACCTTAAATTAAGTCAGTTTATCCTAAATCTGCAAATAATTTGCACCAATCAATTTTCAAAACCACCAGATATAATCTGTATAACTAGAAAAAAATTATAAAGAAGGCATGAGCAGTTACAATAACATTATAAATTTGATCATCTCCAATAAAAGATCCAGGTTGAAGTTTATGGTTCGCTTGCAGCTTATCAGTTTACTCTGAACCTATGTGGTTGATATTTTACATCCAACTGCGGAGAAAGTGCTGCAGCTTGTAAGTTAGCGAAACAACGAGGAATACCAATGCTTGCTCTTATTTCCTTCGTTTACTACGCAGTAACCACCTACGCAGTCGCAGCGGAATTCCTCTGAGTGCGCTTCACGTATTGTGTTTTCATATTTGCAAACCTGGGACAACTTCCACTCTCTTGGGTAACTTTCATTGTGCAATAAAGACCTTTGCCTTCAAATCTCATTTCTTTACTTGTTTATAATAATGAAAGTACGTGACTACCACGAGCTCGATTTTCTTCTCTTAGGAGAAAGCGCCTTTGCTTGTCTCATTTTATTTTGTTTTTATAAGAAAATGAAGGACCTTTGTCGTTTCCTTTGTGTGCAGTTCTCTGACGTTCTTTAAAGTTTACGCTGGATAATCTATATATTTTGTTTTAAAGCTATGGCTTTTCCTTTTAGACGTAAGCATAAATTGCAACAGTCCAGTAAAATCTATTATTTATGTATTTTTGTAGTTATCTCACAGAAATTTTATTTTCCTAGACGATTTGTTATGATATGATAACTGTCTATTAGATAACATCCGGTTACTGAAACATATGTGACCACTTCTCTCTGATGAATGTAATAAATATGTCCAAAACAATTTTATTATTGTCAATAAATGGTTTATTATTTCACTGTTACGAAAACATGCAAATAATGCAGTAATGCCTTTTATGAATTAAGTCATAGATTAATGTTAACGTGTTAGTGTTGCCAAATCTCTCTTACAAATTCAGCTTTCTATAACATTTTGCGCACCCGAGGTCCTGAGCCACTCACCCTCATTTCACCGCTTCCATGCCCATCAACTGTTCCACGTGACTACTACTCTTCATCACACTCTTCCTTTTCTAGGTTTATTAAGATTATTAGTTTGTAAGGTCTTAGGTTTATAACTCCTGCCTTTCCTGTCCTCGTGGTCCTGTCACACGGTTTTCAGCGCGGCCCACGACTTGTGTGCTCGTCGGAGGTCTCAGGCGCGAAGTTCGGGCGGACCCTTCACACTGCCCCCATGTGACCTACTTGAGGGCACGGCCTGAGTTAATTCCCCGACGCATTCACGTGAATATGACGGTGTGTGCGCGTGCGCAATGCACATGCGAGGGGTTATGGTTGTGTGTACGGTTTGCACGGCGCATGCGCGTGAGCTTGAGTGTGTGTTCGGTCCGACCGGCGCAGACTCCTGAGTAAAGGTGTATGCGTGCGGTCTGCATACCGCACGCACGTGAGTATAGGTGTGTGCGTTCTGTTTTTTGGCGCATGCACGTAAGTCTAAGTGCGAAAGTGCGTTCCAGATGTCGTATGCGCGTGAGTATTTGTGTGTGCGACCACAGTGGCCCACGCCACAGAGTATGAGTGTACCTTCGGTCTGCTAAGCAGCAGTAACGTCTTGTTCGGAAAGGCGGTTCACTATGTCCTCATTCGAAAGGTTATCTAGACTGGAGTTAGAAACTACGCCACGAATAGTATTTAAGGTTTTGTGTTGTTCTACTTTGATAGGGTGAGAATCCAGGAGACCAGCTTTTAACAATTTAGCAGCCTGAGTGTCTTGGGCAATTTCAATCAGCAGGCTATCGTCCCTGCAGTGTGTGGCATTTTTCACAGGACCACACATTCTGTCTAGCCCTTTTTACTTTCTCTACTGGTAAGTAGGGGAAGTATTGTATTCCACCCAAAACTTCCATGTTGAGATTTCACCGGAAATATGTTTTGAGACCCCCTGAATCAAAAAAGCATTCTTAGAAAAAGGTGCGCGCGCGCGTGTGTGTGTGTGTGTGTGTGTGTGTGTGTGTGTGTGTGTCTGTCAACCTGTACACAGCATAACTAAAAATGAAAAGTAGGTTAAAAACCAAAGTTGATATTTAAGCTTAACATCTTTCAAGGATGCGACACGAAGATTTTGAAGAAAATAGTCCCACCCTAAACTACCCTATACATGGACAATTTTTTGAAAGTTTTTATTTTCTTGAAAATGGCTCTAGCTATTTTGATTAAAATGCCGTATATTTAAGGCATTTGTATGGCAAATAAAATGTATATTTTGAATTTTCTGGCTATAGCCTATGTAGTCCTGTTTACTCTGGACGACTTTTGAATAACTTGTAAACCGTAAGAGATAGAGGAAATCTTACTGTACAAAAAATGTATATCTCGCTAAAACACACAATTTATTCTGAACCAATGTTTTCGTAAAGTAAACTACTTCGGATATGTTTGTTGTTATCTGTGTCAGCTTCGGAAAACTTAAAACTTTCATGAAATGGAATACTGTTGTTCTTTTTTTATATGTCAAGCGAGCAAAGAGAACGGGATCTCAAAGCTTTAAAACATTTGACTATCGCACAAAGCCTACTGTATTCTAACATTCCCCTTGCACCTACAAGGAAATAAGCAATAAAACAATTTGTACATATGTTTATCTTAACTAACACAAAGAAGATATAGTAATAAGAGTTTGTATGAGTGGTTAGTACAAGAGTAGAGAAAGTCATGTGAGTGCAACATATCAGATTTTTTGTAATCTCTTGGTCATGCAAAAGGAACAGAATTTCAAAGTTACCATATAGCGACCACTCTTAAACATCTGACTATCGCTTAAAGCCTACTGTTTTATGTTGCACTCAGAAGAAAATTATCAATAAGATAATTTATACAAATTTTCCTCTGGATTAACATGATGTGGGCAGAGGGAAGTGTTTGTAAGAATAGTTTGAGCAAGAGTAGTGATAAGTATGTGAGTGTCACACATTCGATTTTTTAATTTATTTTTTGAGCTCAATCTGCAGCATTATGGTCGGATCAATTATCTCTGGTTTCGACGTTTCTCTGTTGATATTGAGAACGTATTAGATGCAGCTGCATGGCAAACTTTTATAATGGAAGTTTCAGTCATCTATTTTTCCTGCATCCTTTATGCATGAAAACCTGATCCAGTTTCGAACTGCTTACTCATAACTCCTGTTTCGGTTTTGCTTGAGACGACTAATTTATGGGAAGCACACACACACAACTAATAAGCTGGTGTATCCTTTGTCTCAGCAATTATGTTAACACAGAATCAAGTCATGCTCAGCCCTTTCTATGTACCATGAGTGGATACATTCCCGGTATAATAACATAGATAAGGTAACATTCTCCCACAACTGGATTTACATAATGGCATGTTGTTATCAATTAACGTCCTGTATGGGGGAAAGAGACAAGAGTATAATACATCCCTCCTGTATAACAATAACGATCAGGATCCTTCAGTCCACCGCTACACACATCTTTAAGATGAATGACGTGCATTTGCATCTAAGTACTGGGAGTAACTTATTGTTTGTTGGGTGCATGCTGGTGTTGAATTTATCCAGCTTACCCTATTTTTCGTATCTACGCAACCCACAGATTAGAATCTTACTTGAAACCTGGTTCCATTTCTCAAGCCAGACTTTTTGTGGCTGTATTTTTTTTTTTTAATTTATTTAGAGTCGCTTTAACAATTAAGTCATATCGCGACTATTCTATGAAATACAGCGGTATATAATAAATTTAGTACAATTATTTTACCAAAAACATGAGAATACAATCAAATCAGTACAAGTATCTTTCATATTATATTTTCGCATGCAAGCCCGTACCTTTGAGAAATGATAACACCCTTCTGCAGTTGGATGGCGTGTTCAGAGTGGTGGATAAGTCTCCAGTGATGTGATGAAGCTGTCGTTGTGTAGCGTATTGCTTACATTCTGTGAGGAGATGTTTTACTGTGAGGCGGGTGTTGCAGACTTCACATTGTGGTGGCTGGCCTTTGCTGAGGAGGTATGAGTGGGTTAACCTTGTATGACCAATGCGGAGACGTGAGATAATCACCTGCTCTTTCCTGCTAAGAGAATAGACAGGGGAAGAATTAGTGTCTCCTTTCCTTAACATGTGTAGTTTTTCTGGAGGCGATTGATTCCAGGCCTGTTTCCATCTTGTTTTTATTAGTTTGGAGAAGTACTTTGTAATATCACGGTAAGGTACTGCTTGCTGTTCATGTGTGTCTGTTAACCGACTTGCTTCTTTAGCAGCTTTGTCCGCTTCTTCATTGCCCTTAATGCCGCAGTGTGAAGGGACCCAAATGAAAGTAACTATTTTCTTTTTATTTAGAGTAATGGAATAAAGATTGTGGATATCTTGAAGCAGTTGGAGGTCAGTTGAACGATCTCTGAGACTTTGGAGAGAGCTTAATGAATCCGAAATTATAAGAAATTTACTCTCACTAGATTGGATGATGTATGTTAAAGCTTGCTTAAGTGCAGAAAGTTCGCAGGAGAATATGGAATAATATTTAGGGAGTTTCAGCTGAAGTTTCTTATCTGGGTGTGGCTGTATTGTGTTGAATACATTTAATCATTCTTGAGCATTTTTTGATAGTTATGAAGTAAAGTATCGTGAACATTAAGCTGAAAAGAGATAAAATGTGAATATTGATGAACAGTTTGACAATTATTTAGACAATAACACTTCACTCCTTCAGTCAAAGGGACAGACAGTCAGTATCCAGTGACGGACACAAACAGGTGAAACCATGGCAGTTTCTAAGTCATACCTTGAATTTTGTGGCAATTTTCTTTGAAGACATCTTCATTCTGGATGATTTTTGCATAAATGGCAAACAGTAAGAGGCAGACAAAACTTACTAAATAAAAATGTAGATCTGGCTAAAACACACAGGTTATGTCAAATATCTCGTTTTCCTTTAGAGTAAACCATTTCCAAGATACTTTTTCTTATTTGGTGGAATTTGCCAATACTTATACTTCTTTCAAATAGGAATGTGTTATTCGTGTTTTATCTCTTGCCCTTACAGAGAGAACGGGATTTCAAAAGCATTGCATAGCAATCAGCTCTCAAAACATTTCACTATTACTCAAAAACCTACTGTATTTCCATATTCTCCTTGCACACATAAGAAAATTAGCGATAAAATACTTCCTTAAAATACTTATGTCAATTAAAATGAAGTAGATAGAGAAATAAGCATTTGCATGAACTTTGTACACTTAAGAACAGAGTTTCTCCAAATTGAACTATACTAAAAGTCTGTATCGCAATAGATTACGCGACGATCACTTGGTGTATCCTCTAAGGCTATGCACCTCGACTTTGTCGCCAAATATTGATAGACTTCTTAAACGTAAGTAGTACCAAAGAAGTTAGTAATAAACAGATGTGGAGCTCATAACGTTTGAAAGTACTTCTGTAAATCAAACTCAACGTACGTGTGTCCGCGTATACTGGAAGGAGGTAAACCCAAACTCTCTTCTTTCGCAAACGTTAGACATCGCTGGTCTACAGTCTTCCGTGACATTACAACTCACAACTGTCCTCTTCATGTAGTCTTGTCTCAGTCCTTTCACTGTCTTTTTCACTTTATCTCATTTCCGACGATACATTCATCCACACTCGTTAAAACTTCTTCACTTCTATGCGACATATCTGCACACATACATACATAGCTGTCTCGCATTCACTGACAAACTGGCGCGCTCATGTCTGTAGCTCTCTCCTCTCCAGTTTTGTTTACCTCCTTATACAGCGACAATGACGTAAAATGGAACTTTCTTGACTTCCACAAATACGCCGGCCACCGTAAAGTTCTCTAAGGCTCTGGAGAACTCTTTGTGTGGCCACTTCATTGTTGTTAGTGAGGATAGTGTAGGGAATTTTGACCTTGCGTCTTTGTTTGCTCGCCGGCCTGGTATGTGATGTGAGATAGCTTAATCCGACCGTCCTTTGTTGTGCGTGATGCCCAGCGTTACTGTACATTTAATTAGATTAGGAAGCCGTTTGATATGTAAATGTTTTGTGTAAAAGAGGTCAGTAGGGGCCTGTGGTCGAGTGGGCTCGACGTCAGTGTGCCGTGAACTAAACGGATATTTCGTAGGTTCCAACCTCCTTATGTATGGACATGTTCTTTTTAATCAGTAACCATCACATTATATATAGTAACCAGAAATGGAATAAAGAAAAAAAAATACATAGTAAGTACAGAAAAATGATTACATTATTCACAATTTTTTACATTTACTGCCACGTGTAAGAGGAACATGAGTTCAAACGGTAATTGATTAATTATTGAGTGCTCAAATTGCATTTTCATCTGTTTTGTGTAATGTAATTCCAATTTGTTTTGTAATACCTAATAATTAGTCAGAAGAAATGAAATGGAGGGTAAAAAGAAGAAATAAACCATTGCTGTGAGTGAAAGGAAATAATTTCGCTCGACCATCACAACGCTGTAAGGACTAGTTCTTCAGTTTCCAATGCTAGTTATGCGGGAACTAGGAATCGCGTCATAACTTTACTAAACTAGTTCCGCTCTATGAAACACACTTTGGTACAACTCCGCGCAATACAGGTACAAGATATGCAGTAACTGCTCAATTTCTGTAAACTGATTATTTGTTACTTTATATTTCCAACTAACAGGAAAATGCAGTGCAGTGCAATAAAATCATTACACGTATTCATTAGCGGTACTATAAAGGAAACATGGGATCCATTTTCTACTCTTTGTTTACCTCAAGTGCGCTTTTTATTTCGGGAGGAGGCCGCTTTAGGAAGAGATGTATTTCCAAAGAGCTTTGGAAATACAGAATTAAATACTCATAATCTTTTTCAGTGGATTCAATGCGATCTTTTTTTAGTTTAAAGAATGACTATACCTTCTCTATCCAGTGTTTAAATTCTATAGTCCTCTTCTATGTCGGTCTGGGTGGCTCAGTTGGTTAGACGCTGGCTTACTGATCCCAAGGTCGCGGGTTCAAATCCGGCCCACACCGATGGTTTTTAGGTGTGCTTAAAAACGACAGCTCCATGTCAGTAGATTTACTGGCATGTAAAAGAACTCCTGCGGGACGAAATTCCGGCACACCGGCGACACAGATGTGATCCTGGAAGTTGACAGCGTCGTTAAACAACAAAATAATTTTTTCCTGTACCTTCTATGGGCATATTTGGGGTTTTTACAGGGGAAGTATTGCATTCCAACAAAAAATTCGATATCGAATTAAACCGGAAATGACCGAGGTCTCCTGTGGGTACGTGTTTAGGTGGGTAATTGTGTGTGTGTGTGTGTGTGTGTGTGTGTGTGTGTGTGTGTGTGTGTGTGTGTGTGTGTGTGTGTGTGCGCGCGCGCGCGTGTGTGCGTGCGTGTGTGAGTGTGTGAGTGTAGCATTGTGCAACTAGATTCTCTAGCTTGATCACAACATGAGAAAAACAGAGGAGGTGATAATGAAAATTCAGAGGTGTGAAGCCGAAATTGTGAACGCCATAATTATGGACATAATACTGCGTCACATGGCAGAATTAAATAATCAGGAAATGTTAAAATCGTTACATGTATAAAGGTACAAAACCTGGAAGGATTAGTTACGGTTAAAATTGTCAAAAGGCACGAAATGTTACAGACAAGTCATTACGGGCAAGCGTCAGGTAGTCAAGCGAGGCCTGGTAATTCCAGTTTTCCAGGAAATCGCTTAGTGCAGGTGTTGAGCAGGAAAACAAGGGATGGCCGCGGAGACTTCTTCGAAACCCGTCGTAGTGGTAATTAAGGGGGTGAAAGGCATAGATAGCGTCATGACGCACAGACACTTGCGTTCCAGAACCCGGAGTGAGAGGGTTGGTGAGACACTTGCCTTCCAGATCGCGAGCGAGTAAGTCAGTTGAACTTACCTTACGGACCTCGAGTGTGAGGACACACGACAGTTTCGAGTAACAATCTTCGGTCTTAGTAAAGACGCAGTAAAAACGTAACAAAATTCTAATAGCGATCGGCAAATCTAAGACGTTACTTGATCGTAAATAAAAGTGTTTTAAGGAGAGTTCCGGCTTTTATTGCAATACTCACGCATACCCTGAGGTTAAGATCCATGTCGAGCAGTCTGGAGCAGAAATCAACTGAGAGCAGCATTCCGCGTAGGATAGCGGAATTGAGGAGCGGGTAAGCCCGCATCAGGTAATATAATGAAATGTGAACAATTTTTTGCGAATGAACGCTATCCGTGGTTGAAATTTGAAATTATACACATGACTGGTTGACATTAGCCAAGTCACGTATGAGAGAAATAAGGTTATGTCTGAATGTGAACAATTTTTTGCGAATGAACGCTATCCGTGGTTGAAATTTGAAATTATACACATGAATGGTTGACTTTAACCAAGTCACGTATGAGAGAAATCTTCGCTCCTAAGGCTTATGTCTGAGAGGGATGTGGTTAAACAGTCACACGTCCTAGCTTAGGAAAAGATGAGCCCAAAAAGCCCAAAAGTCAATATTTGTGTTTCACCATTACTGATGCAGGGTTCAGAACAGCACCAATAGATGGACACTGCCAGTGGGCGAATCCACATTGCTGATCTGCTTTGACACAATCCAATTGCTATTAAACATAATTATTAATGATGAACAGGTCCAGCCCTGGCCAGCAGTTGATCAAAGAGGAAGTGCGTTCATTAACGTGTGTGGGGAATGGGAAAGCTACGGTGCATAATACGATTCTGAGAAATTGATCAAATTATTTGATTGCCGTTATAGAAAGCCTTGACCGCACCTGAAACGCAACATAGCTGCTAGCCCACCACTAATCGAATGGTATAGACATTGTCGCATTACACCATCAGTCGCAAACCAAATGGCGCTGTTTGTGTACAGTCATTTTATTACTCTAATCTGCAAGTAAGCCGCGACGCAACAAAACTAAAAACATACACATGTGTGTGTTACGTAATTGATATCAAAAGTGATTATCCTGCTAGCTTTAACTTAATCGGGTTACACATTTACTGGGAAACGGCTTCAAGCTATATACCGGGTGAGCCTTGGTAACTAGGCGATCCTGCGTTTTAAATATGATGAGGAATGCATTTGCTGACACTGCGTCCACCAGCCACTGCTTAAGGAACCCTGGGACCCGAACAATTATCAAATTGGCAATTTTTAGGTATATGCATATAAATGTTCCCCAAACATTCAGTAATCCTTTGGTAGTGAAATTGTTTTATATTCCCCCATTTCTACTTTCTCTACTGGTAAGTAGGGGAAGTATTGTATTCCACCCAAAAATTCGATGTCGAGATTTCACCGAAAATATATGTTTTGAGACCCCCCTGAATCCAAAAAATTAAACCATTTTTAGAAAAAGGTCCGTGTGTGTGTCTGTGTCAGTCTGTGGATAGCATAACTCAAAAACTAAAAGTCGGTTAAAAACTAAAGCTGGTATTTAAGTTTAATGTCTTTCAAGGATGCGACACAAAGATTTTGAAGAAAATAGCCCCACCCTAAACTACCCTTTACGTGGAACATTTTTTGAAAATTTTGATTTTCTTGAAAATGGCTCGAACGATTTTGATTACAATGTCATATGTCTGAGATATTTTTAAGACAAATGAAATGTATACCTTGAGTTTTCTGGCTATAGCCACTGTAGTCGTATTTACTCTGGACGACTTTTGCATGACTGTTAAACCGTTGGAGATAAACCAAATTATACTACATAAAACGTAAATCTTGCTAGAATACACAATTTATATTTCAATAAATTTTCTTGTAGGGTGAACTATTTCGGAGATATTCCTTCTTATGCGTGTGACTTTCGGAAAACTTAAAAACTTTCGTGAAACGTAACATCGTTGTTCATTTTTATATGTGTTAAGTGTGCAAAGAGAACGGAATCTAAAAGCTTTAAAAGATTTGACTGTCGCACAAAGGCTACTGTATTCCAATATCTCCCTTGCACCTGCAAGGAAATAAGCAATAAGATAATTTGTACAAATGTTTATCTCAACTAACAAGAAGAAGATATAGGAATAAGAGTTTGTAAGAATGGTTAGTACAAGAGCAGAGAAAGTCATGTGAGTGCAACACATCAGATTTTTTAAAAGTCTAGCGCAGGCTTTGAAATGCCATGAAACGCCCTGTTTCTACTTAAACTTTCGGTAAAATTTAAGCAAAATATGTGCAAAAAAGGCTCCAAAACAACCACATTCAGCGGAAAGGAGTGATTGAGTTATGAATATGAGGAAAGAGGCTACTAGAGAAAAGAGAAAAGGTGTCACAAACATGATCAAGATGCATGTGTGTAGAAAAATTGATTCTCGACTTAACCTTTTTTAATAAATTATCTGCTCCATGTGCACTAAATTTTTATTTTTTCTAGCATATGCTCCATTTATGTCACTTTAACTTCAGTCTTTGGTTTCAACATCTGAAATTTTTTTAGCATTAAATATTAAACATGCAAAAAAATTAACAAATGCTCAATGTGCATCAAAGCAAAGGAATTAATTACTTATTCCTGCCAGAGATTAATGGTATTTGTTGATCAATTTAGAGTTTATAAAATAATAAAAATGTGATAACTTAATATTTGATACGCATGGAATAGCTTGAGTATTAACGTATTTTCACACTGTGAATAACTTGAATAATTAATTCCCTCAAAAGTATAAAATCGATTATGTTAGAACTTTGTGAGCTACTTTATAAAACATTATTAAGTGTGCAAAGTATTTATTTCATAACTATAAAACTATAGAAACACGCTCTAAGGTGATGATGAAGTTCAAAAAACGCCCGCAAAAATTAGATTTTTATTCACCTCTGTTTGTGTTTCGAGAGCGTTCTAGCAGATTATGTCCCTTCCGAATGTACTAGAAAGTGGATTTGTCTATAAATACGAAATTCCAGCCGTTGTGTTGCTTATACATATGTACGTAATGCATTTTATAAGCTCTCAGAACAGTTTATTGGCTTTCTTTTGTGTGAAAGAAGTAAAATATTTTGTAGTGATGTCTTACGTTTGTAATTCATAGCTACACGTTATTATGCATTTATTTGCAATGTTCATTAACTCATATTTTAACAAGTATTAATTTGTGTTTTCGTAAAATTAACACACTGAAAATAATTAAGTGAAACGACAGTTCCGTGCCCAACTAATAGCTCTTGTTGAATTTAATAAAAATATAAAGTACACTCAAGTGACAGTACTTGAACCTGGGACCTTCAACGCTGAAGACACTGTTGCGCACTGATGCGGCTAACGAAATATTCTCGCCTTCTAGATGGGAATTGACCTCAGGTTTTGGAAGCTAGCATGCTAACTACCAGAGAACAGAGGCTGACGAACTACGTTCAGAAGTGGTTGACTCCTCAAAAAAGTAACATAAATTGCATATTTTTTTTGTTGCCACTCCCAGTTCAAAATATACATTTAATTTGCCACAAACATGTTTTAAACATATGGTACCTACATTAATTAAAAATAAAAAAAAAAATTTTATAAAATAAAATTTTCACTTTCTCTATGCAGTCCAACCAAAAATGCAATGTTGAGATTTCACCGGAAATATATGTTTTGAGGCCCCCTGGATCTAAGACAAGCATTTTTAGAAAAATACCCGTGTGTGTGTGTGCGCGCGCGCGCGCGCGTGTGTATGTGTGTGTATGAGTGTGTTAGTAACCTTCAAGCATACGACACGAAGATTTTCACCCCAAACCACCCTTTGCATGGAAAAGTTTTCAAAATTTTATTTCTCAAACACAACTAACGATTTTGATTAAAATGGCATATGTTTGAGATATTTCTATCGCAAATGAAACGTGTGTTTTGAATTTTATGTATAAAGCCCACGTAGTCCTGTTTACTCTTGATATTATGCTTAACTCGTAAACAGACATAAGAGACGGACCAAATCCTACTCTACAAAAAAGTAGACCACGTTAATACATACAATTTTTATGTCAAATGCGTCATTTCGAGATATTCATTATTTGTGTGAGTTTTGCAATACTTCACTTCTCTCAAATGCAAGGTCGTTAATTCATTTTTTTATCTGTCAGCGTGCAAAGAAAACATAATTTCAAAGCTTTACAAGATTTGACATCACTCAAAGCCTACTGTATTCCCATATTCTCCTTGCAGATACAAGAAAATCAGCAATACGATCATTTCTGTAGATGTTTATCTCGACTAACATGAAATAGAGGAATAACGCTTTGTAAGAATGAGTAGAAAAAATCATGTGAATGCAACACATATTTTTCTAAAAATATTCCATGTAGTTTAGGGTGGAGGAATTTTATTCAAAATCGTCGTGTAGCATTCCTGAAGGATATTAAACTTAAATTCCAAGTTTGGTTTCCAACCGACTTTTCGCTTTTGAGTAATGCTGTTCATAGCAGCCACACTCACGCACGCACACACACACACACACACACACACACACACACACACACACACACACACACACACACACACGCGCGCGCGCGCGCATCTTTTTCCAAAACCGTTTCCTTTATTCACGGGGCTTCAAAACATATATTTCCGGTAAAACCTCAACATGGAAATTTTGGGTGGAATACAGTACTTCCCTTACTTAGAGAAAGTAATTAGGCAATGCATTCCGGTATTTCCTATTATTTGTGTATTTTCTGGGATGGGATCCTTAATTCTACTATTCCTTAATTAGCCTTAACCTTTCTCCTTTGTGACGCCCTTGTTGACACAAGTTGGTTGTACCTCTGTGGATTAAAGTCAATGAATAAACACGAATCTCTGCAAAGACAGAACACTATAGACAAACCGAATATGTTTCTAGTCGGCTCAATTCAGATTTACTAGCTCACAGGTGATTGCTTGTGTGCACAGAGCAAAGGCGTATTGCGGTGAGGATTCAGTCCCAAGTTTATCTTGCTCTTTGGGGCATGTGCCTTAATCTGTGACAATTCAAGCAGATGCAGTATACCAAGAACCAAGCGAGGTGGCTCCGCGGTAACGTGTGCGACTTACATTCGGAAGTCATGGGTTCGATGGAGTAATGCCCATGGATATTTTTGCAGGTTTTCCGGGTCGCCAGGTGAATGCTGGGAAAGATTATTATTTCCCACGAATTTCCCGTCTTTTCATTTCCATTCATCATTGACTCATTTCTAGAAAAAAAATTCCATCTCTATTAATGGGAGAGCAAAAAGCTTACGAACGGGCTGCGCGGTGTTTTGCCTGTCCGCTGGGTGCTCGCTGACGTCTGCCGCTATCATAGAAAGGTGTGCATAAAACCAAAAAGAAATTTGTAAAACTACTTTTAAAGGCTTTATTTAGCAACTTCTTGAAAGGAAATGATCAAACTGGCCAATGTAGTTGTCCATAGATTTTTGGCACATCTTTAGTAAACCTTACATCACTCACCGCAGTTCATATTAAGGAATGCTGGCAATTTCCTGGCGGATATTTTATTTTAATTCTTCCAGGATGTGCGAGTTTCTCTTATCTACTTTATATTTTAAGTTATCCCAAATATAGAAATCACTTCGGAGCTCTCAGAAACCTTGCCAACATTAACATTAACATTAGGTTAATGTTACAGGACAAACTTCTACTTTCTCTACTACGAATAGTAAACTAGAGGAAGTGCAGTACTCCACCCAAAATTCGATGTCAAGATTTCACCATATGTTTTGAGGCCTCCTGATGTGTCTGTGTGTCAGTCTGTGGACAGCATAATTCAAAAACCAAAAGTTGGTTAAAAACCAACGGTGGCATTTAAGTTAAATGTCTTTCAAGGACACGACACGAAGATTATAAAGAAAATTGCTCCAGCCTTAACTACCCTTTACATAGAACATTATTCGAAATTTGTATTTTCTTGAAATTGGCTCTAACGATTTTGATTAAAACGTCATATATTTGAGATACTTTTATGACAAATGAAATGTATATCTTGAATTTTCTGGCTACGAAGTCCTATGTACTCTGAACGACTTTTGCATAACTGGTCCACCGTACGAGATAGAGCAAATCTTACGGTACAAAAAAATGTAGATAAAATACACAATTTATGCCTTAATATATTTTGTAGAGCGAAGCATTTCGGAGATATTCCTCGTTATTTGTGTAATTTTTGGAGAACTTATACTTCCATCAAAAGGAACATCGCAATTTTTTTCATTTTTTTATATGTTAACCGTGGAAAGAGAAAGGAATTTGAAAATTTTAAAAGATTTGACTATCACTCAAAGCCTACTGTATTCCTATATTCCCTACAAGGAAATAAGCAATAAAATAGCAAATGTTTATGTCAAGTAACACGAAGAAGACACAAGAGTAAGAGTTGGTAAGAACGGTTAGTACAAGAGTAGAGAAAGAATGTGAGTGCAACACATCAGATTTTTTTCAGTAAAACTCTGCAACAGTTCATATGGCCATTCTTTCGATGATAACAACTGAGAGTGTGTTTCAGGACAGAATTCTTAGCAGATAAGCGTGTCCCTCAGTCTCCCAACCTAATCTCCTGTGATTTCTGTCCTGGGGTAACTTAAAACGTAAGGTATACAAGACAAAAATCCACACACACACACACACACACACACACACACACACACACACACACACACACACACACACACACACACACACACACACACACACACACACACACACACACACACACTGGAATAATTAAAATTCCGCCAAGGCATAGTTAGCATTTCTCAAACAGAACTACGGCAAACAGATGATGACATCTTAAAGAAGTGCCAAAAATGTTTGGACAATGACGGTGACCTTTAAAAGTACTTTTAAAAATGTTGTATGGTTTCATCCGGTGTGGTGCGGTTTCTATAAAAGAGGCAGACGGTAACGAGCGCCAGGGCGGCGGACAGGCAAAACTCCGCGCAGCTAGTTCGTAAGTGTTACGTCACTAAGAGGCTCCCTCGGGACCAAAAAAGTAACTTTTGGTCTAATTCTAAATACATCGATTTTAAAAGTGTTCTCTGGTTGAGTTTAAGCTCCAACAATTTTTTTTTAATTCTATAAAATAATTTATATTCCTGAGTGTGAATAATGTATAATTTGCTTTCGGGTGCCATTTTAAATGCCCTACTGCATATTAAAATATCCCGTGAATTTTAATGTGCCCTTTGCATTCAAATATTTCATCGCTGTTTTCTCGTTATTCATATTTGTATTGCATTAATACAACTTCCAGAAGTGTTCACACAGACATAACTGCCCTAGTGCACAAGTATACATCTTAATTTTAAAATAGCAAAATTAAATGTTTGTAGGGAAAAAAGTATTTTTAACATTAAAAAATCTGATGTGTTGCACTCACATGACTTTCTCTACTCTTTTACTAACCATTCTTACGAACTGTTATTCTTATATCTTCATGTTAGTTGAGATAAACATTTGCAGAAATTATCTTATTGCTTATTTCCTTGTAGGTGCAGGGGGAATATTAGAATACCAGCTTTGAGACTCCGTTCTCTTCGCACACCTAACATAAAAAATGAACAACCATGTTCCATTTCACGAAAATTTTTGTTTTCCGAAACTTACACACATAACAGGAATATAGGAATAATTGTGTATTTTAGTAAGATCTACATTTTTTATACCGTATGATTTGGTCTATCTCTAACGGTTTACGAGTTATGCAAAAGTCGTCCAGAGTAAATACGACTACAGGTACTATAGCCAGAAAATTCAAGATATACATTTCATTTGTCATAAAAATATGTCAAACATATGATGCTTTAATAAAAATCGTTAGAGCCATTTTCAAGAAAATCGAAAAACTTTCCATGTAAAGGGTAGTTTAGGGTGGGGATATTTTCTTCAAAATCTTCGTGTGGCATCCTTTAAAGGCGTTAAACATAAATACCAACTTTGGTTTTTAGCCTACTTCTCGTTTTTGAGTTATGTTGTCCACAGCATGACAGGCAGACACACAACACACACACGAACCTTTTACTAAAAACGTTTTTTTTTTTTTTTTTTTTTTTTTTTTCAATTGGAGTTTTGTTAGAATAAGAGGAATGACAGATTGATTAACTGGAGGTAGAAACTAAAGACAAAGAAATTTTTATGATTCATTGTTCAGGCATCTGCTTTTGTGTTCGGTCTGGTGACTTCAAGGTCAGGGGTTCAAATTTGGACCAGACTGATGCTTTTTAAGTGTGCTTAAAGGTGATAGTCCCATGTGTCTGCATCACTGGTTGGCACCATTTTTGCCCATGATGAAATAATGGGTGATTATTGTATAGTTACTTAACCCCAATCCAAAACTGGTAATTAAATCTCTCCATCAGTCACAGTATTCGTCAGCTGGGGGCATCATTATGACCACATCTGTAGCTTGCCTCTGGCGCGGAGAACCCGGGTTCAATCCCCGGTAACGACATGGAGATTTTTCCCCCGCTGGGAGGTCTGGCACGGGATGCACTCAGTCTCGTTTCGAAGGGGCCAATTGAGAAGGTACTTGAATAAAGAAGTAGTGATCCTTGGTCACGAAGGCGGCATAACCAGCCAGCAGGGCTCGGGACGCTTCCACCCTTCAGTACTGCACCCCATTCATGACGCCTATAGCGGGCAGAGATGTAGCGGCCGGCGGTAAGCCTTGGTTTGCGAAGGGCTGTTGTGCATCATTATCGCAAAATATCGATTTTAGCATTACACCCCGAGTTTGCTGTACTGAAGTGTTTTCTAATTCTGTTTATTATGTGTGCTAGTTAACACCAACAATGTGCTGATCTTATGATTTTATCTACAAATACAATATGTAATATATATTTTGCCTTTTCTTGTGATATTGATTACGACCCTCTATGCTCAATTTAATTGCGCTGGCTTTGTCCAGAAATTTAAACCACTTTCTACTATCGTTAAGTGATAAATTTAAAGTAAATCCCTTCTTTGTGGTTGCGTACTTGCTGAAGGAATTCACTTCTATAGTTGGAAGTTACTAGACTTAGTAGTTTGAGCTGTGTGTTGGATAAGTATTATATACTTAAATGTCTTTGTATGTCCTCGAATATCGATACAGAAAAAACATTTTTTTTTCACGGCTGTTTTTTTAAGTCTAGTGTGATTAAGGGCAGATAACTCTAGCGGGACGAAATTCTGGCACTGTTTGTCTTCCTTTAGTTTTCATATTGTGTATTTACTTTAGTTCTCATGCTTGCGAAAATTTCCCTGCTTAAATGGCGCATTTCCCATGTAGCATGTATTTACTCAGAAAATACTATATCAGTAAATTATAGGTTTCTGGATAAAGATATTGGTCATTTAAATGAATCAAAGAGAGGGAAAAGACTACTCAAGGAGCAAGATACATATGTTTTATGCCATGGATGTATGAGCGTTATACCAGTGAAGAATGCTGTTTCCATATGTGAAAGAAAGCAACGCAGCGTTGCATTTTGGGTTTCGCCGTTGCCCTCGAAATAGCTTTTCCTTTGAAAGGGGCGCACTGAAAGTGTTCCAGACAGTATTCATTGGAGCTGCGGCACCATGAAAAGAAGTTAAGCTATTCCTTTCATAGGCACCAAGCGGATAACAACTTTCCCAGGTGCTCGACGTATTCTGTAGAGGGGACTACTTTTCAGTTCAAACTTACCACGATGGTGTACTTCATCCCTGTCATTTATTTAAATGCTGTTTAAATACTATGCTGTATTTCAATGCTGGAGCAACTTCATTACTTTTGACTATCATAAAAGGCAGTGCCTTTGATGTGTCATTTCGCTTTTCAGGAAAAATGTTGCGGCCACTTGTAATAAAAAATTTATTGTACCACCAAACATTTGTACCACTGCATGAGCTGCCTCTAGACCTTTTCAATTTATGCAACTTGGTGTGCCGTAGGCCCATCTTCATCAGCCATTTTACATCCCACTTATGTATTTGTGCAGAGGAAGGCTCTAAACTAAGTGAAAAAGCATTTATGAAGTTTTTCTCTGTACTGCAGTCTAAAATACATAACACGTTCTAATGAATGAGAGCTGCACAGTAGTGTAACTAGTGGTTGCAACCAGTATTATGCAAACGATTTTTGAAATACCCATTCCCAACGACCCAATTTATGCGTTGTTAGGCGCCCTCTAAGCAGGTTGAGTCTTGTAGCAGAAAACTTGGCAGCTGGGGTGAGCCGACCAAAGACATAACGGCTCAGTATACAGCGTGGAAGGGAATTCATTACATTCCTTCTAATATGTGCTTCATAGAAGCATTACAAACAAACATGTCTAACGGGATTTTGTTCTTTGAACAGCAGATTAGAAAAAATTGATCCAAATTGGATACGTAATTCCGACATAGATTCGGTAGTAACTATGGCACATCACACAGGGTTTCGAAATAATTAATTACTTTTAAGGCATGGAGGAATACTCCAAGCAGCTTTTTCAGACGTGCAGTATGTCGACAACGTTGCGTTGAGGTTGGTCAGGGAACTTTTGCTTTCGTGTAATGTTTTGGGAGCTAACGCTTGTGATTGGCCTACAGTCACGCAGTAAACACGGAAGGACAAGGCACGATATTTGTGTTCTCAAGAAGCACCTTTGCTATGTTTGTTTATGTACTGAGCTAGGGAAAGAGACACCCACACAATCTACAGTGTTGCCAGGTTGAGTTTGGACAAAACTAAAATATCTCCGTAGAAAATGGTCAGAGACAAAAATGTAAGATACAAAATGTGTTCAAAATAGCCAGATCTACCACTGTTTTAAATTAATGTAATTACTTCCATTCCACCCGGTATATTCATGTCGTTTCCTCATCTGCGACTTCACAATTTGCGAAAAACATGGTCTCACTGTCAAAATTAGTCAAAAAAGTATCAGAAGGAAACTAGACTAAGACCAATTACACAGGTCTTTTCAAAGATGAGCTACTGTAATGAGTAGGTTTTTTAACTATTTTATTCCTTGATAGTTAACTGCAGTGATTTAATTTAATTATCTGTTTCATTATCATGGAAGCCAAATTCTTGAATCTTATAAAACCTAAAAATGGCTAAATGAGACTTTAACACCTAAAAGTGGCTAAATCTCCTATTTATTTTAATATGAAAAAAATTATTTTAAAATGGGAAAATGAAACGTTTATGAAATTATGAGTGGACTTTGAGTGTTACATCTTTGCTATCTATGCCTATAGGAGTAATGACAACAATGCAAGAGGCAACTGACTTGTATTTAGCTGTGTGGGATCAAGCTCTGTATTGTTGCAAGGAAGCAATGCGGGACTGTTGTCGAGGGGAAAGGGGTCATTAGGAGAACCCGCCTTGAACTCAAACCAATCCGTTTAAAAACAGTATCCGTTGTGTTCAGTCGACTATCGTGTATTGTTAATGCATACAATTACTACATCGTTAGAAGTCAATTTTCCTTAGACTAGGCAGGTAATTTAAGGAGCCAGTGTCATGCCTAAAGTCAGCTCATCTCGAAGGTGGTTGATTCGTCAGTGGGTAGGTAACGACCCGAACTTCACCAGAAATGGCAAAGTAATATTTTGCCAAATCTGCCACCATACCCACAGACACAAAAGTTAGAACGAATATGAACATTTTCAATACTGCACAGATAAAGTCGCACTAAGCGGCTAGGTGCTGTGCAAATAAACATACCGTACAGGAGAACCTGTGCAACCTGCTCTCGAATGCTGGAATGCAGGTAAGGATTAAACACCTGTTATAATACACATAGCGTATAAACTATAATTTTATTTACGTATTTTCCAGCTGCCCTCTGGCCAAAATCGCATTTTGAGCAGCACAAAGGATCGACAGGACATATGAGCAACAGTGCTATAAAAAAGAGGACAATTAATAATAAAATTAATAAACAATAATAATATAAAAACTATTTCAGGAGGTTAAAGAACTAAAAAAGAGTTTTTTAAGATACAAAAATAACTAAAACGTTAATTTTAAGAACGTAAAAATCCGGGCCCTAGTAAGTAGTTAATTTCAAGATGCAATGTTGAATATGCTAGAGATGATTTCGCCAAATTCTTTTGAGGCAGTATTCTAGCACTTTATAAGTATAGCAATATGTGCAATATTTTTGCTTCTGATTTAAATTGGCTTCCGTTTTATTTAAAATTAGATGTTATTGCTTTTTTATATGTTTGAATCTGGAGAGTATTGAATGTCGCGAAAAGCAACGTATGCGTCCGCACTCCGCGCGTGAACATTCACCTCTTACAACAATGTCACGAGAAAACTAACAGAAAGAGAGGAAACATCGATGTTGTTACGCTGTGGTTCACTGTACGTGGAGATAACAATTGTCTGTCTTCACGGTAAAACCTATCATACAGTTTTAAGCTCTTGTTGGAATTTCGAGGGATTGATGAGTAGCACAATCAATACTACATACGAATCAATCAACCAAATGCGTACATTGTGCTATTCTAATGGTTAACATTGCGCATTACCTTTGATCATCAGAAGCCTTTTGGGTAACACACAGTCCATGTGCTGTTTGTTCTTCAAAGTCTTAGCTTCTTGGAACCTAATGTTTCAGATTCCACCAATGAGTATGTCATTTCAGCCAATGAAACCCGAAAAATTAAAACAGTCAACTAATGTAATACCTTATCGTTATGGAGATCGTGTTTTTTTAACTTCAAAGTCGGGATACGTTTGATGTCAACAGATATAATTCAATAGTAACACTTTTGAGGGATAACATTTGGCAACGCTTCAATTTTTCCACCTCAAACACTTCATAACACTTCATTAAATTTGTCAACCAATTTGAAGTATTGTGTATACTCACACCAACTGCGCATACTGTGAGAAAAAAATCATATAACAAGGACGGCAATTTGACATTTCCGACACCAGTGTGACAAAATGACAAAACTCCATTCATGTATTTTTCTCATTATTTTCTTTTAACTGAATGCATAACAGCACAGTTCTCGTTTACTAACGTTAACACAGTCTACAGTCCTAACTCACAACTGTTTTCTTCTCGTACCTTTGAGTCACTCCTTTCTTCACTTTCTCTGTCTCTCAAACACTAACTCTAAGGATATAATCACTTATCACCAATTAACTGCTTCGGGGAAGGGGTGAAAGGGGTAGGGGGAGCGAGGGGGAGCGAGGGAAGGAGGTTGGGTAGAAAGGAAGGAAAGAAAAACAATTTTTAATTGCTCAACTTAAGATTTGTTTGTAACGTTTTGCCATGGTGTCTTATTTCTCCAAAAAGAAAGAACGGACCAGGAGGGAAACGTTAGCAGCAAACCTACAAACTGGAGTGTGATGTGCCCTTCCCTCTTTTCTTAATAAAAGTAGTGGGTGGTCTTAAATATTTTATTTACAAATAAGCTTAAGTTGTATAATACAATAATAGTTTTGTTACAATGGTGCTGAAAAGCTAGCAGCTTGAAACTGACATGTATCTAATATCTTTAACCATAATGAATTAAAAATTCATGCCAGAGTTCGAGGATGTAATTAATGGCAGAATTGGTTTTACAGTGTTATATGGCACTACATAACTAATCATTGACATTAAAGAAACAAAGTCCTTGTTAACTAGTAGTATATTGCAACAGTTACTTACAACATCACCATTCATCATGCCTCGACGTAAATATACCTTAAATGCCACGCCTATCTCACAGAATAACTCCACACTTATCCATAATCACAATAACACAGCATACATTTGCACGTTTTGACTCTGTACTATTACATTATATAAATATTTAATTCCCGAAGTTTAACGGGCACGTTTGTAGAAAATCAGTAAGACCCCGAAAATGCAATATATATCACCGGCAGGCGAAGTGCGCCGTACCAAGCTCACCCAGGACAAGGAGCTCCGTTCCTAACTGCTGCCGCTGACAGACCTAACCTGTCGCCGTGTGGAAGGAACGCCGACCCGACAAGAGCCGATCACGCCTATAGCAAGTGCCAAATACTACGTGAGTCGATATGTGCCCAATTTTATTCTTTAAATGCACTGCAAATGGCTCAGTTTCCTCCATACATCAAAATCATTTTCCACATAGTTTCAAAAATATGATAATGGTTACTCTGTTATGCGGAAGTAGCCTAATTTTTAACACCACAAGTATTAACAAAAAGGTTAACAAATAGTCGAATTAAAAATATGTAGTAGCTGATGAAATTAAACATTTTTAATGGGTTCAAAACATTTAACGAGTAACGTCGCTTGTTGTTTTTGCATACTAAAAATATTTTCTCTCTGTTAATTTAAAAATGTTGCTCTCTACTAGGAAATGAGCACTTTCTGGGTCCCTGTACTTTATGAAAATGAGAAATGGAAGAAGCAGAAGAAGAACCAAATGTGTTAAACTCCTTGTTAAAACACGCTTGACAAACTTTACCATGGTTAAGAAGAATATTGGGATCATTTACAGATTACGGGGTTAAGCGAGTTTTTGATCAGAGTTAGGAGGTTTAGTTAACGAGTGGGGCAAGTTGGGTGCACCTGGATTATTGCGCTGGTGGTGCAGGGATTTGTGCTTTCTGGTTATCGGAAAACATACATCTCTCCAAATGGGTAGATTACCTAAAGATTCACAGTGCACTTGGATGGGGGACTACAAGGTTAGGAAGAGAGTAAGGATGGTTTTATTTTGTTCTGCAATCTGTTGTACTTGGTAACTTTGTGACCGTATTCGACTAAAGATATTGTAGGTGCTGGAATAAATACAGATAAACAACCTATAGAAGAGTTCTTAAGCGAGAACTATTCATAGTAGTTGTATGTATTCCGCCGGAAATAGAAAGAGAATCTTACCTTTTTTATATACAGACATAAAAATCGGATATCACGTGACTTTGTCTACCCACTCTTGTACTATTCTTACAAACGCTAATTTCTGTATCTATTTCATATTAATCCAGATAAATATTTACAGAAATTACCTTACTGCTTATTTTCTTGTAGGTGCAAAGGGAATATGGGCATACAGCAGGCTTTAAGTGACAAATGTTTTAGAGCCAGTCGTTATTCGATGGCATTGAAATCCCATTCTCTCTGCATGACCAATTGGTAACAAAATGAATGAAGACCTTCAATTCGAACATAGTATAAGTATTGGAAATTCAGACAAATAACAAGGAATATCTCCGAAATGGTTACCGCACAAATAATGCCTAAAATGTAAATTATGTGTTTTAATGAGATATACATGTTTGTGTGGTAAGATATTGTCTATCTCCTATGGTTCACAGTTGTGCTAAAATCATTCAGACTAGCCAGGACTACAGAGGCTGTAGCCACAAAATTCAAAATATGCCTTTCATTTGCCCTAAAATGTCTTAGATGTTTCAATATTTTAATCAAAATCACTAGACATTTTTAAGAAAATAAGCATTTTCGAAAGCATTTACCATGGGAAGGGATAGTTTAGAGTGAAAAAATGTTCTTCAAATTTTGGTGTCGCTTTATCATAATAAACTTAAACACTAACTTCTATTTTAACCGAATTTTTGTTTTTAAGTTGTTTTGTTCATTGGTAGACACAGACACACCACACATGGACGTTTTTCTAACAATTATCTTTTTTTATTCAGGGGGACCCAAAACATTTTTTCCGCTGACTCCGTTGAGGCAGCGTGGCCTAAAATGGGGAGCCACAGGCGGTTATTCCTTTGCTATTGACATAACGCCGGGGTGTGCGTGGTGAACGGTTTACCCACGTGGACAAGCAGTGGAGATCGTAGGGCAATCCCTCTGAAGTACGCCTTGAGGTCGGTCATGCAGGGGTCTCCATGATGGCACAGACTGTGGAGAATTTGGTATCTTTCTTTTCTTTGACCCCCGGATGGAGGCTGACGGTTCCGGATGTTGGTCCAATTCAAAATGCACGCGCGCCAGCTCTCCCTCATTGACAGTTTTTTAGTGTTGACCCTGCAAGTTGAAGGAAAAACTATGAAGGAAAATTACCTGTTTTTACTAAAAGGTCAGCATGCTAAGTCAACATGTCGCTTGCCAGGATTATCAACGCGTACACTGCCTTACACAGATGAGTGGCGGTATTTCCGTCCTCATCTATTAGTTGTGTGGCAAGAATCATGGGAAGCGCTGGCGGGCACTCAATTGCGGACAATTTTATTAAGGACTGCGTTCAACTCTGGCTGACCTCCTGCAGGGGTTCCAGGCGAGCTGAAGTTATTCTAACCCGCCTGAGGATAGGGCACACGCGAGCCACTCATGGCCACTTTCTGCGTGGTGACCCAGCACCTGTCTGTCCGGCATGTGATATTCAAATTTCTGTCGCACATATATTACAAGATTGTCCACAAAACGCTCGCGAGCGCCAGGCTATTGGACTGGGGTCGACCCTAGCCTCTATTCTGGGCGACGACCCGGTGTCTGTGGCCAGCCAAAACTCTACGGTTTGTTGCTAGCAAGCCTGACGTGTTTTTAGCCTGTTGAGATAATTTTTACGTGTTTTAACTTATTGACTTTTTTGAACTCAGACTTGTTTTTCTTTTTAGTTTTTGTGGGTTTTAGATTTTAGAAGTTTTATGGTATTTTAAGCCCTTGATACTTTAAATGTTACTGTTTTAGCTCTTTAGTAGTTTACCCAGCTACTTTAATTCTGATGTTAACTATGTGAAGGTGTTTTAACATTTCTTTTACATATGGGCGCAAATGACCTAGTTGTCGACGAACCGTTAAACCCCAAACACTCACTCGACTAAACAAGCGCTACATCGGCAGAACACGTTCTGATTCACACAATTAAGTTGGGCCTGTGTAATGTTTCCGATTTCTGTTCTAACATTTTGTTTTAGTTCTTCCAATGTATGAGGATTTGTCTCGTGAAGTTTGTCTTTGAGGTTATCCCACAAGCAAAAATTCCAAACAGATCGGGGCAGCGAGAGAATCACACACCAGCACTAATCACTCTATCTTCAAACACTTCCCTAATTTTATTCATGGGCCTTTCTGCTGTATGAGGAGTAGTAAACTCTTTTTAAAGCATCCATATGATTTCTCTTCTTCTATCACTTAACGACAAAATGGGCTCAAAATGTTATTTCGGTACCAACATGTTGGTAGAGTATTGGACCGATTACGCGTCTAGCGCTAACAGCACACCAAACTCCAACTCTCCGATCATAAGGAGGGATTTCTTGAACGCGATGTGGATTTTTAGAGGCCCATTACTGACTGTTATGAGTGTTGACACAACCATTTATGTGGAACCACGCCTCGCCGGAGGGGGAAAAAATAAAAAAAAAAAAAACAAAAAAAAAAAAAAAAAACAAAAGAAAAAACAGCAGCTGTGGATCAATTAAACCGTCATTCACTGATGAAAGAAATAGTTCACAATAATGCATTCCGGATACTAGGCCCCCTTATTTTAAACCATTGACACCTGCTTACTTATACGATTTTAGTTTTAAGAATTTAATTGCTCTATGTGAAGAAGACTCTGAAATTCCCACATGTTGTGCTAATTTTGGGATGGATTTACTTGGTGAAATTTCAAAACATGCGCCTATTTCGTCTAACTTTTCCTCTGTTAAGACTACACGTTTACGCTTTCGCTTTTGTTTGGCATGAACCAGAGGTTTCAAATTTATACACACTTTCGTGGATTGTAAATCTGGAAGGAGTCACTTCAGAGGGGAAATTAAGAATATATGCTGTGCGAACACGGCTTGGTGATTCCCATTTACAATAACTTTTACACCTGAAACATATTAGGTAATGCTCTACGCGCGAAGTTTATGTAGGAGCAAAGCCGGCTGTGGCACTCCCACTCGCGCACAAGCACAATGCCATGAGTCCGTTAGGTTTTAAATGAAGTACCCTGCATTTGGAGCCCATTTAGATACACAATTTGTGCCGAATTAATTTTCTCGTAGACCCAGCCATTTTCAAAATCTTGAGTTTCAAATTTATTGCTGCCCCAAATGATAATAGCCACATCTTACGGATATGTCCGACGTTTTGTGGTTCACTGTTTTATTATTATTATTGCTGTTGTCTTTCTTTGTTTCTATTTCAAATGCCAGTACTCATGAATAAACTTTTGAATGCTATTTCCGAAATTTATTGTTTTAGAATTCCTTGCTTAATAGACCAATGTGTGAAATTGACGAATTCTAAAAAAGTATAGAATGTGTGCTGTATGTTTTAGTGTTTTAAGGAAATGTAATTATTATAGACGTAAAATTACTAAAATTCTAACTCAGCAGTGCACCTTTGAAGTGAAAAATCCCCGCTCTATCCATAAAATTTCTCAAATTATTTCTTGTAGCACAAGTTTTGCCGATTGTGTACAACTATCCCTATGAGTCTTAGAGTCTTGCGATGATTAATATAAAAATTACCACTAAAAGAAAGAAGTAATGAACTAAATTTCTTTAGAAAAAAACTGTATTAACGCTTCAGTGGTCGCTAAGGGTCTGGGAGACCCCTACGTTTATCTAAACATTCTAGTTTTCGAACGAACGTGTCTATGCAATCGCCTGACTAGGACGTCTAATATTACACCTTACTCGAATGTTTGACAAAGCGACAACCTGATCTGTTTACTTCTTTAGCTCCAAGAATGAGTAATCGGCAGTTTCGTGTCAGAGAAATCAACCAAACACTGCGCGTTTACGCTCATTACAAATTGCTGACATGTTTTTCCTCGTTAGTTGTGCAATATATATTTTTGATTGCAAGTAGATGGTAATAATTCTCAGAAAACAGGAATAAAAGCTAAGATTTACAAAATTTGGAAGAAGTACATCATATACCTTGTGATGATGATGTCTTATGGCAATTTTTAGGAATCAGATGATTGCAATTCTGAAGGTAAACTGAAAATGAGATCTGTAGATCCATAAACTAACTATAAAGAAGAGGATAAAAACATCCTATGCTCTAATAACATGTAATTTGTAGGAAACGTGATATGCGTGTCAAGATACGGAGGCGGTTCCCTCGACGTCTGCACTAATTACATTAATATGATAAGCTCCGGTTAACTCCATGGACGTCTTAGCGAGATTCTCACCTCGATGCACTTGGAATGTATGTATACAGCACTACGGCTTCTGTTGTTCAGCTTACATTGATCGGTGCGTAAAAGAATGCCGTGATTAAATGTATTTAGTTGGATGAGAATTCAGGGAGAAGAAGAACTGGTACACACCGAACTTATTAAACGGCGATTTATTATTGAACAACATTAAATGCATCGCTATAATATGAAAGTGCGCCGTTCGCTGATCTCCCTATTGTCGCTCTGCCCTCTACGTTCATTCTCAACTCCTATTGTTACCGCTTCCTCTTTGCTACTTACCCTGCCAGCTGGGTTTACCCATGGTAAGTCGGCTTCCTCTGAGCAACTGCTTTTATCGCGGTCATAATTCTTTTAAATAAACGGAATGGTTGCAATAGCAACCTCACAATATTTATTCTATTTATGCAATGCTAAAACCCTGCTTCTATTATTTATTATTATTATTATTATTATTATTATTATTATTATTATTATTATTATTATTATTATTATTATTATTATTATTATTATTATTATTATTATTATTATTATTATTATTATTATTATTATTATTATTATTATTATTATTATTATTATTATTATTATTATTATTATTATTATTATTATTATTATTATTATTATTATTACTATTATTATTATTATTATTATTACTATTATTATTATTATTATTATTACTATTATTATTATTATTATTATTACTATTATAATTATTATTACTATTATAATTATTATTATTACTATTATAATTATTGTTATTACTATTACAATTATTGTTATTACTATTATAATTATTGTTATTACTATTATAATTATTGTTATTATTAATATTAGTAATATTAATATTAATATTAATATTAGTATTAATATTATTAGTATTAATAGTAATATTGTTGTTATTGTTATTATAATGGGTCAGTGTGCCAATAGCGTTATGTTCGTTGAAGATCTAAGTGGGTGGAATACGAAAACATCGGCGGCAAATTACTAACTTCAGAGTGAACCATATTTAAGTGTTTATATACGAGCACAGATTTATTTAGTTGGTGAATTGTCCCATAATTTACATTGGCCGGCAAAATCGTATTGGAAATAGTTATTAAAGGATGTTACCGCCGAAATTAGTGTCGTCCTTTGCAAACAAAACCCACGCATGTCTTGTGAAAGGAAACTTAGAACTCTAACGGAGACAGGGTCTGAATCATAGGACCTTAGAAATTGCTAGGCGGCATGAGGTATTGTTGCTTCAAACTGTTTTATCAACGTGTGATCTACTACGCTAATTTGGCTTCAAAATTGTTGTATCAATGATTGGCGAATACGGCTTCAGTAGGCAGAAAAGTATCCTATACTTCGACTTTAGTTCACTTTGTGTACTACGCTCTATTCGATCCAAAAATTCGATGTCGAGTTTTCACCGCAAATGTAAGTTTTGAAGCCCCCTTAACCCCAAAAAGCATTTTTGGAAAAAGCTCCGTGAGTGTGTGTGTGTGTGTGTGTGTGTGTGTGTGTGTGTGTGTGTGTGTGTGTGTGTGTGTGTGTGTGTGTGTGCGTGTGTGTGTGTGTGTGTGTGTGTGTGTGTATGGTGAACAGCAAAATTAAAAAATGTAGGAGTAAAAGACGGTTAAAAACCTAAGTTGGTATTTATGTTTAATACCCTTCATGCATATGACATGAACATATTCAAGAAAGTTAATTCACCCTATGCGACACCATGGTAAACTTTTCGAAAATTGTTGTTCTTTCCTGAAATTGCTGTAACAATTTTGATTAAAATGCCATATGTTTAAGATATTTGTGTAGAAAATGTAATTGTACTTTGAATTTTCCAGTTACATATAGCCCATGCACGTAGTTATCTGCTATTGATGACTTTTGCACCAAATCATACTGCACAAAGATGGTAGATCTCGTTAAAACACACAATTTATACCCAAATGCATGTTTTTTGGAATGAATAATTTTTTATCCTCTGGCCCTACAAAGAGAACGGAAGGTTTACTTTATTTCCATATTTCCCTTGTACCTACAAGGAAATAAGCAATAAGGTAATTTCTACAAATCTATCTCGATTAATATGAAGAAGCTAGAGGAATAAGAGTTTGTAAGAATGGTTAGTACAATAATAGAGAAAGTGATGAGTGCAACACATCATATTTTTCCCTGTCATAACTGCTTTTAGTTCCAAAACCTCATACAAGTTATAAATGTGTCAGATAAAAAAAGCTAATAATCGTTAATTTGGAATTGTAGAGAGAAAATATGGGTTAGGAAGAATTCACGCGGTGTAGGTTGAAACAAGGATATGGATGGCCGGTTTTGTTATTAACATTGGCTGTCACGGACTAAAAATAGTTGCGAGCGATGTCATTTGACTGGACTGGAATGCAGAAACTCGTTGATTACAGTCCGACATTGCTGAATTAGTGGCAACTGTAGCTGTGGTTACAAAACCTTTCAACAAGGTTTTGAAGTATATCGTTGGCGGGGTTAATCACCATATACATTGACGGTGATGATTGATGCGAGGTAGTGCCCTCCTCTATGCATCGCCTATGGTGTAGTTTATTGGAAGCGATCCGATATGACCATGGAGAATTTAAAATTTGTTATTGCCTCGACTACAAAATGGCAGTGTTGATAGGCAGCGGGACAACGCTGGCGGTCTTGTAGTGTGAGAGTTTTCCCAGAATCAGTAAGGTATATCACGCTAAACGAAACTGGATGAAATTTCTGACAAAGAGTGGAGCAATTTTATTATGAATCAGAAAAATATTTTGGTATACACGTTTCCTTATCAGATTTCACTGTAATGAATGGCAAAGAGCAGCAATACAAAAACACATTCATAAAATTCAGGGTTGAGTTCTTTCACCCTTTCAATGACTTCTACTAGTCAGGGAATGAATTTGTAAATCTTTTTTATTCACAATTAGCTGAAATACCCGGCGTTGGCCAAGATTTCAAGATTTTTTCTCGCCGCGAGGAGGTTACTTTGGCTCAAGACTAGGAGACTGCCATTTTTCGCATGGTTACCTATTTAGAAGGGATCCTGACCCTCTATGTCGGCTGTGTGATAACCTTTTGTCAGTTTGCCACGTGTTGCTTGAGTATTGCTCTCTGGCGCACCTTCAGGATTCTCTGCAGCTGCCTACCAGACTTGCAGAGGTCTTAGCGGACGACAAAGCAGCGGTTGATAGTTTTCAAGTTTTTAGTGGAGTGCAATATCAATTTGAGGATTTAAAAATTTTAGATACCTCTTTGTGCTTTTGTACATATTTATCACCTTGTTTGAATCTAGCTATTGCCATTGTTTTTTACTTTTTGTGTATATTTTTATAAGGGCGCTAATGAGTTGAGTGCCCTTAAACCCACAAAACCAACTTTCACGATTTATTGCTACAATTGCTACGTAGACTTAGATTGCACTTGCCCAGTAGTCTTGTGTAGCTGGTAGAAGCATTTAAAATATATTACTTAATACGCTTAAACTCTTAGAATACTATTAAAACAAAAACTAAAGAAAATAAATAAAAACAGGGGAAGACACTACGCAAAGGCACGGTTAAACTATCACAAATGCCACAGAAGGAAATGTGAGTAGACAAAGTCGTGTGAATGTAATACGTTCCATTTCTATTTCAATCATATAGAAAATTGTATGAATTGTTTGTAGGAGAGGGAGTAAAGAAGGATGTAGATGCGTTATAAAAAGCAAAAGAGGGCAGAGATATAATATGCTGCATAATAAAATAGCATAAAAACATCCATGAAAAAACAATTAGGTGTGCCAATTTTCATGGTGATCGGTCAACCGATTTTGGTGTTTTTCAGCTTCATAACACTATCCATTTTTCCTTTCTCTATTACGTATATATAGTAAGTGGGGAAGTATTGTACGACGTCGAGATTTTACCACAAATATGTTTTGAGGTCCCCTAAATAAAAAAGCATTTCTAGAAAAAGGTCCATACGTGTGTCTGTCTGTGTCAGTGAGAGAGAGAGAGAGAGAGTATGCATGTGTGTGTGTATGTGTGTGTGTGCGCGCGCGCGCCTGTTTGTATGGCTGTAACACAAAAGCGAAAGGGCAGTTTTAAAACAAAATTGGTATTCAAGTTTAATATCTCTCAAGGATGCATAACATTTCCCCACTATAAACTACCCTTTACATGAACATTTTTCAAAACTGTTTATATTCTCAAAAATTGCTAAGGATTTTGATGAAAATGTCATACTTGCAAACAAAATGTAAATTTTTAAATTTTCTGGCTATATATCATGTAGTCCTGTTTACTCTTGGCGAGTTTTGCATACTGGTAAACCCCAAGAGATAGATGAAATCTTACTATACAACAAAGTGTAGATATCGTTAAAACACTCAATTTATGTACTGATGCTTTCTTTTATTTAACCTTACTTCTTTTGTAGAGTGAACCATTTTTGGGATATTCCCCGTTATTTGTCTGTACTTTACAATGCTTATTATTTTCTCAAGTGGACGGCCTTTAAAGAATTTTACTATCGCACAAAGCCTACTATATTCCTATATACCACCTGCACCTTCAAGAAAATTGTCAATAAGGTATTACCTTAACTAACACAAAGTAGATAGGGGGATGAGTGCTTGTAAGAATAGTTAGTGCAAGAGTAGAGGAAGTCATGTGTGTGCAACACATCAGATGCTTTATTTTTATATTTTACAGTAAAGAATATTAATGAGAAGCAACAAAGCAGCAAGTTCATAAATTTCAGCATTAAGTTCTTAACAAGAACTTTGGTTTTCTGCAACTGTTTTAACATACGAAGGGTTATTCTCATACCCCGATGCTGGCTGAGATAGGCCACCTGGTAGGTAACTTCTTGATTATTTTGATAATAATTACCTCTGATAGCGTTGTCAAAATTACGAGTATTATTTGCATATACCTTTAAACTGCGACACGTTTATTAAAGGGTTTGGTGTACGGATCAGCGGTCAGCATGAATGACTCTTTTAATCTTTTTTGTGTATATATCCCTGGCGCAGTATGGATCAATGAGTATATCAGTTAATTACTACACTAGATTAACTTTAAACTATTGAACTTATTTAAACTTTCAAATGAAGATATTCAGTCTATTATCACAAATTATGTAGTCATATAACTTGGCGTCTTTTCAAATTTCGCTAACGGGTCGGCTTGCACGGATTACAAATATTTATAAGTCAATGTTTTTGCTGTTATTAGTACCGCGTCGCAGAATTTACATTTATTCGATGCACTGTCACTCTGTCTTTCGCTACCACTATAAATATCCATTTGAAGTTCACTTTATATTCAGAAATCACACTTACAATTTCATTTGGCAAGCCGAATAAGCCATTTTAAAAGAGACAATTGAATTTAGTCTTTACTAACTAAATTTATCTTCTATGGCATCACTAGGCTTTTCTGCCGCCTCTATAATCTCGTATTTAATCGTTCTAGAGGGATTAAGCGGAAAACTGTCTTTATCCGATTAGTTGGGTATCACTTTTCCTCTGTAGTAGTCTACAAAGTGTGGTTCAAAGTTTAATCATAGACCTTCATATATTCCATAACTAGGAATGTCGAAAATTCCGTCCTTCTTTGCGTAACCAGAAATGTATTGTATATTATAAAACCTAATTACACTAAATTTAAATAACTAAGCACAAAAACAGTGAGAGGAAATTTTTGTTTTTAATATAAAAGTAAAGTTCACATGTTTTTGTACAATCTACCTTAAATTAAATATAAAACGATGCGGAACGCGTGATCCTTTAGTAATTGAGTTTTACTGTAGCACATGCTCATTGTCTCCTATTTTCCCTTTGCGAACAGTTATTTCCTGTGTCCCCACTCAGGCATAAATTTAATGTTTTGCTGAAAATAGTACGACTAAATAACGTTTTCTTCTGAGATGTAATTTCGTGAACAGAATTCTGTTATATATGAAGATGTTATTTATAACATAATCCAGTTTCATTATTCCCTCGTAACTATTTTCATATATTTCATTTATATATACGGAACTCAATTGTGTTGCTGGAATTAAAGCTTAATTTCAGCGTTCTCTGTCTCATAAACAATGTGATGTAACACGCCTACAATAATTTCGTCCAGAGGGTAGATTGTGACAGAAAACGCGTGTAATTTACTTTACAATAATTTATATTCTTCTTCTTTTCCTGATTACAACCCCTAGGACTTACAAGCCAGCCTAGGGCCAGACGCCTGTCGGGGAGCAGAGGGACCTCTGGACCAGACAGAATGAAGACCTGGAAGCGGGTGGTCAGCTAAGCACCAGGTATGATAGTGAGGAAGAGGCTGGTATGAAATGCAGGCGAAATGGATGATTGGAAGGCTGATGGAGCAATTGGTGGACTGAATAAAGGGGGAAATCGGAGTACCCGGAGAAAACCCGCCCAGGCGCCGCTTCGTCCACCACGAATACCACATGCGGATCCCACCTAGGCGACAGGCGAGCGGTCTAACCACTCAGCCACGGCGCCGCCACTATACTTCTAGACCCAGGAATAATCCTGGCTGGAGAAAAATTCCTACCTTCCTTCCCTTGCCGGGAATCAAACCTGGGACCCCTTGCATAGCAGGCAGGTGCTCTAGCAACTGTGCTACGGGGCCAGGCTAATTTATATTAGTTAACGTAAAATGGAAAACAAACATTGCATTGCAACCATGTATCAGGCAACTCAATGATAATAATTGGTTGTTCTAAGACACAAACTGCGTGTAGATAAACTTTATTAGATAGAGTTAGAACTGTAGAGTTAGGACTTGGTTACTGTCACATACATTCCAAGAACTTGCGGAGTCGGTCAACTATGATTCACCTAACCCATGGTTTCTTCTTGATAGTTAAAATGATTTTTACTTTAACTATCTAGAATCTGGCAGTTATATCTTGGCAGAAATTATGTTAAACATATCGAACTGTTATGCTAGACAGATTTCATTTTGATGATTGGGGTTAAACAGCATGTTTTGAGGTATTTTAGGAACTTCTCTCTCTTCTAAGTTAGTCAAGCATAACTTTATTTCGGATGTAACCAAATATTCTGACGGTGGGCGCATCGCACATCAAAGGAAGCTCGGGGACAATCTACTCGAACTTCACACTACATACAAGGCCGGCGAGCAAACAAAGGCGCAATGTCAAACTTTCCCACGCCTCTCACGCAACTAAACGCGTGGCTAACAACAATCAAGCGGCAACCCAAAGGGTTTTTCAGGGCCTTGAAGAACTGTACGGTAGCCGGCGTGTCTGTGGAAGCTCGCAGAAGGCCTGTGATGGCATCCACGCTATATAAGGAGACAAGGAAATAGCAGAGCAGAGCAAATTACAGACGTGTGTCGGTCAACGGTTAGTGGTCAGTGAGTGCCAGACAGGTGTGTGTGTGTGTGTGTGTGTGTGTGTGTGTGTGTGTGTGTGTGTGTCTATGGTACTCTTGACGTGAAAGATACGTCGCGTCGAAGTGAAGAAGTTTTAACGAGCGTCGAGTGATTCTATCTCGGAGTAATGTAATACACAGAAGGTGAAGAAAGACAGTGAAAGGACTGAGTAAGGCTACGAGAAAATGATCAGTTGAGAGTTCTAACATCACAAAAGAATGTAGACTGTGTTAACGTCAGCAGAAGAGAACTATGTTTAGAAAAGTAACTGGAATGGATTTTGCCGTTTTTGCCACAGTAAGAACCACAATTATTACCTTTAACCCCCTTGGAGCCCAGCGGTGCAACAGTTACAGGCATTATAGTGCCTGAGCCGATATGAACGGCTTCGGAGGGGCCGCCTCAGTGCTCGCAAGACATTACACCGTAAAAATGTTTTTGTGACACCCTGTAGCATCGTAATGCAAACCATTGGCAGCATCCATTCTTTGTACTACCAATGGCAGGTTTATAATGGTATTTCCAGTTTCAGTGTGTATGCGGGGTATTTCCTGAGAAAAATGGCTAGTTCTTCCGAGATTTCTGCAACACTCAGAGATGATGGAAAAACTTTGATCGATGTGAGGTAACCGCTGATGTGGTTTTATCAGATAGTGGCATTGATTTTTTTTTAACTTTTTTATTCCAGCACGTTCCTCCCCCTACTTATCTTTGTTAATTATTATTATTAGTGGTAATTCGCTAGTGTAATATCATATTGAACAAAAGCTAATAATAGCGAAATGGGAGTCATTCTTTTGTATTTCAGCTATTTTGCAAATATTATAGTGCCTCAACATTCTAAAATGATAAATCGTTACTTCAGTCATTTGCCGAGTATTTAGACATGAAAAAACGAACGAAAGAGATCCAAGAGAGATTCGTTTCAAAACAGATGCTTTCCACTCCAACCCCGGGATGTTAGGCAACTTCTCCGTCGTCAGCCTGAAGCGGATTGCATACCATCCAGGGGAGGAACTGCTTATAAGCAACTTTGCCCAGTGGTTATATGGAACTTTTAACCAAGGCCAACTTGGTATGATCTCCTTCTGTAATATCTACGGTTTGGATACCCGTTCAATAGCTTGTAATATATCAAAGGTAAAGATGTTTAAAGACAATGTTGCTTCGCACTTTGTCCACAGAAGTTCTTGTATTGGATAGGAATATTTTCATTGTGGTTCCGCAGCAGTAAATAATACGAGCTCATTCAATTGAAGAACATGTGTACGAAATATCCAACAACATACAATAACTGCACTAGATGTTCTAAATGTTTAGGTTTTTGTAAAAGTTTTACTTACCCTGTATGCCTTGACGATGATGGTGATTATTATTATTATTATTATTATTATTATTATTATTATTATTATTATTATTATTATTATTATTATTATTATTATTATTATTATTATTATTATTATTATTATTATTATTATTATTATTATTATTATTATTATTATTATTATTATTATTATTATTATTATTACTACTATTATTATTATTACTATTATTATTATTACTATTATTATTATTATTATTATTATTATTATTATTATTATTATTACTATTATTATTATTATTACTATTATTATTATTTATTATTATTACTATTATTATTATTATTATTTATTATTATTATTTATTATTATTTATTATTTAGTATTATTATTTAGTATTATTTATTATTTAGTATTATTATTTAGTATTATTATTTATTATTAGTAGTATTAGTAGTATTAGTAGCATTAGTAGCACTAGTAGTATTAGCAGCATTAGTAGTATTAGCAGCATTAGTAGTATTAGTAGTATTAGTATTATCAGTATTATTAGTATTATCAGTATTATCATTACTATTATTGCTATTATTATCATCATTATTAATACTATTATTATCATCATTATTGTTGTTGTTGGCGGTGGTGGTAGTGGTGTTTTTGTTGTCTAGATTGCAAAAGTAAAAAATAAAAAATTGGAAGATTAGTCAATAAGGAACAAACTATTTTAGGACAACTTCAGAATAAACAATTAGTTTAGCGTTTGTGTGTGTGTGCGTGTGCGTGTGTGCATGTGTGTGTAACGGAGGGGTAACACCTCGACCTATTGTGACCCCGACATTGATCTATTGTGGGCTACCAACCCCCAGTATGAAGGGATGAGGCGAAGTGTGACAAGAGGCTTGTCAGAGTGCAGAGCCTGCGTAACCCCCAGAGACGCACAGAAGTCCCTAACGGTTCCAGATATTATCATCTGACACACCATATAGCAATTGTCTCGTCATGAAGGGATACTTCAAGAAGAATACTAGATTCGGAGTTACAGGGCTGATTAGTTTTTCGAGTCAACGGTTTACTCCCGTACATACGTGAACACAAATATTTTGCCCTCCTATTTTAGCTAATTAATAGACAGCAAGCGTGATTTTTCCTTTTTTGACAAAACTCTGCAACAGCTCACACGGATGAGAACAATTGAAAGTGTGTTTCAGGACAGAATTAGTAGTAGAGATTTGTGGACCCCGACCTAACCCCACGATATGTAGCTCTGGGGTAACTTTAAACATAAGGTATACAAGACAAACCCAAACAGCCTGGAAGAATTCGAAGAAAATATCCGTTGAAAAATTACCAGAATTTCTCTAGTTTAACTACGGTGAGTGATGAATACTTTCCTAAATAGGTGCCAAAATAGACAACGATGTTGGCTAGTTTCAGCATCTCCTTTCACAAAGTTGGTAAGTAAAGCCTTTAAAAGTAGTTTTGAAAATGTTGTATGGTTTCATTCGCTCCTTTCTATTATAGCGGCAGACGGCAATAAGCGCCAAGGAAGCGCACAGGCAAGACACCGCGCAGCCCGTTTGAAAATTTTTAGTTCTTCCGATACAATCCTCGTAGAAGAAGAGATTTGGGACATCCTAGACGAAGATAGGATGGTAATGGAACGCGCAGACTGAACTGGCAGAAATTCCAAATCCCTGAAGTGCAGAAGAATACGAAGAAATGTATTGTGAACCTGAATAAGGGATTAACATTACATCACAAAGTTAAAAACAGCTTTAAGTTTTGGAAGACGTGAAGGGGAAATCTCTTGTACTGCCGCTCAGTTAGCTGTATCCGAGAAGGAAGCCAGGATTATACCGTATTACAATTAGGCAAATTAACCTATGCAAGAAGCACAATAGCTGCGATACCTGCAGTAGTTAAGCAGCATTATTAACAGTAGCCATTGTTATTATTGTATGTAATATAGCATTATACGTAGGTACATCCACATCCTGGGACAAAGAGGGTTGCCAGGGTAGTCAGGAAAGTTGTAAGCATACAGCTAGGATGTAGAATCACGTTTATGCAGTACTTTAGCTTAAGTAATATCCCTTAGTTGAGCTCTGCTATTTCTCCAATTCATAGACGCTCTGAGTTGAAAAAAAAATTGAGAAAAAGTTTGAAGTATGCAGGTATTATTGTGCTTCCAAAAATTGAACTTCGAGGCTAAATCAGAAATAAATACTGTGATGCAAGCCGACGGCACCAACAGCAGCAAAGCTTAGGCGCCAGGCTACCTCACACCAGTAGCGGTGCGTGAAACATAGGCGGTCAAGTTCAAGCTGTCCCACATCACTTACGCCAGCAAACATGGGACAATGTATGCGGCACGTAAAGGACGTTTTGAAATTATTCGGGAAGTGTCCGGCTGACGGCGTATTTGTAGAAGCTCCAGAAAGGTGAAGTTTGACAAAGGTCCATGTTACGTCATCCTCACTATATAAGAAGACGCAGCAACGAGTCTGCGTATGTTTGGTCGCTTCGGTAGCGAAGCAGTTAATGAGTGTTGAGTGATTGTATCGTCCAAGTTAGCTGTTTGAGAGACAGAGAAGGTGAAGAGAGACAGAAAGGGGTAAATCAAGGTTAAGAGAAGAAAACAGTTGTGAGCTGTAACATATGGAAAGTTGTAGACTGTGTTAACGTCAGTAAAAGATAACTGTGTTGTGCAAAAGTTTCGAAGAGAATAAAGTTAGAAAAAATAACTGGATTGGACTTTTGTCAGTTTTGTAACAACACTAATTTTGTTGTTTGTGTTCAGCATCTTCCAAGCAGGCGACTCGAGTTCTTCTGTGGTCTGGTGCATAGCATGCTAACTTCCAATATAGAGGTCAGGGTTCAATTCTCTGATTGAAGACAGGATTTTTCCTTTAACCGGAAGTATTCCCCATGCTGCTTAGAATCTGGAAGTAGCAATGAAGGTGTGTGTGTGTGTGTGTGTGTGTATGTGTGTGTGAGTGTGTGTGTGTGTGTGCGCGCGCGCGTGCGTGCTTGCGTGTGTGAGAATTCAGTAGAAATACATCATCCGGATGGTGAAATGATCCTTGAGGACCAAGGGCCAAAAGAGGGCTACTCGAGTAACCATTTATGCAAACGGGTATCTGAATTAACATAATGCAGATAGAGGAACAGCCTGTTATACTCATAAAACCAGATCATAATAGAGAGAAAATATTTGATATGTTGCACTTATGTGCCCTTCTCAAGTTACTCTTGTACAAATTATTCTTAAAGATTTAACATATAGGGTTATATCTGTGTATTTGTAGAAATTCTTTAATTGTAAGTTCCTTATAGATACATGGCGCCTAAGATAATCTCACTGTACCGTGCAGTTATTTCAAATTATTTAACGTTATACGAACCCTCGAACATTGCATTAGTTGCTTTATGCAACGGTGCAAGCATGTCCCAGTCCTTTTGTTAAAAAAACATGGCCTTTGTCCATTACTTCTTTATTGGTTTCCGGTATGGTCCACGTCTTGTTAGCTTTCTTAAGAAATGAGTGCATTCAGTTTGTCATACAGATCTCTTATCATGATTTCTAGACATACCTTATCGGCTAGAGCATGAAATGCCTTTTAAGGGGTTAAAGTCTAAGGGAAAGACTTGATGAGTAGCCAGGTTAGCAAAACGTATGTGTATGCGTGAAAAGATTTTCAGGAGAAGTGAATTAAGGCTTAATAGTATTCACTAAAGAACTTTATGTGAGAAAAGCTAAACGGAACCGTTTTCTCGCAGCACTGTCAATGTTAATTCCTTCGTAGAAGCAAACATAAGTAAGAGAATTAACAAATGATAAATGAATAAATAAATAATCAAATAAGTAAGGTAGGTATTTTCCTTCGAACTAACCTATTGCTGATCATAGAAATACAACAGGAATATAATACAATTTTATTGCATAATATGTATATATTGCAATATTCATGTAAACCAAATACATTAATACATTTATTTCTAAACATGATTTGTAAATTGTTATAAAATAGCAATTCATTTAATCATAGAAATCTTTATTCTCACAAATGCATTACATAAATCATAAATCACTTTATACAAACATACATCACATATTATATTCCAGCAATAGCTACATAAAGGCAACAAGGAGTGAGTGAGTGAGTGCATGATGCTGAACGACCCGTCAACAACTAGGGCATTTGGGTCCCAAGTCAGAGCGTGAAAACAAGTTCAAGAAAGTTAAAAGGTGTAGAAAGTGAAAAACTTGACAGTTAAAAAGTTTAAAATGTCAAATAGTGAAAGTTAAAATCTAACATAGTAAAACAGCATACTGTTGTTGACATATATAAGCTCCAGATATTCTAAAACCTACGAAAGCTAAAACTACAAGAACATGCTGCACGAACGCTATGTCTGCGACGAATCGCAGTGCGTTATCTATAGCATCTGGGTCGTCGTCCAAAACGGAACGCAGCGTAACACCCAGACCAAGGGATTGACGCTCTTGAATGTAACGTGGGCAATCTAGGAATATGTGTGACACAGAGTTGGATGTCACACGTCTAACACATTGGAGCCGGGTCGCCACGCAACAGATATCCATGAGTCGTGCGTATGTCGCCTAGTAGCAAGCGTGCTAAAAGAACTTCCGACCTCCGTGAGTCCCTAAAAGATGTCATCCAGGGATATACGGTGTCTTTGATCGTCCGCAATTGAGTGCCACTTAATGCCTCCCAAGATTGCTGCCAAACCAAACAAGGATGGCAATTCTACAAGGAAGTAAGAGGACGAATTATAACTGTCCTTAGAATCTCGATGTGAATGATTAAATTATAATAATAAAATTATATCACGGCGTACCAACTTACCAAACATAGCAAAGGTTTTCTTAATTTTCAATTTTCAATAAAAATATATATAAAACTCATTACTTAACAAATTGATTGTAGCTGCATAGCGCAACTCGGAAGGCAACCTTCCATCTTCAGGCAATAACTGCAAGCTCTGATTGTCGACTTTTCCTAACATTGTTGAACCTTCTTCTGCCCTCTGGTGGTAAAAGTTGGAGTTGACTTGAAGTGGAATAGACGACATCTCTCAGGTGGGATTCGGAATCATTCTTCTTTCTTCCTCTGATGTCAGTAGTTGCAACATGGGGTCTAAATAAGGCATGTCAAAATTAACAACTTTTTTCTTATTACTTATGATGTACATTTTCCCACATATCTAAATGAGAAGATTCTGGAATTGATTTTAATAGTTGTATCTCTTGTCCAATATTAGGTTGGGAATTCCAGAAATGGTTGGCAACAGCTGATCTAACCATTTGTTTCAGTTTAATATTTCTTTGATGTCCTTTAAGTCTGGTTTTAAATTTCTTTTTGTTTTTCCGATATAAATACCTGTGCAATCTGGACAATTGATTTGATAAATGCCAGATTTTTTCATACTATCCAAAGAATTAGACAAAGGTTTAACCCATATTTATGGAAAAGGAGTTTCAGTTATGGATGAAGCTTTCGTACAAAGGAAAGGGTGTGGAGTTTTTCAAGAAATATGCACAGATGGATAAGAGACTACAAAGGATCATCCTGTACAGAATGGGAAGAAGCTATCAAGATGACCGTAAACGTTTGTGCAGTCCGTTCTCTCCACGGTAGGTTCCAGGACCACACCCTCTGTCGGCGTTACCACAGAGAGCATGAAACACTTCCCCATATCCTGCGTGAAGCCCTAGCGGAGAACTGGGAAACCATCGCCATCACTCCATCCGACGTCTGATAGAAAACTCAATGAGAGACCATTCGAAGTAGTCCCTGGCTTGGCTACAGATGGAAGTAGTATGCGAAAAGTCATGATAGCTTACAGACCAGCTAGTAGAAAGGCGGTTAATACTGAACCCGACTATACTCTTTTGAGACGCACGCTGGCCAGCCAAATGAAGTGGACAATGAAAAAAGGCCATACTATAAGAATCCACAACACTGTACAACATGGAATAATACCAGCTCAACATCTCTGTACGTGGAATAATGATTTGCGCTCGAGACACAATTCCGAAACACCTAGTCCAACTGTGGACTTCCCTATGGCTGCACAAGACAGGGCTACGCATTAGCACCATGGCAATACGGGGCTCCATAGCCATTTTAAGAAATCATTTGTATAAGTTTTAGGATGTTTCCCTCCCTTTCTTGTTGCACTTTCACATATCTTAATGTAATTACTCTATATGTACATATATTCATCGTTTTACTTTCTTTAATTATTATTGTCAGGAATTTTGTTATTGTGTCCTGAAGCCTCTTATTCATGAGGGAAGTATAATACAGTTTGTCCATCAGCTCATGGCCCATGGCAGGAATGAAGTTAGCCAGTACATCAGTAAACAACTTCAGGTAAACAGACATAGCGGGTATTTCAGTTTGTTTACAACAATGGTGCCAAACCTGGAATGTGTATTCACGCTCAGAATAGCGACTCTTAAATGCTATTCTCTTCATCAATATGTTTAACTTATAAATCAATAGACTCATCTAAAACAAGTGGAGTAGCCAGCTCTTATTCAGAGCCAGATTCATTTTCACTGGAAGGGGTCGAACAAGAAGAATAGTTGCTGTCATGTCCCAGTGAAATGAAAATACTGTCGATGTTTTCAAGTACACCGTCTTTTTCCCCAGCAATCATTCTCCACCTTTTATACACATCTACAAAACCATTGCCAGTCTGCTTTGGTCACAAGTGATACACCTCAAGAGTTATACCACGCAATTTCTGTAACGATAAGTCAACTGTTACATTTATTTCCCTGACTATTCGTTTCACCTTGGCCCAAGCTAGTTATATGGGATTTAGGTCAAACATGTATGGGGAAAACGACTGTGTGGTCGATTGAAACAAAAATGCGTCCACTTTATACACCTCTTTAAGTTTGTTTGTTCCAATTATACTGTAAAGATCTGTTTTACACATAGAACTGTCACTCTGAACCCCTTTGTTTTGCAACCAGAATAGCATAGCAAATTTTACAGAACTCCTAGTCGGGGTTGTATCCACCTGCACACTGATGATAAGAGGCATTGTCCAACACAACAACAGAAGACGGGTAAAATTAGGATCCAGCTTTTTTGGAACCCATTTTTCAAAGTTCACATGGTTCATTGTCCATGATTATTGTCTGCGCTGTCCCGGCCTTGTAAAAGAGTAGAGGATTTTCCAGAAAGCCGTTTACACTATCTGCACGTACTATTATCAGTTTATCCCCTGCATTATTGTTTATATGAATGCTAAATTCGTCCTCACTTTGCCTGCACTTGCCGAATGTGATGTTACTATCCACTCAGTTTTCATCAATATAGATGATATTTCTCCCACTTTCTCGCAAATGCTTTATTTTAATAGATAATCGTGTGCCAAGCCACGATGTGAGAATGTTCTCTAAGTACCCTTGTTTTGTTGACACTTTCTCCATTTAAAGCCCAGCTCTGAAACTGCTTTTCAAAGTGAAATTCGTCCCCATGGAAAATTTATCTTTTCGTGAACAGGCATAATGTAGCAACTCGCTACTCCACACGCCTATCAAAATCATCCACATTCACTACAGTGTGTGCAAGGTCTTGTTTTCCGGTGTTTGCCTGAGGTCGTTAGAACACTCTTTTCACCACTTACACTTAAATCTTAGATCTGTTTACGAATTATTTTAATTGTTGTTCCTGAAATCCCGGTATAAACGGCAGCTGTTGCAGTTGCTTGACTCAGTAGAACTTTTGAATACTGGTTTTCTTAGTTTCCTCATCACATCCCTCAATCACTTTCCTGATTGCTTTCCTCCCTTCAGAATTTTTCACTCTTTTTTTCTTTGCTTCCAACATAAAACTAGTGACAAGTACAATTTTATAACCGAAATTAAGAGAAACCAGCAGCGAGTAAACACAGCGCGAATAACATTGGACTTACTTTGAGCAGACCAACGTTTTTACAAAACTCTGATTACACTGCTAGAATGTCTGTTCTGTCCCCTTCGTTCCCCTAAGTCTATGAACTGGTGAACAGACAGTACATTTGCTGCACACCACCGTCCACTGCGCCTAAACTTGTAAACATGCAAGCTGAGAGAAATACAAGGAGTTGAGAGACAAAAAAATAAGTGATAACAGATACTTAGTTACACCTCGGAAAACTACAAAAGAAAAATAAAGAAAACAAAAAATATCGATGGCAAAAGGTACTGAAAGACCTCTCAGATGTTAGTCTGAGCTACAACATTTTGTCAACCTTTTCCAGCCCAGATGGTCCAAATGGACCCACGAACACTACATTCAGATATTCAGTGGCTCCACATGGCACCGTTGCGTTTCTATGTATTTTTCTCGGGAATAGATGGCAGCACTGATCAGAATTTGTGACTATGCTTCCTTTAGCTTCTTATCTACTCGAAGGTGTAATGCATCATTTTCATCGTTTGAAAATTTCAACCTTGTAATCATTTTAGGTAAGTTCCTAATATTGATATTTAATATATATTATACCGCATTATGGTGCTGTGAGCTCAAGAAGTGTTGGTCCTAGTGGGATAAGGCAGGTTTCGAGTGTGATAAACGAGGTTAGGTGCAAAACTCCGCATCGAAAAATAGTCAGTTTTTTGGCTTTTAGAAACAGATGTATATTATTTTAAGAGGACATGCTATAGTACTTACTGAATGACGAGCTGTCTGATGATATATTTGGGGTATTTTTAAATGAGGAGGTTGAAAATAATATGAATTACCGAATAACGTGCTTTAAATGTAGTGTTCCATGAACACCCAAAATAAAATCTTCATATTGTACCATAAAAAATAATTATTTGCATTATGTATTCTTATACTATAGTGATTTGATTTGCAATGTAGTAATTGAATAAAACTTTCATTATATGTGCATTATAATATGTGACAGTAAATTCACTTAACAGTAAATTATAAAAGTAACATTCAGCTGTTTCAAAAGCATGTGCAGGTCTGACGTCAACCGCCTCAGTAGTGTGATGGTTAATGTGTCTGCCTCACGTTCAAGAGGTCGCGGTTCGAATCTTGCTTAGGGTACGTTATCCGGGTAAGTCCAACGTCTGATACCTTAATACTATTTTTCATGCAGATAAAGTAGATTGCATCACGATCTCTTTACATTTTATCAGTCAATAGAACTATTTTATTGAAAAAAAAAAACCTCACTCAGTACTAACATTTTCAAATTCAAGGTTTCTTTGAATTTTAGAGAACATTCCTAATCCTAAAATAACATAGACGATTCTTTTTATGAAATATTTCTAATTTAGGCTGGAAAGGGTTAATAAACATAAGTAATTTTGCTCTATTGATGTAAATCAGCTGTGTAGTTATAATATTAGTATTTATTTAAATCCCCGTTGTGACTCTATAGTGATCATTTGTTCATAACCACCCTATAGTGCAATTTGGAATAGAGCATACCTAGTGCGTAGAGTGGAAATCTCATCAACCTCTATGTCTCTGTAATAGATTTGTGTTCAATTTATGGCTTGAAAGAAAATATTGTTAGAACGAGAACGTATATTACGGCTTAGCGAACACAACAATGATGGAACGTATAAAACCGTAAATTTTCCATAATAATAGTTCCATGATGAATTTAAGACCTACGGTGTTACAAAAACCAAATCAGAATTTTTCCGATACAGTCATTGGTGATATACAATGGACGCGGTTCTAGTTCGTTGGTCAATCATGGATCGAAGGCGGAGCTGGTGGGCTGATACATTGCTGTCATTTGTTTTGAATGTAGTATAGATCTCCATCAGTCTTGTTACTTTCCAATTTGCCCGATGCCCGAATTGAGTGAGACAGAGATGGAAGATGTGATTGAGGATGGAGCAAGTCACACCGTTGTCGCATTAATTAACTAAAATAAACGACCTGAAGCTTTGAGGTTTACGTTAGTTTCCTGTAGCTTGTCTTTCTGCACAAAACCCAAAGTTCTTGTTCTGACAGTTGATAATTAACACCTTTTGTTTCTTTTTATTATTTAGTCCTCATAATTTTCAAGTACTGAACCTTAATGCCACATCATTTCTAGTAGTATATGATCATTGTGTCCCTCTCTACCCTAAGTTTCAGTGACACAATTTACCCTTACAATCTTAGGCATCTTTTCCCTCTATCGCTTTAACTGCATGGTTGGATATGTTTGAGAAACTTGCCTCCAAGATATATGTCTTGAGGAATTGAAACATCTGACTGTGGTTAACCTTGATATTAACAAGGCATATGACACAGTTTGGCAAGAATATATCATTCACACGCTGTTAGGTCAAGAAATCGGAGGCAACATAGCTGCCTTCATTAATAACTTTCTCCAGGAGAAACAAATCTACGTTAGAACAATCCTTTTACCCTGCAATTGGTCTAGAGAAAATGATAATGGACAGAGACTGATTGAATTTTGTGAAGAACAGTAAGGGTTCATAATAAATGGAAGTGATATGAATTTATACATCAAAAACAGAAGTTAAGAGCATTACAATGGACATTAGAGCATTATGCTGTGGTTTCAAAGACAAAGCTTGAAGCAGAAGACAATGATGGTGATCCGAGATGTTTTGATTATTTAAATGCAAGAAGAGAGTGTAAGGTACTCCAGCAGTGTATCGTAAATGAATATTCGGAAGGTAAATGGTTATAGAAAGTGATTAAAAGGTATGTAATGGAGGCAGCAGATGAGTCTTTAGGAAGGGAGAACAGAACGGAAGAACAGAATGGATAAACCGGAAAGCATTGGAAGCAAGATAAGATTGTAGGACAACTCTTTATAAAAAATACTTAGCTCAAAATCCAATGAAGATTTAAAGCAATATAGACAATGCAAAAGAAACATTAAGACACTGGTTAAGATATATGGGAATGAGACATTGGAGAAACTTTGTGGTGAAATAGATCATACTTTGGGATATGGTAGATTGACACAAGCTTGGAGATTATTATTTAAAATAAGAATAACTGCATTACAGCCTGTAAATATGCATCAGCGGAAAAGTCATTTTCAAGGCTTACTAGTTGAGAAAAGAGAAGAATGGAAAAAATGAACAAGTCATTACTAATACGAGGGCCGTCTCAAAAGTAACTTGCACTATTTTTTTAAATCCGCGCGGTAGGCGGAAAAAGTCTGAAAGTCCCAGGGTATATAGGTATGGGTGTAGTAGCAGCACCGTAAAATTCCTAGGCCCCTAAGTTTATTGCTTGGACATTAAAACGGCAGTAACAATGGAGACTCCACTCGTTCCTACCGCCGATTACGAAGTTCGCGCTGTAATCCGTTTTCTGACGGGAAAAAATAAATGTGCGACTGAAATTCATTGCGAGTTGTGCAGTGTTTATGGAAAAGACGTTTTGTCAAGACAAATGGTTTCTCGTTGGCCCCAATCGTTCATTGAAGGGAGAACAACATTACACAATGAGCAATGAAGCGGCCAACCCTCCACTTCCCTCGCTCCGGATATTGTTCACGAGGTTCGAGCAGTCGTGAACACCGATGCACTTGATGCAGGTTTGTTTCAACTTCCTCCGTATATTGAAATAAGCCGTGCATCGCTTCACAGAATTATTTCTAAGGATCGGTGTCTATGGAAAGTGTGTGCAAGTTGTGGAAATGAATGGATGAAACAACTCCAAAAAAGGCAAAAGTTGTTGCATCGGCTGTCAAGGTCATCACAACGATATTCTGGGATTCGAAAGGAGTACTGTTAATCGATTACCTGCTCCATGGGACCACGATGACAGCTGCTCGCTATTGTGAGGTGCTGAGAAAACTCAAAAGAGTCATACAAAACAAAAGGAAGGGAAAGTTGAGCAAAACAGTTTTTCTGGTCCACGATAACGCTCTCCCGCACGCTGCCCGTGAAAGTCAAGCCATTTTGAACAGTTTCGATGGGATGTTTTCGGTCATCCATCTAGTGCACCTGACCTTGCACCGAGTGATTATCATCTATTTCCAGAGCTGCAGCAACATCTTGGGGGAAGGCGCTTCGTAAATGACGAGGAACTGAAACAAGAAGTGGAAAGATGGTATCAAAAATGTATTTAGGTTCAAGGAAATTATGTGGAAAGATAAGTACTGAATGTAGCTTTCAAAATAAACCCTTTTTAAAATATTTAAACGTTTTGTTATTTTTTAAAAAAATAGTGCAAGTTACTTTTGAGACGCCCCTAGTAGTTTGAATGGATTGGAGCCAATCATAAAGAGGTTAGAGGGGCAATGAAGAAAGCCAAGCTTAGTGAACCTGGTGGTGCTATAGCATCTTTTATGTTCTCAAAAATGACCATAACGAATTTGATTAGAATACCTACCTACGATGTGTTTAACCTATTTGCGTGACAAAATGTAATCATCTCCAATGTTTTGTAGTTTGTTTGTGAAGACTACGTCATTGAGAAGTTCTGTGAGAGTGTTCAGTTTTTATACAAATATAAACTTGATAATGAAATTATTGAGCGATAAAATACATAATATCATTAAGAAATAATGGTAGAGATAGATAAATAATAAGTTTGTGTGGAGGAAAAGGCAATTACAAGGCCGGTTCGGAAACTCCCGTTGTCACGCAGCGCAGGAAGAAGTGTGAATATTACCCCTGCTTTTACGTCACCGTAGAGCAGGGGAAGACAACTTCAGGCCGTGTGACGTATTTAAACGAAGAGCCAGCTTGTACGTTCGTGTGACGTCAGGCGAGAGCAGTGTATTGCTATGCTGCCTAGATCAGCGGCGCATGTGTTTAGTTCCCCGTGTTTCACACTAGTTTGACACCAGGCTTCAAGATCTAGAAACATTGTCAACTACGTTTCAGGTCTTTGTGACCCCATATTCATTGGATATTAAACAATGTTTCTAGCAGGTAGCAAATTGAATTGATAAATGTACAGTGCGACGATTTGCTGAAGTACAAATATAAACACAAGGAAGACTTGGCTGATTGTTATAAGAATGTTCCTCAAACCAGATTTCTGAGGTTATATGCCCTTGTTGCACGGATATTATGTATGTTTGGTTCTACATATGTGTGCGAACAATTCTTTTCGGTTATGAACCTTTCTAAGTCAAAATCCCGAAGCATATTGTCAGATCACAATCTAACATGCAGTCTTCGGTTACAAATGTGCCGTACATTACGCCCTAACATTGACAAACTAATTAAAGAAAAGCGAAACGACAAATGTCGGAAAATGTCCACCTAATTGTTCTGTATAGCTCTCCTCTTGCTCAGGCAAAATAGTTATAATTTCTGTTCTATTTGCATTATAACATGACTGTTTACATAAACTAGAATTATATATATGGCATAAAGCCGAAATGTAATTGTTTATAATCTGTGACTATTCCGTAATTGAACTAGTCAGCATTAAGATTACGATGTCCCGTATCTCATTTCCTTTTGCCCGCTGTGACGTCACACGTTCAACTGGCTTGCTCTGGGAGCATGTGTGCTGAGTGGGCTGACGTCACAGCAGCGTTACCTGTCTTCCCCTGCCGTAGAGGATAATTCAGGCAAGTGCAGCAGCGCTGGGGAGAAAATTACATTGCTACGTTTTTGGCTCAAAAGATCATTACAGTATGAATGTGAGCCTTGAAAATCCCGCCAAATGCAAAGTATGTGGTGTTATAAGATTTCCTTAAAAACTTTTAAAAATACAACAGAAACAAAAATAAGCTTTAGGACGCTTCGTATGATAGAAGAGATGAAGATCACTCGTTACACAACTGATCAAACTGTCTCATTTAAATGTATCGAAAGATTCCCGAGTTCTTCAAACACCTAGAGGTCAAACGTCAAAAGCAGAACACCGACCGTCAGTATAGCTCGACGGTTCCTGACAATGACTTGCTCAACAACTTATTCTTAGCGCGGCAGTCGTTATTAAGATTATATTGACTGAAGGCAGAATTTGACATTTTTGCTAGAACGGCTCGAAATGCACTGAATCCCGCTGCACGACGATGCAAAAATATGACTGCCATCTCCACTACTTTCTGCACTATCTGACAACGGAGGTTACATTCCGAATGCCCCTTGTAGTTGGACATCAGTAGTCGAGACAGTTATACGTATCTGAAACTAGTGATCACCATGGTGCATCAAAATACACGTGGGCCAATTCTGAGCATCAGAGAGAGAAATTAATCTTAGAAATATTCTGTTTCAGATACCAATGAGCAATTTAAAATTTGGCAACGTAATGTTTGAACTTAGTGAGATTGTAATTATTTTAAATTATTTTGTTGTTTAACGACGCTGTCAATTGCCAGGATCACATCAACGTCGCCGGTGTGCCGGAATGTTGTCCCGCAGGAGTTCTTGTACATGCCGGTAAATCTACTGACATGGAGCTGTCGTTTTTAAGCACACTTAAAAACCATCGGTCTGGGCCGGATTTGAAACCCGCGACCTTGGGATCAGTAGACCAGCGTCTAACCAACTGAGCCACCCAGACCGACAGATTGTAATGAAGAAGACAGCGCTTAAATTGATAAAAGAATGAGTAGGTATTTCTAATATTCGCGTACTTTCTTTCGTAGAGATGTTATCGAAGCAGCTCGCGGTGCGACGGTGCTCGTCGCCACAAAAGGATTGCCGATTAGCATTTCAGCTACTTGTGGAAACTTTTACTACCGGATCACAACTTACACTCAACTGCAGTCACTATTGCTGTCCACGGAACACTTCGTAATGTGGACATTAATGGGCCTGCATATGTAGTGCCGAAACCTTCTCGAAGATAAGCTTCTGAACCTTACTGGAAGAAATTCTTTCGAGTCGCAATATCGCATGCAAGTCATTGTCAGGATCGCCTACTGTCCGTTAAGTTGACCCGGCCCCATTCTGTGCCTATTTATTTACTAGCTTTTCGTTCAGCACATCTTTCCACTTACTAAGTGTGAAAAGCAAAAAATTATGAACACTTGATTAAACATGAGTGCTATTACCTAAAGTATTGTCACCGCGCCCGCCGCATCTAATTGCCGACAGCCGCAATTGTCACCCATCGCATTATTGTCGGCACTACCGCAAAGGAGCCGAAGGAAAGAGACAGAGAATGGCCGCATTGTTGGGGCGCTTGCCGAAAGAGAGAAAAGGATAGAGGCTACTGGAACCTTCTACTTTGTATCTCACCGCAATAAGTGAACGTTCCTGAAGCTTCCGGAATAGTGCCTGGGAGATATAAATAGCGGTAAAGTGTGAGAAGAGGTCAGACGTAAGTGAGAGACGTACGTGAAGCGTTGAGTAGTGCCGACGGAGAACAGTCAGACGTATGTGAAGGTTGAGTAGTCGTGCCGACGGAGACGGACAGACGATGTGAAGAGTTTGCCGACGGAGAAGAGTTAGTTCCTTGTGTTACGAGTTCGGAGCCGTGCTGTTGGAGAAGGAAAAGACTTTCTAGTTGTTGCAACGAGTGTACAAAGTTACTGTTTACGGAAATAAAAGTGTTTCTTTATCTCGACTACATCTGTTTACTTCACAACCAAACCAAAAAGTTACACTGGTGTCAGAAGTGGGATTCGTCGAATTGCTTCTAGTTTCGTTACATCGTCGTTAGAAGTTGCAACGTTAGAACCAAGATGGAGGGAGATTTGGAAACCAGGATGATGGCAATGATGAAAGAATTATTCGCCGAAATGAAGACAGAAATGTCCAAGATGAAGACAGAAATGTCCAAGATGAAGACGGCAACCAACAACCTCGCTGGCGAAATGAAGACGAGAAACGACAACCTCGCTACCAAAATGAAGACGGCAAACGACAACCTCTTTGCCGAGCTGAAAGAAGAAATAAAGACGAGAAACAACCTCGCTGCCGAGCTGAAAGAGATGAAGACGGAGCTATCGGCGAAAGTTGACGGCGAACTGATTGGCGTGACGGAAGGCGTGGAAGAACTCGGCGAAAAGGTGGACGACCTCTGCCAGCACGTGGACGTCGTGGAGGACGACGGGGAACGTCTTGGCGCCCTGGTAGTAAGAGTTGACGAGAGCGTCAAAGTACTGGATGCCAGGGGCAGACGGAATAGCGCGGAGCCGGGGAGGGAGCACCTAGTGGCCGAGGCGACAGTTGCGCCCGTTTCGGATGATATGAGGGAAGACGTGGAACAACTCGGCGAACTGATTGGCGCGAGGGAAGACGTGGAACAACTCGGCGAACGGATTGGCGTGACGGAAGACGTGGAACAACTCGGCGAACGGATTGGCGTGACGAAAGACGTGGAACAACTCGGCGAACTGATTGGCATGACGGAAGACGTGGAACAACTCGGCGAAAAGGTGGAAGACCTCTGCCAGCATGTGGACGTCGTGGAGGACGACGGGGAACGTCTTGGCGCCCTGGTAGTAAGAGTTGACGAGAGCGTCAAAGTACTGGATGCCAGGGGCAGACGGAATAGCACAGACCCGGGGAGGGAGCACCTAGTGGCCGAGGCGACAGTTGTGCCCGTTTCAGATAACGAAAGTGTCCGTCTCGGGGAAGACAAAGGGGCAGTTCAGGGACGTCGTCGAGGATCCCCTGGAGGAGTGTGTCGGGTACGTAACCAACCAGGATATGACGTGGAGGACGATCAGCAGGGAAGCGCACAAGCAGGCGAGCAACACGCGAGAACCGACTTGGCGTGTGACATGGGAGGACCGTCGGAGCCATCCAAGCACCTGACGCATAGTGCCGTGAACGAAAGAATGGTGGACATCATCTTGGACGGCAGGATACAGGAGAGGCCGTGCCGAGCACGAGTGAACACGAGTGCAGTGGTGGACGCGACTCGCGCGGATGTGGCGGGGCTTGTTGCCGGACCCATCGGAAGCAAGGTGGCTGCGAAGGTGCGCCAGAGAGGTCGGCGGACATGGTACCCAGTGAGCCGTTTCCAAGTGCGCAGGATGGCCCGTCAACACACCAGGAAGAAGGGCAACTGGACGAGGGACCGTCAAGACCGGCGGTACTGTTGCAGAATTTCGAAGCAGGATGGCATACATCGTCCTACCCAGACCAAGGGACACTATCCAACAGCGATACCTAGGATCGTGCCTCCTGGAGAAGAGGTTCGATGGGATAGTCCGCTGGGGCGCAAGGGAGATGCCGCAGTGATAGTGCTGGTCGGGACGACCAGCTCTGAGGAGGGAGCAGTGTCACCGCGCCCGCCGCATCTAATTGCCGACAGCCGCAATTGTCACCCATCGCATTATTGTCGGCACTACCGCAAAGGAGCCGAAGGAAAAAGACAGAGAATGGCCGCATTGTTGGGGCGCTTGCCGAAAGAGAGAAAAGGATAGAGGCTACTGGAACCTTCTACTTTGTATCTCACCGCAATAAGTGAACGTTCCTGAAGCTTCCGGAATAGTGCCTGGGAGATATAAATAGCGGTAAAGTGTGAGAAGAGGTCAGACGTAAGTGAGAGACGTACGTGAAGCGTTGAGTAGTGCCGACGGAGAACAGTCAGACGTATGTGAAGGGAGTAGTCGTGCCGACGGAGACGGACAGACGATGTGAAGAGTTTGCCGACGGAGAAGAGTTAGTTCCTTGTGTTACGAGTTCGGAGCCGTGCTGTTGGAGAAGGAAAAGACTTTCTAGTTGTTGCAACGAGTGTACAAAGTTACTGTTTACGGAAATAAAAGTGTTTCTTTATCTCGACTACATCTGTTTACTTCACAACCAAACCAAAAAGTTACAGTATGGAATTTAGGGACACTTCATTCACATTCACAAAAGGCAGCATTAAAATGATAAAGCTATGCACCTCTAATTTGCTACCAAGTTTTTATTTTAGGTAGTGACGGTATATCTTGCTTTTAGTTCTGGGACATTATTAATATGTGAAAATAACCTTTCTCCAATTTATTTCTTCTTGACACTATCTTTACAGTTTCCTTTCTGACAGAGCAATACACTTTGTCGATTCTTTAAGTTTAACAATTCGTTTTCCAAAGTCGGTGTTCATTTTTAGCATTTGCGTTATCCATAACCTGGCTTCAAATATCTCCGGGTGGCTAGGTAACAATTTCCATAAAAAATCGAAGTCTTATTAAGAATTGAAACCCCACCTCATAAAAATTCAAACTACTGGCACATGAATTAAATTCAAAACTTGAAAGAAGTTGCCAAATATGGAAGAAGAAATTTAAGACATACCGCATGGCTTCCTTTCTTCTCGCACACCTCTTGGTCTCGCCACAGGGACCTCTCTGCTTTCCGCATTGCACGGAAAGAAGCAACAATCCGAGATGGCGGCTGGCATGACAAGCCATACATTGCACCGTGATGTGTGTAACGTCTGCCTGTCCATATGGCCCCGTTCCTACGGTCCGACCGGGCAGGTAGAAGTCCAGGCTGGTGTGCCTCACTCCCGATCCCCTGCCGTCGGCAACTCCCTTCACATCCATAGTGACAGTAACTGATACGTCAGAATAATTGAGTGTGGTGGTGCACATCGAAGGAAGCTTGGGGCCGAGCTACCCCACACCAAATGTTCAAATGTTCATAGATTATCATTGCAGTAGGCGAAGCAGATTGATCAAAGACGACATTGAAAGCGTCCCACATAAAGAAATGTTATCAAGCCTGTGGACACCTCTTCAGTAAGATCTATGAATTTATACAGTTTTTGTATTAAAATATAAAACTTTTGTTTTAATTTCAGATAGGTAATCATCTCTTTTAAACGCGCTTTGCTGTTGTAAATTGCTCAAGGAGCAGAGGTTATCCATTAACCCTAATTTTCCGGTCTCGCACATATTTTGTCTGCCAGAGAATATGTTTTAGACGTATTACTCCTCACGATATAACAATAGCGTTTATTACTTTGTTGCTGTTAGCACTGAAATCACGTGTAATAGATCGCATATTGTGAACGTGGTTTTGTTGTTGGGCAATTAGCAGCTACAGTCAGGCATTCAGAGCGTTGAACAAAGCTTCCTAACTGAGCAACATGGCTTCCTTTTCACAGCAAGCAAGGCGCAATAAACGTCACAGTTAATGAGCCATCTCACTGTTGTGCTGCATACAACCAAAGTATTATGGAGTCACAGTTATTTTGCTTTAAAGCCTTTCCTTTTTTGCAGTCTATGTATATAAACCAGTCTATGTGTATAAAAGCAAACAAAGGTGCTTACTGCAGAAAGTAATTGCCTTTATTAAAGGAAACTTTCTCTGCAAGACAAACACGATTTTGATTAAGTGACGGTTGTTTGTGTGAATGATATACGCTCACCTTCTAAAAGTATTTTGTACCGATGTTCACAGAGCTATTACAACACATCCAAATAAAATGCACTCTATTTTCACAGTCTCTGCGACGTACCATTAGGCAGGCCAAGTGCTCAGTGATTTTTTCAGTGGAATGTTCTTTTGATATTTCATTGGAAACGCATTTTTGAACGCTCCTGAAGGAAAAAAAATTAGCAATTGATCCATGTGCTGTTTATCTGTGTGCCTGTGAACATCTTAGCTCAAAAAAATTCTGATAAATACCCAGTTAGCATTTATGTTCAGTATTCCAGACTATCTGCACACAGCTTTTTCAAGTAGGGCCAGAGAAAAAAGGTTCACCCACTGTAAGCATCCGCACCATCTGTCCGCATACGCCCAGACCACATTGTTGTGTGATCAATAGAGTATTGGTGCGTATAAAGAAACTCAAGCAAAACATTTTTCCTGTCACCATTTTTAATTTACTCTTTCGTGTGAACAATTTGAAGGAAATGGAAACAAAGGTAAACAGATGATAGAAAATATAGAATTATAGCAACATAACGCCGCTTTCTTTTCATTTTCTATTCAGCAAAGTTCTCCCCGCTCTGATCAATCTCAAGGGGCATCAGTTGTACAGGATAACATTTCTGATCCTGCCATTCCTTCAGCTTAAAATAATTGCCTCCGCTGCAATTTTTTACTTTTTCTGCTACGCAAAGTAGAGGAAGTATTGTAATTCCACCCAAAAATTCAATATTGAGATTTCACCGGAAATATATGTTTTGAGGCCCCCTGAATCTAAAAAGAAGCACTTTTTAGAAAAAGAACCGCGCGCGCGCGCGTGTCTGTCTGTCTTTTTAAGGAAATTTGATCCACCCTAAACTACCTTTTACATGGAACATTTTTCGAAAATTTTTATTTTCTTGAAAATGGCTAACGATTTTCATTAAAATGTAATATGTTTGAGATATTTTTATGAAAAACGACATGTATATCTTGAATTTTATGGCTATAGTCCCTGTAGTCGTATTTACTTTGGACGACTTTTGGTTGTTACTATACAGGAAATGTAGATCTTGCTAAAATACACAATATATGTATCAATAGATTTTCTTATAGGGTGAACCATTTCGTAGATATTCCTTGTTATGTGTGTGAGTTTCGGAAAAGTTAAAACTTTCGTGAAATGGAACATCGTTGTTCATTTTTTATGTTAAGTGTGCAAAGAGAACGGAATCTCCAAGCTCTGAAGGATTTGACTATCGCACAAAGCCATCTGTATTCTAATATTCCCCTTGTACCTACGAGGAAATAAGCAATAAGATAAGTTAGACACATGTTTATCTCAACTAACACGAAGAAGATATAGGAATAAGAGTTTGTAAGAATGGTTAGTGCATGAGTAGAGAAAGTCACGTGAGTGTAACACATCAGATTTACCAGTGGAGAAAGTAAAAGGCTTTTTTTGGATTCAGGGGGTCTCAAAACATATTTCCGGTGCAATCTGGAAATCGAACTTTTGAGTGGAATGCAATGATTCTTTCTACTTACCAGTAAAAAAAAAAAAAAAAAACAAAACAAAAAAACAAACAAACAAATACATACCAATGGATACATATTAAGTTACTATTTATCACAATATTGTGCACCTATTTCCCTAACATCCTGTGTGTTACTATCTAACAGAATCCACTATGCAGTGTCTCTTGGCAGCTCAAATTAGTGCACAAATTGATCTCAATGTTCCAAAGGTGACCAAAGACTAAACTTTTTCGACGTCTGTTCGTTTCGTTTTTAGTTTGAGCTTTTCGGAGCACTTAATGAAATCGTGTCCCTTTTCTGACAAGAGCGTCATCGAGACGGAGTGTTTGTTGTCTGTCTTCTGTATATTCGGGGTCTGTTTGTTTTCCTTCTTCTCGAGGCTGATCCCCTGCCTATCGAATTCCCTCGCAAACTTCGAGTTCACTTCTAATTTGCTTTTGCTCCCCCGGAGTTCTGCAGTGCTACAGCGAAAGGAAATATGTTCAGATTTACCTCTTCATGGAAAGCGTTGACAATGCCTTTATTGAGCACACATTTCTGCCTATTCTACCATTAACAGGAGAAAAAAATTGTGGAATTTACGGAATTCCTATTTCAAACTCATGTGCACTTAATTTAATTTCCAGGAACTTCTAATATGCTTGCTTTGTTTCCCAGCATCCTTGTTGGATGGCATACTGTGTTACTCCAACTGGTAGGGATTTTATAAAATGCTTTGATTTAAAAGTAGCAGTCGAAGTAGTAAAACATTAATAATGAACCGCCAGTGCATAAAACACAGGCAGAATCAGAAATCAACATGTGTTAGAAACACTGGGCGGAAGAGTAACATTTTTACTTCCTCTACTGGTAAGTAGGGGAAGTATTGTATTCCACCCAAAAATTCGATGTTGAGATTTCACCGGAAATATATGCTTTGAGACCCCTGAATCCAAAAAAGCATTTTTAGAAAAAGGTATCTCTCTCTCTCTCTCTCTGTGTGTGTGTGTGTGTGTGTGTGTGTGTGTGTGTGTGTGTGTGTGTGTGTGTGTGTGTGTGTGTGAACAGTATAACTCAAAAACGAAAAGTCGGTTAGAAAGCAAAGTTGGTATTTAAGTTTAATTTATTTCAAGGATGCGACACGAAGATTTTGAAGAAAATAGCCCTACCCTAAGCTACCCTTTAGATAGAAAAGTTTTCGACAATTTTTATATTATTGAAAATGAGTCAAACGATTTTAATTAAAATGTCATATGTTTGAGATATTTTTATGACAAATGAAATGTATATCTTGAATTTTCTGACTATAGCCCCTGTAGTCGTGTTTACTCTGGGCGACTTTTGCATAACTGGTAAACCGTTAGAGATAGACCAAATCGTACTATACAAAACATTTAGATCTTGCTAAAATACACAATTTATGTATCAATAAATTTTCTAGTAGGGTGAACCATTTCGTAGATATTCCTTGTTATGTGTGTGAGTTTCGGAAAACTTAAAACTTTCGTGAAATGGAACATCGTTGTTCATTTTTGGTATGTTAAGTGTGCAAAGGGAAAGGAATCTCAAAGCTTTAAAAGATTTGACTATCGCACAAAGCCTGCTGTATTCTAATATTTCCCTTGCATCTACAAGGAAATAAGCAATAAAATAATTTGTACAAATGTTTATCTTAACTAACACGAAGAAGATATAGGAATAAGAGTTGTAAAAATGGTTAGTACAAGAGTAGAGAAAGTCATGTGGGTGCAACACATCGATTTTTTTATTTTATTTAACGTTGCTTTAACTATAAGGTGATATCACGATGGATCTTTCCGGAGATCCATCGTGCTCTCTATATGGTGAACAGTTAAGCTTCCAGTTCTCTCTTATACCTTACCATGTTGCTTCATCACATGTCCACAGAGGCTTTATTACCGGGCAACGGTACCTCTGCTTCTATACGTAATAGGCAGATGGCACCTTCAGCACGTTTCCACAGAGGACTTAGTGCAAGGCAATTCCCTATAAATTCTTCTTCGCGTGCGGGTAAAGAGAAAATCCAGTAGTCGGATAGTTGTCACAGTAGGGTGGTCCAAAAAACTGAAGTTTTAAATTCCATATCTCCACAAGGCTTGTATTAAGTATTTATGTATAAAAGTAATACACACACAATTTTACCAAAAATATTTACTTTCAGAGGTTACTCAAAGATAGACAAGTTTCATGACATAAGAAAAAGATAAATCCCATACAGATGCATCTTGCTATAACCAGCTGTTTCAAGAAATAACAAATGCCTACCCTAACCATACATTTATCTACACTGATGGTTCCAAAACGGACAGCGACATTGGATGTGCCATAATTACCCCAGATAAGAAACTTCAGCTGAAACTCCCTAAATATTATTCCATATTCTCCTGCGAACTTTCTGCACTTAAGCAAGCTTTAACATACATCATCCAATCTAGTGAGAGTAAATTTCTTATAATTTCTGATTCATTAAGCTCTCTCCAAAGTCTCAGAGATCGTTCAACTGACCTCCAACTGCTTCAAGATATCCACAGTCTTTATTCCATTGCTCTAAATAAAAAGAAAATAGTTACTTTCATTTGGGTCCCTTCACACTGCGGCATTAAGGGCAATGAAGAAGCGGACAAAGCTGCTAAAGAAGCAAGTCGGTTAACAGACACACATGGACAGCAAGCAGTACCTTACCGTGATATTACAAAGTACTTCTCCAAACTAATAAAAACAAGATGGAAACAGGCCTGGAATCAATCGCCTCCAGAAAAACTACACATGGTAAGGAAAGGAGACACCAATCCTTCCCCTGTCTATTCTCTTAGCAGGAAAGAGCAAGTGATTATCTCACGTCTCCGCATTGGTCATACAAGGTTAACCCAGTCATTCCTCCTCAGCAAAGGCCAGCCACCACAATGTGAAGTCTGCAACACCCGCCTCACAGTAAAACATCTCCTCACAGAATGTAAGCAATACGCTACACAACGACAGCTTCATCACATCACTGGAGACTTATCCACCACTCTGAACACGCCATCCAACTGCAGAAGGGTATTATCATTTCTCAAAGGTACGGGCTTGCATGCGAAAATATAATATGAAAGATACTTGTTGTACTGATTTGACTGTATTCTCATGTTTTTGGTAAAATAATTGTACTAAATTTATTATATACCGCTGTATTTCATAGAATAGTCGCGATATGACTTAACTGTTAAAGCGACTCTAAATAAATTAAAAAAAAAAAGATAATTACATATCTTCTTTAATCTACAAATTGTGCCTTTAGATCAGCTTTTGAAGAAATGGGAAGCTCTTTTGATGTCTGGATATAATTATTTGAAGAAGAAACTGTTTCTGCTCCTCATTCTTCGTGAATGTTTCATTGTACTTTTGGATCAGGCTGATATCATCTTCTGCTGTCTCATTTACTGCTTTGATCTGAGAGCAGTGGTGACAAGGTTATCCGAATAATGAATGATCTGACCATTCTGTGGGAGATATCTGTAGGAAAGTTGCTGACTTCATACTTCCTCCTTCAATCAATAAATCGAAAAATCAAGTGGTCCATACTGTCACAAGATTCTCTAATTTCAGGTCTTCCAACTCTTCCAATTGATTCACAATCTTGAGTCAGCGAGGAGTACCAGATATTTGTGGACGTTGCAAGTTTTTACTCTGTAATCAAAGAAGGTGATCAAGTGCTCGGAGGGAAACAAAAGACGTCTGCAAAGAGCCTTATATGCTTTATTAGCTACAGCTTTGTTAGCATAATTCTTGATGAGAGTAATAAGTCTGATATAAGGACTTCAGATAATATGCACCTCACTCCACTCTATGATATAAATAAGACAAAGTCAGGTCAATTATGTTCTTGACTTTTTGTTGTGTTAGTTTAAACTGAGATTTAGAAAAAGAAATATTTTCGGTGCACAAATGCCTTTCACTTTCCAGAGCGCATGATGTGTTGCACCAGGAGCTAGAAATGACTCGCTAGTACGTCTTCCACCACCAAAGAACAAAAAGATAATAATATTTTCCTGATTGCTGAAGTTGTAGAGCATTTGGAAAATAATCCAGCATTTCATGCCGCAATTTTTTCATTACGGGACCCTTGAAGAGTTTGTCTGGTGCTGCAGAATAATGATAGTGATTAATTGAAGACAACTTTTGTTCAAAATGTTTTAACAATGTAACTTCTGGACCTGTAAAGATACCAATATTGAAGCAATAAAGGAACAGCATGAAGATACAAATATTAAAACCAACATTGGGTTATGATAAGGGTAGTTTATCACTTACTTTGTTTAATACATATGGACCAAATTTTAAATAAATGAAAAGTTTTAGCAAACACTGGAATACAAACTGTCACTAAAACATACACATGGAATCTTTTTTTTTTTCCAGACCATCTGATCGTAATTCAGAAGAATGAAGATATTTTACGAACATCCTTGGGTGAGTAGCACAAATTGAGTAAATGATATGATATTAAGATGTCAGTAACGTAAACAAGGATAGTGTCATTTAAAGGCAAAACCTCAGTGTGATCTAAAATTATTGTAGAGGGTCGAAGTCAGGAATAAGTATAAAAGTTTAAATATGCACGGTGTGATATGGATTATAATGTAGAAAAGAAACATTGATTGTAAAATAAATTACAAGAAGTTTGCGGAACCATACAGTGAGCTTATGAAAGCAAAGTAAGCAAATAAACAAAAGTAATATTTTGCAGATTTGTTGCATTCCCCACGATACTGCACGGTTGTGAAACAGAAAAGTAAAAACAGAAAAGTAGAATTAGAAGCCGGGCCTGAAGTTCCGTAGGCAAGTAGACGGTTGCGTCAAACTCGACAGAAGGGGGAAATTAGAGTAGAATCGTTATGTGATAAAATAATGAAATTCACACAAAATTGGATTGAGCACATGAACCTAATGTGTGAGCAGAGATTCTCACTACTTGCAGTGATTACCAAACAAGAGGAAGACGAGATTTTGGACGTACTAGGAAGTGTTGGACTGTTACGTGATGCCTACTCCTTGCTGATGATGTTCATGATGATGATGATGATGATGATGATGATGATGATGATGATGACAATAAGTAGATTGTTCATTCACGTTTGTGTAAATGGTTTCATGAAATTCTAATTATATAAATATAAAAGCTATAAAACATAAATGTACAGTTAAAGATAAACTAGATACATTTGACGTAAATTTAACAGTCAAAAGGACATTCGTGGGGAGTGACCTAACGAATAAAAGTACGATTTAAAGGTATACTCTTAACGTTTATCTTAAACAATTTACTTTATGCAATTATGATAGATTCGGGGAGTCCATTGTATAAATTTGCACCTTCATGTGAAACAAAGAACTTTTGATTAGTCTGCGGTGTTGAAAATAGACTGCGTTTGAGGTTGTTATGTTCAACAACGATGTTCACTTGCTTAATAATTCGAATACTTTTCTTTTGTAATTTAAGCATCCCAGCAGGGGATTCCAAATGCCAATAGCAATATAAATACACCCGTAAATCCGTAGCACAACAGCTCATCTGGGCCAAAGTCTACCGCCAGATCGCTACGTCCTCCACATCTGCCCACCACAGGCGTCATCAGTAGGGTTCAGTGCTGTAGGTGGGGCGTGGTCAACGCCCTGGTCCCTTCCGACCGGTAATGCGGTCTTCTCAACCAGGGGCCGCTACTTTACAATCAAGTAGCTCCTCAGTTGGTCCCTCAGGGACCTAACGAGGCTGAGTTCACCCCGGACCAGGTCTCCTAGTGATAAGACCAACATAAATGCATAAAGTGAAATAATTTTAGGACTTAAATATTGCATGCTTTGGCTAGTCACCTTATTATCTATATATAAACTTCAGTCTGCAGACCAGAAAGTCAGTATGATCCAACAAAGCTGCAGACAATAACCACAACAACCACAATATTTAAGAGAACATGTGATTGTACAACCTCAAAACAAAGTAGAATAGAACACTTCATAATTTTCAAATTTAAATCCGACGAGTTCCAAGAGTATACCGAAATTTTAAATTGAAGTTTACTTTATGTTTTAGTGCAATTTTTTGTCATATTTTCCTTCTTCGTAAGGACATTACTTTCTTATAAATAAGCTCATTATACACAATGCAGCATTGTGACATTATTTTAAGACAACTTTTACAATACGCATAAGCACACCTTACATAAATAGACCTATTCTTATTTTCTCTACCACGTATAGTAGGTAGGGGACGTAATGTATTCGACCCAACATTTCCATTCGCTCAAAGCCTACTGTTTCCCCATATCCCCTTGTATTTATAAGAAAATCATCAATAAGATAATTTTTACATATGTTTATCTCGGCTAACACGTAGAAGATAAAGGGATAAGTTTGTAAGAATAGTCAGTACAGGAGTAAAGAAGCTTGTGTGAGTGCAATACATCAGATTTTTTCTCGCTTTATTTTCGTTCGCATACTTTATCAGATTCCCACTTTGTTACTAAGCTAACTTTTACGGTGAAATCGGGCTTAATTTTGAAGCTATGATTAACGATTAGATAAGGTTAATATATTTTGTGTTATCCACAAATGCAATCTCTGACATTGACGGTTAATCTGCTAGTGAGTGATACAGATTACTCGGCCATTTACCACCCATATTTTAACATGCATCAGGTGATAGTATTTACAGCTCCCCAGCAGAACTTGCAGCACCGCGTGCATTGCGAGTTAGCCAAGGAAATTTTTGTCTCTTTTTAGCCTCTACTGCATACCTCTTTCAATCTGTTCTTCCATTTCCCTCTCATCCCCTCTATCTCCCCTCCTCTCACGCTCTCGCACTCATCCCCTGTCTTTCTCTATGCCACCCTTTCTCACCCTAACTTTCACTCACTCGTACAACCGATATATCACCTTCTGTCCTTCTCTCTTCGTCCTATCTGCAATGTATTTCATGGTATACTTTGAAATGGGAAACAGAACTGATTTTCTATGAATTTAAAGAATGAACTATACTGTTACAGTGGATAAGATATAGTTCATACCCATACGTGCTTAATGTTGTTGCATTTAAATTTAAAGAAAATATCAATGCGTTACTTATGCATGACATTCTATGCATCCATACTTTATTAGTGGCTATACAAATTCTTCTTCCGCAAGCTGATTTTCATATTTTTCTGTCTATTTCACGGGCCCAAATGACCTGGTTGTTGACGACCTCTTAAATGTCATTCTCTCACTCACTTACTCACTCACGCACTCGCTCACCAACTCACTCAACCACCCACTCACCCACCCGCCCACTCACTCACTCCTTCCCTCACTCACTCACTCCTTCCCTCACTCACTCACTCCTTCCCTCACTCACTCACTCACTCACTCACTCACTCACTCACTCACTCACTCACCCACCCAACCACTCACCCAATCACTCATTCACCCACTCACTTGCTCAATCTATCTACTTCATTTTAATTGAAAAAGCTCTGCAGAAATACGTATATTACGCACTACGTTATAGATTCTTTGGGAACGGCGTCAGTCAAATGTTTAAGAACTGCATACTATTTGGTAGCTTGTAAATTACGTGCAATTTTTATGTATCCGCGATTCTTGATGGAACATAAAATAATTACAAAGTATTGAGTAAATCGAAACGTTAATAACAGATGTGTAGGAAATTGATAAGCCATAAACAGAGTTGTTGGAAATATTGTATGTTTTAAACACATCCATATTTTGCGTAGTAAATTTTTTGTCTGTCGTTTAACGTTCAGCAGCTATGCAGATGATATAAAATTTAGTCCCAATGAGAGGACTTCATAGTCTATTCCCAAAACATTGCAGATATACATTTTAAATGGTCGCCTTTAATAGTGCTATTCTACTCAAAATTAAGAACTTCTGAAACCTGTTCTATATAAACAGTGGTTTTGGACCGAGGGATCTCCCTGAAAACGTTTGGTTCGAATGTTTGTAATGTATAGAGATTAATTACCAGTTTGACATTGTGACAAATAAGTCTAGTTACTTTTTCAGTCATTTTATTACTCTTCTATAACTAAATCATAAATCAAACACAGTCCTCTATTTTATCGCTAACACAGTGAACCATTGCAACTCACAGCTGTTCTGACCTTGACACACGCTTAACTCGCTTCTATAACAGAGAAAAGGTGCTGGCGAATTCTCTGGAAAATACATATTCTCTGGAGAAGCCTCTGGCAGTCCAAAGCTTCTCGAAATCTTGATTCACTTTGTTCTGCCACACTCATAGTCATGTTTGCTCCATTGTCGTCAGATCGCGTGGTTTTAGATAGCTAACATGGAGCATCCCTTTGTGTGGCAGTTACCGGCGGCGCCACAGTGTTTTCCCACATTGGTTACTTCCTACCTATAGTAACTAGGGTAAGAATTGCAATCCACCCAAAATTTCGATGTCAAGATTTCACCACAAATATACGTTTTGAGGCCCTCTAAAACCTAAAAGCATTCCAGAAAAAGGTTTGCGCCTAGCGCGGTTGTGTGTGTCTACCTACTTAAAAACGAAACGTTGCTTAAAAATCTAAAGTTCTTATTTAAGTTTTTTATATTTCAAGCTTGGACACAAAATTTTTAAGGAACCTCATCCACCTTGAAATACCCTTTACATGGAACAGTTTTGTAAAATATCATATATTTAAGATGTTTTTATGACAAATTAAATTTATAGTTTGATTTTCTGCCGATAGCCCATGTTGTCATGTTTACCCTTGATAACTTCTGTATAACTGATAAACCGTAAGAGGCCAAATCTTACTGTGTAAAATTGTAGATCTCGTTAAAACAAAAAATTTATATTAATATTTTTTGGGAAGTAAACAATTTCGGAGATACTCCTTTTTAATTGTCAGAATTTTGCAATGCCTATAGACCTCAAATGAGGTCGAGAAAATTATCAACAACTTCTGCACATGTTTATCTCGATTAACATGAAGCAGAGAGAGGAATAAATGTTTGTAAGAATACTTTGTGCAAGAGAATGCCATATGAGAGTGCAAACACATCAGATTTTTTAAGTTAGGTGTTTCTAAATATGTAAACACACATACTTCTTTGGGTTCAAGTTGCCTCAAAACGTGTATTTCCGTTGATATATCGATAGTATCAAATGTTCGTGTAGAATGCAACACCCCTATTATGGATCAATAGAGGAAGTAATAGATTAAATGTTCCAGGTTTATTTTTAATTTGATGTTGCAGTCTCTGCTCAGAAATAGGATCCTACTCTTGTGATAATATAGCCTTTATCTAGATAAGGACTGATATAAACAAAGAGCGCATTGATACTCTGATACACTACGAAACTCAGAACAAAGCGAATAATTAACACTACTCTTAAATTTCACGTTCAGAGGAGTAGCCATTTGAAAGAGGAAACGTCCTTTGTTTAGCCCCACGTTGGGATGTAGGAATGCTAGTAGATGTTTTATTGCCTGGTTTTCCTGGGCGTCACGCCCGCATAAAGAATAAAAATAAAAGAGAGACCACTGTGTGCACTTGAAGCCAGTTCCTTTGGGATTGACCTCCCTCCCCTTTTCCTTCTCGCGACATCGCTTTTGGAGTTGTTTACATCTGCAGCAGTCGGTCCAAATTTGCAGAAGTATTCTCAACCAAAAACCCAGAGTCCCCAGATTTCCTATCCATATAGACAATCCAGGTAACACGGTTAAAGGTTCCTGTGCATGTAGACAAGTGATGTCCAACCTTGTCTCTTTCAGTCGGAGGATGAGTCACGCCTGTGGCGATTCGACTCACAAGCAGTGGCAATTTTTAAGTCATACCTAGAATTTTCTAGCACTGTCCTCAGACGATCAGTTCAGTCTGGATGGCTGTTGCATAAATGGTAAACAGTAGGCGACAGACAAAGAGTGATTAAATAAAAAATGTGGATATCCTAAAAACACACACAATATATGTCAAATAATTAGGTGTTTTATTTGTTTCTTTTATCTCTTAGCCTTGCATGGGAACGGAGTTTCAAAGGCAACACATAGCAACCAGTCCTTAAAGCATTTCGCTATCGCTTAAAGCCTGCTGTATTCCCATATTCCCCTTGCATCTACAAGAAAATTAGCAATAAGGTACTTCATCTCGATTAAAATGAAGTAGGTAGAGAAAGAAGCATTTGCAGGAACTCCACACATATGTGCTAACAAAGTTCTTCCAAATTCAACTATACTAAAAGTCTGTATCGCAATAAGTTAGGCGGCGATCCTTTTTGTGAGGCTATGCACTTCTACTTTATAGCCAAATATTGATAGCCTTCTTAAACGTAAGCAGTACCAAAGAAGTCACTGAAAAACAGATGTTTATCGCATAAGATTTGAAAGTGCTTTCGTAAATAAAACGCAACGCTCAGGTTGTTTAAACCGTCGTGACACTCCGTATGCGCGAGTGAGGAGAAATGCGGAGAAGTGGTAACTGGTGGGGGGAGCAAGTGACTAGAAGGTTATCAGAACTTGGAGTCTGCCACATATACAAAGCATGAACTTATCACTCTCGCGACAGCCCTACTTCTCTTTTATGCAAATGGACTGCTCAGTACTATTACGTATCTTTGATTCGGGACTGGGGGAATGCCAGGACGTTTTGGACAAGCTGTACGTATAGCTGAATGTACAGTGGAAGGAGGTAAATCCAACCTCCCCTCTTTTGCAATCGTTGGACATCGCTGATAAAGACTGTCCAGGTTACATGGAGAATATGTGCTCCTCATAAGAGGCCTGTGCGTTTAGACTTTTGGGGTAACACAGGGAATAGAAGTTCTAATATCCCCTGAAAGAAAATAATTTTAGAGAAAGCTCAGCCAGCATGTGGGCAAGAAAAGCATAGTAAATACCAAACATGGAATGTAATTTTCCAAGAGTTCTATGACAAAAAAATAAAAAGGTTGAAAATATTGGAAAAAATCGCCATTTCCGACGGCGAAAAACCTCTGGCAGTTGCATCATGACAATGCTCCAACGCATCCATCTCAACTGACCCAGGCATTTTTGGCTAAACATGAACTTCCGGTGGTTCGCTAACCTACCCTGATTTTCTGGTTTTCAAAAACGTATAGTTAGCATAATTGTTGCCAGAAATGTGCTTAATTTAACAATTAGTACAATCAATTTAGCCTGTGCACATACATTGTAGTAATTTCATTGTGATATTTCTACGAGTAGAAATTAAAATGTTGAACATTTTTACCTCTTTCAATCTCAAGGGAGCAATCTTAAAACCCGATATACCTATAGCTTACTCATATTATTTTGAGCTTCGTTAGACGGAAATGATGTGAAACAACTATGGCCGTTAGGTACCTTAATTAGATTATATTTTAAATATGCTGATGATGAAAGCTAGGTGAACTTCATGTACCTTCCATCCATTGCGTTATTTATCAGAAGTTGGAGTGTTTGGGAGGTGGAGCTGAAGAATGTTGAAGGTTTTAAAAACTTAGTCACTGTAATGGATGACTGACTTCAGTGTACCCTCTATAATATTCCTATTTATTTTCTTCCGTTGATGAAACTTTGACTGTCATGTTGGAATACTTAGCCAGTGCGTGTACCCCCGATAGCAGTTTTACACATTTTCATTAGGTTATTGTCTTATCTGTATACAGTATGGAACAACAACGAACAGAAGACTGATGTGTCAAATTAACGAACTGATTATAAAGTTACGAATAGTTGTTCTCAAAAGTATACGAGGCCTGTCTAAAAGGTATCCGACCTAAATTTTTGGCACGCGAAGTAGTGATGCTATGGTAGCGCCACTATGCACGGTGGCAGGAGGAACCCTAATGGGCATGCTTAATTTTCTCACCGCATTCGTATGTCAGCCGCTGGCTATAGGTCGCCAAGTGAGGTGCTGTAATAAGTGTTCGTCGGATTTAGTTTTCTTGAGCCCACAAACCGCTCGAACTGCTGTAGTTGAGAAAGTGAGGAATCGGGTACTGGGAGATCGATGTTTGAATGTACGAGAGATTGCCGAAGATGTTGGAATCAGTAAAAATTCAGCACATGCAATTTTACGTGATGCAGTTCCGCGGAAAACCTCTGGAGAGCGAAAACCTGGCAGTTGCATCATGACAATGCTCCAGCACGTTCATCGCAACTGATTCAGGGATTTTTGGTGAAACATGAACTTCCGGTGGTTCGCCAAACTCCCTATTCTCCGGACATGGCTTCTTGAGGCTTCTGGTTGTTTTCGAAACTGAAGACGCCTTTGAAAGGATCCCGTTTTGAGAGCAGAGGTAGATAATGAGGAATGCGACGGTGGAATTGAACGTCATCCCAAAGAAGTTTTTCAGAATTGTTTTCAGAAGTGGAAGTAGCGGTGGAATAACTATGTGAACGCGTAAGGGGATTAGGGTCCCAATCTCATCAGGTAAATAATTCATTTTTCCCGGTCATAGGTCAGATACTTTTAGACATATCTCGTACAGCCGTTTTTAGACTACTAACTTTGTGAATAATGATTCCCAGTTGCAAAACTAGAATTTGTGATTGTGCTTGATTATAACGGAAATGAGAAGTGCAAAGAGCGAGTTTTGTGTCCCATATTCGCAGACATAAAATGGACAGTTAGAGTTAGTGGTGATATTCACCTTTAATCGATGCGAACTGATAACACTTTATTGCATACAATTGAACCTGCACTCAAAGTTTTACGACATTGTTACTGCCTGTTGAATTAGATCTCAGGTGACTCATAGATTAAGTTGTGAACTTTGTGGTAATAATATGGTTTCTCTAGTAACGTAACTGCGGAGGTTTGGTATTGAACAGAACGTGTTTTCTAAAGAGGCTCAAATGAATGTTATAAAGAATTAATAATGACTGACTCTGTCCTTATGCATATGCAGTGTGTTTGGAAGAAAAAACAGCGTTCTTTGTATGCACTCCAGGCAACCTTCGGTCGTCGATGTGTTAATATTGTATCCTAATTTCAGTCGTTCCAGTTTTGGAAGGGCGATGTAGTAAAAAGAGCACACACGCAAACATAATTTTCTGTTTCTTTTACACTGAAAACTAAAAACTACACTTTGAATGTTTACTCCTCAGCCCCCATCACACACAGAAGTTTCTCAGTCTTCTCCCAATTGCGTCCAAACAGCGTCTATCCACGCAGGTTTCGTATTTTCTTTGTTAGCTTTTGTGCCTGTCTTGTGATTAGTGTGAGTTTATATTGCTACATCCTGTCGCGGAAAATGCGGTCAGTGAAAAATTGGGCCTGTGAAAAAAGCGGTCAACCTTCCTAGAACAGGAACACGAAGAGGGATGCAATCTCATTTACTTTACGGACTTTTCAGTATACATTACAAGTGTTAAACTAAAGTTGAAGCCTAAATGGTACTGTAAAGTGCCTCGATTAAAAATACTGACCACCATTATGCTTTTGTCAGGCTTTGGAATGAAAAAAATTATATTATCCGTCATTTTGGCGTGCTTTAAATCAACTTAGTAAGCTTTGGCACACTTTGTTTTGTTATTATTTTTATTTAGATCTTTATTATTTTTATTCTTATACTTTATTATTGCTTAGTCTTTGCATTTGGTTTCGAACTATTCTACCTATATAAGTAGCTACATTAAATACCAAAAGACATTAGTCTAGGCTTTTGAACGTGGACAATTGCTTTCCTTATTAGTAGTAATTACTTTCACTAGAATTACTCGATCACTCACAATGAGACACAAGTAAACAAACATTTCTGTGGCCAAAAGACTAATATGATTTCATACAAGGGTGAAAAGTTATCGAAAAGCAGGTAATAATTTATTGGAATTTCCTTCTCCCTTATGTGCTATATGACAGGAAGTAATGGATACATGGCCGCTTTTTACATATTTTTAACTCTAAATTATTCTCTCCCAGGTATAAAACAATCCCTTGACCGCTTATTTCGTAGATTGTACTTCCAAGACGCTTATAATAGAGGATTTTTAACAATAGTGACTTTCCTAAATGTACAATCTGCTTTCGACAAATGTTGGATTAGCCGACTACTCTACAAACTGACATCAAAATGTCTCCTAGAATAATACGATGGATAGCCAGCTTCCTTACCGACAGAACAGGGCATAAAACTCAACCGACAATTATCTAATACCATACACATGCAAGCAGGGACACTACAAGGGAGTGCTACCTCGAACCTCCTGTACATATACACAGCAGACACACCTTTACTTAGCCCAACATGCAGATAATGCTACATATTGGAGCACACACGCAACTCTCATAGCAGCACGAGGAAAACTCGAAAAACAAATACATTTTTACAGTGGACGCGCAAATGGCGAAAACAATCAACACAGAGAAAACAAGCCATTGTGATAAGAAAAACAATGGCACAAACACACAAAAAGCTACACTAACATTTAACAAAGAAACCATCAAATGTCAAAACTCAATTAAATACTTAGGAATCCACATACACAACAAACTGAAAATTAAACCACACTACACAAAACTACTAAACAAAACCAGTACACTCAACTTTAAATTATCTGGCCAGATTAAATAAAAGAGGACTTACACCACACATCTTACACAAACTCTACACGACATTTATACGACCACACTAACACATGCAGCTGTAACCACCATGCCTCTAATAACTACCGACACAATGAATAAAATAAGATCTTTCGAGAGAAGGTGCCTTAGGACTGCACACAAACTATTACCATCACTCAAGTCAAACACATTATGCCAATACACCAACACACACCAACACAACTACCATAGATAAACACATAGCTAAACAAATAATCACATATATACACAACGCACATAAGAAGCTACAGAAGAACACTCATAAATACAGCACTAAAAAATGAAAACTATACAAGAAACAGAAAAAGGCATAAATCCTCCCCTCATTACACTTACACACGTATATAACCAACAACAAGAACAGGACAAACTTGAGGAATATTTACAACACTTTCAAAAGATTTAAATACACATACCACATACACACACATACACCTAACATAGAAACATTTTCATAAATTTAAAATAATAAGAGGTGTGTGTGTGTGTATGTGTGTGTGTGTGGTGTGTGTGTGTGTGTGTGTGTGTGTGTGTGTGGTGTGTGTGTGTGTGTGTGTGTGTGTGTGTGTGTGTGTGTGTGTGTGTGTGTGCAGTTTTCTTCTTTTTGTGATTGTGTTGTAATGTTTCGTTTTACTTTCTCCATTTCTAATCAAATGTCATTAAAGTTCAGTGTGATGAATATAGATTGAGACGTATCGACTACATTGTACGCCCGTGAGACATATATGCATATATAGATGTATCAGATGAAGTTCCGCCGAACAGGTCGCTTTCTGCTATAAGGCATTCGAGTTTTGAAACAAAGGTAACTATGCATGTTTAATTTTAAACAATACAACACAAAACTCTGTTATAAATCTTTATTTAATTATATGGCACTAAAAGCATGTGCTCTGAAATACAACAAATATTTTAAGCGATCTAAAATACATGTTTTTCTCAATAGCATATGGAAATAAACTTGCTGGTCAAATATTTTCCACCATTCATAGGCTTCAAAAAGTTAAGATAAGAACAAAACAAGAACTAAACAAGTGTCTTCGAAAGATGTTCGGAGCATAGTTCATAGCACCAAAGTAATTAATGCCAACATTACGAATAGAATTAAATGCTACAAAGATCCAGGAGTCCTCTTCAGTATTGACCGTCTCGTACACAAGAGGCGTGTCACTTCAAAGGAACAAAGGTTTAGGGCTAATGAACATTCTGGCCATGATATTGGTCCTCCTCTTCCGATCCAGTGGCTACTGTGTGTTCACCAGCTCATGGTCAAAGGGGAATAAAGGGCAGGAGAGAGACGTTCCACGCCACTGTCACTGTCACTATTATTATTAGAAACGTTTCAGCAGAATAATTATATAGAATATATCCTGATAAAGAAATGCTGCTATAATTGCGATTTTCTCGGCTTTTGACATCAGTCACCAAAAATATAATACTTTATTTTGGACATCTTAATTTTTCAAGCCCGTGCCGATAAACTTTTTCATATTAGGCCCAAGCCCGTGGAGACCTGTACTATGCATGGCGGGCTATTACTCTAGTCTTGTGCTTGTTGCTGGGGAAATATGGAGGTCCATTTCTAGAGCCATCTTCTTCCATTTATTTGAACTCGCGAAAAATGCACTTGTTTCTGCAGCGTTTCTGTTTCTCGCAATGTACGACAGTAAACATGCTGCGAAGAAGCAGATATAATTTGGGTGAAGCTCAGCATAAAGATCGATTGCCCTTTCCGCGTTTCTCCTAACATCAGCATAAACGTAATACATCTTTGCTATTTCTGCATAAGTAAAGTGGAACATTTTTATAACAAACTGTAAAACTGAACGCCCTTCCAGTAAGGGGAGCACTTTAGTACATGCCGATTCCTCAGCGTGATAACCGGAGCCACAAGGCCACGGAGTGTGGTATAATCTGCAAGAGTCTCTTATCAGTTAAGTACCAAAGTGCAGGATTTTGGTTATTCGTAACATAAAGTAAATACAAGTTAAATAAAATGCGAAGAAACCGGAACGCAAGTGATATTCCAATGCTGAAGAGTTACGAGGATCTGTGTGAACAAGGATCTGACGTGAACCGACGTTTCAAAAGCGTTAACGTCCCCGTCTCTGTAACAAAACATTGACGGACATACATTCTTGCTAAGAAAATACTCCAATATAATCTCTTAACCCCTGAATTAAGCCTTAAAGTCATTCGTGTTATTCTTAGTCATACTGTGTATATAAATTAAAGAATGAAGAAAACCTGGCACACTTGGAATTTTGATCATATATATTTCACAAACAAAAATTGCCATCTGCCCGACATTTCAGGTGGCCATAAAGATCCAGAATACAAGGATATAGGACAAAGTTTACTTCAATAATAATAATAATAATAATAATAATAATAATAATAATAATAATAATAATAATAATAATAATAATAATAATAATAATAATAGTAATAGTAATAGTAATAGTAATAGTAATAGTAATAGTAATAGTAATAGTAATAGTAATAGTAATAGTAATAGTAATAGTAATAGTAATAGTAATAATAATAGTAATAATAATAGTAATAATAATAGTAATAATAATAGTAATAATAATAGTAATAATAATAGTAATAATAATAGTAATAATAATAGTAATAATAATAGTAATAATAATAGTAATAATAATAGTAATAATAATAGTAATAATAATAGTAATAATAATAGTAATAATAATAATAATAATAATAATAATAATAATAATAATAATAACTAAAGTTAATGGTAACAATCAATAATAAATTAGCTGATTTTATAGTAATAATGAGGATAATCATATTTAACTGATTTTGAGACCGTTTCCTAAAAATTCTCACAAATTTTAAGTCTTTGCCAAATTCAATAAAACGCTGTTTGATGTTGAAGCTCTATTACTTTCTAGGTTTTGGTTAAAGCTTCTCTGGCATTACACTCAAGAAGAGATGAAGATAGGTACAAGATAGTTGTGCTATCTATATTCGCATATTAAGCGTATTACTTACCGCGCTGTAATGCAATCACCATTTGTGTTAGGATATCCGGATAACGACTTCGATTTGCTAGCCTGTGCATATCGCTGCTAAATAATTGAAGTTATATTTGCCATAAATTTTACACACGATTTAACTGTCTCTACAGCGTTATCTAGTGTCATTCCATAACACTGATGCAGCAAAGTAGTTCGTGACGTGTTTTCTAGAGTGCACACATTCATTCAATTAGCGTGCAAGATTATAACTTTGATAATGGTGTCCACAAAGTCAACAAGACAAATCATATTTATGTAACAATTAATAGACATTTAAAAGTAAGATACGGAATTAAAATACAACTATGCAAATCTGTTGTGTTGCCATCTGATCTATATGGGGCTGACATATGTACCCTCAAAGCTATAGATAAAGTAATGTATCTTAGGGAGTAGGTACGCGCTTCAAAAAATGTAGATGGACATAATAGCAGGAAGTAAAAATCAATATATAAGAAAACTTTACAAAGTATGATATTAAAATAACACAGAACAAATTAATGCTAAGCTCATCTAAATCGGGCGAATAGTAGTATCACGACAACACAAATAATAAAATACGATCGATTTGGAGATAGGAACTTGGAGTGGCCAAGAAAAAGATGGTGGGATCAATCTTTGATAAAGATGTAACGGGCATATATGGTCCAGGTCGTGAAGTAGTTCATAATATTGGGTTGGATTGAAAGGGGAGGGTAGTCCACAGTGGGCCTTCGAGTGATTGTACTTCAGACTCCTGGAAGTAAGGAGTGCCTTACGGGAACTCCAGCTAGAGGCGAGTCAGCGTTAGGTCCCCGACGTGAGCTGGGGATTCTTCATCGGCTAGAGTTCGCATGTAGCCACCAGCTGTAGAGATGCAACTCCCAACCTTTCCCGCAATGACATAATAATAATGGGGCCAAGCGTGTCAACTCAGCTTCGCCCACCGGAACCCATGGACCAAACTCCATGGGCCTTTTCCATTAGGAGATGGTACTTATTTTATATGCACCGCCCCCCCCCCCCCAAGTTACGTCGGACGGAAGTGGATACACCACTTACGCGCGTAAACAAGTTTGGGAAAACTACTGATCAATGCGGTGGGGTCGACAGTATGCAAAGGATATTAAAGCGTCCCATTACCCATTTTGGGCATCGGCCAGAGGTAGAGCTGGCGCAACTGAAGCTTGCCAATCTATAGGATGTGCAAAAGACAGTTTTCGTAATGGTACCGTACCGTAACGTAAGGCCACAGTCTTCCTATTGCGGGCTCCACTAGTTTCCAGGAGTGAATATCATAGAGAATGAATGGACGGATAGAAGACAGTACGACCGGCATGTACAATGCGGGAATGGTAATGGCATTTGGCCTTTAATCGAGTGAGGTAACCCGACTTTATCCTACTAGTATCGAAGTTTCGCGCAGCTCTAACTGCGCCACCTCTGCCTAATCTTCCATGGGTATCGGTGACCACTGACCCGCCGAGTGGGAGGGGCTTGTAGTACCACGACAGAAATACCACGAATGCCAAGAGTCGGTAGTAGTCTACTGGGCTCTCTCCAGGGCAGGCAGCTTCAGCGCCAACCCTAATTACAGCTTGCAAAATCCCCACACAACAGCGGAAAGTTCCCGCAATGTAGTACGGGAAGTCGCGGAAAGGAAAGCCAACCCAGCGTTCACTAGTGACCAAGGAAAGAAGAAACTTTGAGTCAGATTGGTCGGCTACTAAGGGCCGAACACGCAACCTCCCGAATGCAAGTCCCACCCCGCTCGATAATATGTTGGCACCTCTACTTTTAAACATGTTATGAAGCAGAATTAAATTCCAGTAGGTCGGAAGACATATTCTTTGCTGGTTTTATAAATTACAGATATGTTTTACGTGTCATTAATTCCGTTTTCAACAGTTTAAGCCGTACGCTCAACTTTAAATTTAGTCGCTGTCGCAGTAAAGGGAGGACTTGGTGCGGTGCCAGCAGTTAGCTTGGTTTTGCAGCACTCAGCAGGTTGATCGTTAGTGGTGGAACTCAAGTCTAATTTGTTCCTGTATCCTGCGCTGCAACTTGTGCTGTCCCAGGAATACGTAATTTGTGAAGTAGTGATGCTGCGGAAGCAAGAATCACGGCAGTAGTGCACACACATTCTTCTCTATAAGACGGAAGTCTTCTCAATTCGTTACCATTTTGTTCATTTCATTGGAAAACAGGAGCTACAGCAATTTAACGTACCTACGTTATTCTACAGAGCGAATAAAACAACTACTTTTACCTTCTCTACCAGGTAGAAGCAGGGAAAGTATTGCATTGCACCAAAAGAATTCCATACCGAGGTTTCACCAGAAATACATGCTTTGAGACCCTCTGTATATAAACATATTTTAAGAAAAAGGTACGTGTGTGTGTGTGTGTGTGTGTGTGTGTGTGTGTGTGTGTGTGTGTGTGTGTGTGTGTGTGTGTGTGTGTGTGTGTGTGTGTCAGAGAGAGAGAGAGCAATTATTACTTATTTTATATTTCTTAAGCAATATACTCTTGCAAGGATGTAATTTTTCTCTTCTTAAGGAAAATTGAGATTAATTTTCATACTCAGATATAAATATTGGGTTTCAAATTCTATGTTATTTCCATACAATAGTACCAATAGACTTAGCACTCGGGAAACTGTAACAAAATATAAGAAAATTAAAATCCATAGCAACGAAAACCTGGAAATAATTTATGGTCCAAAACACTATATAATATAGGATGGCAAGAAGTGCGAGAAAGTAAAAAACGTCATTTTTCATTTTCATTACAATTAAATTCACTGATATTTTCTGAACAAGAATATAATATTTGTATGGGTTTATATACAAAGTACGCTTTAAAATATGACTTTTGATGTAAGTGAAACTTTTTGTTTCTTAGCATTCTCTCGGAAACAATGGAGATTTTTCTTAGCAATTATAGGGCTAGAAATATCGTAATCTTCCTTTTAATATACAATTACTTATATTAACCTGGAATTATTATGATATAACTCACCATTTCAATATGGTACGTTTATTTTTTTGAAAAAAATTGTAAACACATTTTGTTTTTCTTCACATTGAAAATTTCATTCTAGCAAACCGTTACTGATACTTTTATCATTCTAGGTCAATATCATAACAGACATATGAGGCTCAAGTGTAAACAATTTCAGTGCTGTCCTATTTATAGTTACTCCAATATTGTGGCAGCAATATACCCTGCTTTCACAAAATAGTTTTTCTGTTTTTTAAAGAGAATGTATAACAATGAAAATTGCCATAGATATTTCCATAGCCTGGCATGTATGCTTGATTTTGTTCAAAGGAATTCATTTGCAATAAATGAGGAAGAGACAATTACTTTGTCCAGGATATATTTGTCTAAGCTCCACACTTCCCCCTTTCCTTAAGTTTACAATAGACATGCTTTCGTTGCACATTTTGTTTTAGGTATAGAGGTACATATTGAAGTGATAGGTATAAGGACTGGCTTTGAAATTTTATATTATTTCCATTTCATCACTAGAAACAACAGCAGCAGTGGACTTAGCACTGAAGAAAATTGTAACAAGATATAACAAAATTTAAAGCCATAACAACGAAAACCTCGAAATAATACATGATTACAAAGCACTTTATATAATGTATATTTTAAAGAGGTGGATACTTCTTGCATAGATAAAACACCCACTACTTGTGGGTGACACAAGGGTATACAAAATTCCTTCATAATGTATAGTAAGGGACTCTAGGGGTTATTTGCAGAAAATGCAGGATTTTTATTTTCTTAGCAGTGCAAGTATGTTAAGTACATGGCATATCAATAAAATGTATCATCGATTATGAGCAAATAAAATTAGTGGTAAAATTTCATGCGAAGTGTGATAAATTGTTACGTCAGCCGTGGTGCACAACAAAGCTGACTCTGCTGGGCCAAGCTGACTCATACAAAAGGCATGGCACGTATCAAAGTCAAGCGGCCTCACACCACTCACGCGAGCAAACGCTTAACTATAATCAGAGCGGCACATGGTTGCCGAGATTACAGGAGAAGTCTCCGGGATCGGTGTAGTTGTAGATTCTAAAAAACGTGAAGTTCGTGAAAGGCCCATATTAGGCATCCTCGCTATATAAGGAGGCGAGGCAACGACAGCGGCTAGTTTTGAGTTATTTAGTCACAGATATGAATCGTTGCAGCAGACAGCGGTTTTCGTCAGTCAGTTTTTAGTTTTAGTTTGTGTGTGAATGTGTGTGTGTGCGTGCGTGCGTGCAAAGCAGTTAATCAGCCTCGAGTGAGAGACAGCGTTTTAGAGACAGAGAAAGTGAAGAAAGACAAAAAGCGGTCAGTCAAGGTTACGAGAAGAAAACAATTGTGAGTTGTAATATCACGAAAGACTGTAGACTGTGTTAACGTCAGTAAAAGAGACCTGTGTTATTCTGGATTCAGTTTAAAGAAAATAAAGTGAGAAAAATAGCTGAACTGGACTTTTGTCAATTTTTATCACGTTAGGTTGGGGAATTTTCTTTATTGCCGTGTAGTCTCATCGCTGGAAGGTTATACGTTTAAAATCTGAGTTTGGTACTTTCTAACTCAGAAGCTAAAACTTTGTATGGCTATTGGAGTCTTTTTGGATAGATTTCGAAACCTTCTCGGTCTAATATAGATAGGTGGTAGGAAAAGAAGAATAAAAGCCCATATCTTGTACAAACCAGTAAAGTGCAATCTGGATCAGGCTGTTCTAAATCCACCAGTTTGAACATGAGCACATGCAAGTACGCAGCAAAGTTGCGCGGAGCACGGCTGTAGAGGGAGAGCGGCGAAGGACGATAGCCAATTCGTCACTGGGCAAAGGTCATAAGAACCTCACCCATTCTCTGTCACAGGTCTCCGCCACTACCCACCGCGCTGTTACGGGAGCTTACCCCAGAGCAGAGCTGTGCGGCGTGTTGCAGGTTTACTCACGCAAGGCGGCGAGTACGCCGTTACACACTGGCGAGCAGCTCAGGTGGATCACATTGATCTATTATATAAGAAAAGTAATTAGAAGCCATCAGGCGGTTAGCAACTCTCCAGGGTGTCATTTCCAGCAATCGTGCGGCTAGTGCTAAACGTATGAGGTGACATTACACCTGATTGGTTAACTCTACTGTAATTCCAGAACAATAATAACCTCTACAATTTTTTGATAGGTATGATTCTAAATAAGGCATGTGAACATCTGGACGCTCTGTATATTCTATTCTCTGTGGCTTTTGAAATGTTTCTAACCTGTTATTCTTGTATAAGGCACAAAATTCTTATTTAGAAAGGTACTTTAAGTTTGAAAGCCCTTGCAAATGGCTAAGGGACTTGACATTACCTCTACAATGGGTTGTAAATGCGAAACAGCACTATCCAAAGTTTGTATAGAACAAACAGAAGTTTGCCTCCAATGTCACAGATGGTAGTGCATTCACAGACGCGTTGCATGAGATAGCATACCCTCACAGAACATTGAAGGAATTTTGCAATTACCCCAGCAACAAGCTGCATTCTCAAACTTTGTATGAAACTACGAAATTGGGAATCTCTCGTGACAGGGTTTTAAATGACTCACTTATGCTTTTAGAACCAAAGTTAGCTGTGAAATACGACATAGTAGTACACTGTATGCAGATTCTTATTCCCAATTTGGTATTCTGGTATTCTCTAGATTAACTATAAATATGTGTAATGATCACTTAATTTCTATACTTATGGTAGATGAAGCCGAAATTATAATCCGAAGGTAAATAATTAATTATAATTAATTATTGAAAAACCAAAAGGAGATTGGAATTAATATTCAAGGAGAGAAACATTAAGAGTAAAGCTGAATGTATATTGTAAGTTCAAGAATGAAAGCCGGGCAGATTGGGTAAATGATAAAATTACAACTGTTATGGGAGGAAGTCTAGATGGAGCTTGGCGGGTTGATTTTTATATAACCATGACTTGCTTAAAATTGACCGGTAAAATCATTTACTTCACATTGCCCATGCAATCACGTGATGAACGATCTTCATTACTTTGCCTATGTATTCAGGATAATAAAGGCTTGCCGACTAGCTAAAAGCGAGATTATAAATAAGAGTTGAGCAGTCGATCCACATACATTTTGTGATCTTCTGCCCTGTGCCTGTATCGCTCTACACTTTGTAGGCCCAAATGACCAAGTTGTCGACGGGCCCTTAAACATCACTCACTCACTCACTCACTTACTCACTCACTCACTCACTCACTCACTCACTCAGCCCTCACTCTGCACTTTGTACGCAAGCTTGTGCGCACACATTACTCGTCGGTCACTAAATGATGACAAAGTTATAGCGTTATAAAATTGCAGCCAATGTCACAAATTAATATTTATAATCAGATATTTTCGGCAGTTCTCTACGAAAAGCATTAAATTTGCAAATAAAGTCACATGTTTGCAAATTACTCGTTTGTTTCCATTCCTGCCAACACTCACGGATACCTTGCAGATTAAGACCTCATGCTGGAGCTAACTAGGTACTGTGACACCAAACAATGGGTAGGAGATTTCCTGGCAACCAGATCTTCTAGATGTTAGTAGCAACGCCTTCAACCAGCAGCGGGAGTGGAATCCGCGCCATAGCTATGTTTCACATTAAAATGTTAATACACAGTTTCGAAGTTAGAAAGGCATGCATGCGTAAAATTTTGCTCATGAACTAATTTCTAGAAAGACCTTATTTACGTTTTAAAGTCTGAAATAGAGGAATGCATCGAATAAACCTCTAAAAACGAAGTTTGGGCTATTCCTTTAATACCCACAAAGTACCCTGAGAACTTCAAATCCAAGCTCTACCAAATTAAGCCGAGGTATTGGCCCCAAGAACCTCTTAAAAAATCCAGTGGAACCTCTTCCCATCTGTGACTTATTTAACATCATAAACACTTCAAATTGGCTACCAACGTGAGATCATCGGCTACAAATGGGCGTCCACAACGGGAGGTTAATTTCCGTTACAAATTATTGGCGTCCAGGACGTAAACTTTTATTCCGCTTCAAAGTATAATGTCCTTCAAGGATGCAACACGAAGATTTTGAAGAAAATAGCCCCACCCTAAACTACCTTTTACATGGAACATTTTTTCGAAAATGTTGATTTTCTTGAAAATGGCTCTAACGATTTTGATTAAAATGTCATATGTTTGAGATATTTTTATGCCAAATGAAATGTATATCTTCAATTTTCTGGCTATAGCCCCTGTAGTATTTACTCTAGACGACTTTTGCATAACTAGCAAACCGTTAGAGATAGACCAAATCATATAATATACAAAAAATGTGGATCTTGCTCAAATACACAATTTATGTCTGAATAAATTTTCTTGTTGGATGAACCATTACGGAGATATTCCTCGTTATGTGTGTGAGTTTCGGAAAAAAAGCTTTCGTGAAATGGATCATCGTTGTTCATTTTTACTTTTTCTACTGGTAAGTAGGGGAAGTATTGTATTCCACCCAAACATTCTATGTCGAGATTTCACCGGAATATATATTTTGAGACCCCCTGAATTAAAAATTAAAAAAAAAATTAAAAAATAAAAAAAAATTAAAAAAAGGTAGATGTAAAAACATGTAGATCTTGCTAAAATACACATTTTATGTCGGAACAAATTTCCTTGTAGGGTGCACAATTTAGCAGATATTCCTTGTTATGTATGTGAGTTTCGGAAGACTTAAAAACTTTCGTAAAATGTAGCAGCTTTGTTCATTTTTTATAAGTGTGCAAAGAGAATGTAGTCTCAAAGCTTTAAAAGATTTGACTATCGCACAAAGCCTACTGTAGTATAATATTACCCTTGCACCTACAAGGAAATAAGCAATAAGATAATTTGTACAAATGTTTGTCTTAAATAACACGAAGAAGATATAGGAATAAGAGTTTGTAAGAATGGTTAGTGCAAGAGTAGAGAAAGTCATGCGAGTACAACACATCAGATTTTTTAGTTATTCTGTTCACACGCGGACAGATACACGTACATACATGCATAGGTCTTTCTAAAAAAGGCTTTTTTGGACTTAGGTGCCTCAAAAGATATATTTCCGGTGAAATCTAGACATCGAATTTTTGGGTTGAATACAATAGTTTCCCTATATGGAGTAGAGAAAGTAAAAAGCAACGGGATGAGGAAGCGATGGATTACGATATCCTTGATACCAGAGGTTTGTTAAAACAGATGAACGGGCTCAGATAGCTAAGTGGCGTCAAGACATTTTCCCACCTGACGTAAGCTGTATAGCACATCATCTCAGTGTTGCTGCATGAGTATGTATGAGAGAACTAACAAGATGCCTCTCACCAACACAAAGGGATATTAATGTACCTAAGAAGTTTGCTGGCAGAGTGATAAAGGGATGCTGAATGCTTGAATCCCATGGCACTGAGGCGCTGAGTATTTATTTGATTGTGAGAGGTGAATGTCTGTGGTCAACGCTGAGGTCGAACTCCCGTGCAACATCCTCCTAGGAGTGTAGTCCTACCTCATCTTAGTGGAACAGGCAAATTGTGGTACAGCAAGACACCGGGACTCCCTGACATCAATTGTGGTCGTGGCAAGAGGGAAGAGGGGTGACGAAAATTCCCTACAACTGTTGTAGGGAATGGATTATTCCGAATGATCGATGGTGGTTTCAGACGGTCTTTGTTTTGTCCATTTCCAAACTCCTGGCGCACACATATTCGACCCTGAACTCCAGCTGCCAAGTAAACCGAAGTACAACACATATACTTCTGCTGTGCTGCATAATGTTTATCCTCGGGTTGCATGGAACTAAGCTAGTCTTCAACTACCAATAAACACGTTCTTATAGCAACTGGATGATCTGTAAATAATTCTTGATAAGGGGCATTGATATGCAACACGTTATCCCTTCATGGTTTAGAACTCTCCATTCTTAACTTTTTCCATTTTTGCTTTCTTTACTATGTATAGTAAAATAGACAGAGCATTTTATTTCACCCAAAAATTCTATATGGAGATTTCACCGGAAATATATGTTTTGAGGCCCCCTGAATCCAAAAAAGTATTTTTAGAAAAAGTTCCTTGTGTGTCTGTCAGCCTATGGACAGTATAACTAAAAAATTTAATGTCCTCCAAGGATGCGACATAACGATTTTGAAGATAATTGCTTCGCCCTATAACTACCCTTTACATGGAAAATTTCTCTAAAATTTTGATTTTCTTAAAAATGACTCCAATGACTTTGATTAAAATGTCATAAGTTTAAGATATTTTTATGAAGAATGAAATGTATATCTTGAATTTCCTGGCTATAGCCCCTGTAGTCTTATTTAATCTGGATGACTTTTGCATAACTGGTAAACCGTAACAGAAGACCAAATCCTACTATAGAAAAATGTAGATCTTGCTAAAATACACAATTTATGTCTAAATACATTTTTGTAGAGTGAATCATTTCGGAGATATGCTTTGTTATTGGTGTGAGTTTTGGAAAACTTATATTTCTATCAAATGTAACACCGTCAGTCGTGCAAAGAGAACGGAATTAGAAAGCTTAAAAGATTTGACTATCGCTCAAAGCCTACTGTATTTTCATATTACCCTTGCTCCTACAAGGAGATAAGCAAAGGAAGTAAGCAATAATATCATTTCTGCAAATGTTTATCTCCACTAACACGAAGATGATATAGGAATAAGAATTTGCAATAATGGTTAGTACAAGAGTAGTGAAAGTCATGTGAGTGCAACACATCAGATTTTTCTCTATGTATTTGTCTGTTTCTTTTAACGTAAATATATCTAATTCTTTCCTTATTTCTCCATTTCTAATATGAGCTTGTCTTCTACATACTTTTACTGCTTGGAGATATTTCATTCTTGCCGCTTGTATTAATGGACTCCAATCTTTCTTTTTTGAGTGTTAATGTCTCCAATCCATACAGTAACACAGTAACAGCCGTTGCCTTATAAAATTTTAGATTTGTATACTTTCGGGTTTTTCTTTTCAAGGTATGAGCTATTATTCCACAAATATATTGGAACTCACTCGCTTTGTTACTTAGTTCTTCATTGTTTGTTTCAAGGTTATATTACAGCTCAAGAAATTATATTTCCTAACCGGTTCTTACACTTAATTATTTAAAACTATCTTAGATCTTTTCATCTGCTTTCCTATAAAGGCTTTCAGTTTTCTACTATGTATTTAAACCATAATCGTGGATCAATTTTTGTATCTGGTATATACTTATTTTCAGCTTATCCTATTTGTCGTGTGTTAACATCACGTCATCAGTAAAGTACAGCAGATATGTTTGCATATAGAATTATGCTATTTCCTGAAACTTTAAATATCAAGTTTGGTATGTATCTGACATTTTGTTTTGAGTTATTTTCTTCACAGGTACACGGATTTTTTTTTTCCACTGAGATTTTTCTAAGCTGCTTTTTAAGCCACCTACATTAAGCAGGGAAAGGTATTGCATTCCACCCCAAAATTCGATATCAATGTTTCAGTAAAAGCACTTGTAAGGTGCGCGCACGCGCGCTCGTGCGTATACGTTTGCGTGCGCGTTTAAAGTCGTATCCTTCTATTTCGTTTGCACCTACCAGAAAGTTAGCAATAAAATAATTTATGATAATGATTCTCGCGGTTAGCATGAAACACATAGAGCAATAAGCATTTGTAAGAATAGTTTGCCCAAAGTAAACATCAGAATTTTGTACATTCTTTGCAATAAAATGTAACCGGATTTTGTTTTTTGTTATAGCAGTGTATATTCTATGGAGCAACTGCTTTCTCCTCCGCAAATTATCAACTAAATCCAATGTTTTTTTTTGGGGGGGGGGGGAGGGGAAGCAAGTATGTTGTTTGATAACTCCAAGGTGTTGGTATTCAAGTACAAGGACTTCTTTGGAGACATTTATAGGATATTGATTAACATAGACAGGGCATGCTATAAGGAATTTAAAACAAACCAAATAAATGTCCAAGAACACCGGGAATACACTATGCAAAAGCAATGTTGAACCCAAATGCCACAGGAAAAAAGCTAGTAGAGAAATCCGTGTGAATGTAATACGTTGCAATTCTATTTCAGTAACACAGAAACGTGTATCAGTTCTCTGTGGAAGAACGAGCAGTGAAATACATGTGAAATTGTTATATAAAAGAAAATTAGTTGATACAATCATGTAATTGTAATAGGTTACATTTTTATTTCAAACATATAACAAATTATATGAATTGTTTTTGAAGGGCAAGTAAGAAAGTAGACGTGACTGTGTTACGTGAAATGAAAGCTTGTGAATGTAATACGCCTCATTTGTATTTGAATAACATAGAAAATTTGATGAGTGCATGAAGAAGAGCGAGTAGACCATATGTAAATGTGTTACATAAAAGAACAGCACAGAAAACTGAGTAAATGTAATGCGATGCTATTCTGTTTCAAACATAGAATTATATGTATTGTTTGTAGCAGTGAAAGTGGAGAAATAAACGTGGTTGTGTTTCGTAAAAGAAAGTGAGTAAAGAAAACTGTCTGAATGTAATAGTTGCATCTGTAGTTCAATCATAGAAAATTGTATCAATTGTATGTTGAAGGGCATTTGAATGTGTTACGTTAACAAAAAGCCAGAATACAGAACCATGTGAATGTAATACGTTGCATAGTAAAATGGATTTTCTCTATGAAAAGCATTTAGCTTTGCCAATTTTCATCACATTCGCACGAATGGTATATAGGTATTTGTACAAGAATTTCATAAGAAACTTTGAAATAATTTAACCATTACTTGGAGTTTGTTAAAAGTTATTCTTGCAACACCGAATAAGCTAGCTGATGTTAAATTAATCAGGAATGTTAAAGAAACCGGATGATGGTCTCTGCGTTGTAAGCATGCTCTGTACTACATTAAATTAGCATTGTTGCAAAACTAAATATTTCCAGCCCTTGTGCAGCCTCCGCTCACGTTAAATAAGCAAGGGTTACCAAGCGACCTTTAAAGGCCCGACAGTATCATTGTTCTGTGAGAGGAAGTGCAACGATCCATGAACCTGCTCAAGAAGCGTAAGGCCCTGAGGCCCCGCATGCTATTTAATGAGAATCTGTAAGAAAGTATCTTCCTTATTAGACATGGTCAGCTTTGATAGGCGAACGCTTGCGGAAATTCTCCATTTCTGTGTAAAGGACAAAGGGACGAGGAGAACCTTCCAGGCATTGCAGAGGAGAGATGGATGCTCCACCTCTTTCAGTTCATCTCCCTACCTGACTATGAGCATATGATTCTGAAAATAGGCTTAAAATTGTGATGTATTGCAATGATGATGCCTTCACTTAATTTTCTCTACCACTATACAAGGTGATAAGGGTCTGAGTGTGCAGACTTCTGACGTTAAGTGTAGATCATGATTGTTCAGATAAAAACTAAAATCTTTTGAACTGTTTATTACCAATATGTCGCCACTCCTTTAACGTTTACTTCTTGAATTAGCGTACAGAGGTAAAGCTTCAAAAGATGCGTTATTAATGTGTTTTCCATTGGTTGCTAAAACGTTTCGTTTAGCCACAAAATCATATTAAATAATTGCATTCTGGCGTGTCCATTGGCATATATTTCTGGATGTCGGTTTGGCAACAGCCACGCAACTTTGGCATGTGTGTAGAGCAAAAGGTCAGAAGATTGACAATAAAATAAAACTAGCCCTCCCTCGTTATTGCAGTAGCTGATAACAAACACAAACTTGGTGAAACCTGTTTTCGAGCCCTGGCCTACTTAGGAGTTTCTTTTATTGTAGCTATGAACGTATGTGTAGAAGCGAAATACCACTAGTCAACTTCGTCTGCTCAGTCGTACTCTGTTGCCAGACTATGCAGATAACGTATTCAATAAATCTCAATTGCCTCCTCTATTTTTGCTGATAGATGAAGGCGTTATTGGACTAACGCTTTATGTGTGTAATCAAGTAGATATGTTTAGTATTGCAGCAGGTGGAATTGGGCAAATAGCCGGGGCTTACACCCAACTCACCACGCATCTGTACTTAGTACTAATAAACTTTACAGTGAGTTAAATAAATGGGAGTATGCACTATAAATAGTTTGAAAATTACAATGTATGTATAATTATAGGTGGCAGAAATATTAATGATAGTTGTGGATAGCCCTCCAGAAAGCTCGCTCTGCTTTCCCCCTCACAATAACTCATCGCGCACCTTCGGTGAAAACAAACATGTATGGCTTGTGAGTGCCAAGTGCATTTGTAGCTACTAACCAACCTAAAGACACACTATTCTTATGAACTAGAACTATTCTCTGTAAATGAGATAAATATTGATGCAATGATGTCCATTAACCTGTTCTGAGTTACCAATACAAATGCCTGCTAATTATTATTAGCCATAACAGCTTCATGTTAAGGGAATGCTGCACTGAAAATGTGATTTTCTAAATCCAATAGAAAGTAGTTTCGGGGCTCATTTGCCGTGGTACAGCAGATGATAAAACAACTGACGTTTGCCTCTCTCCATCGGGCACCGTTAGAGGTAATTGACTCACGGCTGGAATCTCACTTCAATAGTGACTTACTAAATTGTAAGTTTAGAGATCCCCTTGTTGGTTTATAGGGAAAATGCGAGTGAGTTGGAGAACTTAAGGATACCCATCTGTGTAAAAAGGCTAAACATTTAAAAAATTGTCAAAAATGGATTTTTGTTTTATCAAATAGTTTAAATCTTCGGCTTTATTTTGATATGCTTTTTATAGCCTTACGGCCTTTTTAACTATGTTACGTGGCCGTCTAACTGATTGCTTGTAAGTGGTCATGTCCATTTAAATCCATACAGTTCCATTACCCTTGCTATGACTACAAACTTAGTTTTTCCATGTTTTTATTTTTAACACTATTTGCTCTTTAAAATGCTCCACACGATGCAATTTTCAGTACTTATGCATGAAATTTGGTGTATCTGCTTAGAAATAACATTAAAAAGAAATACTGAGATAATTTTTTCATAAGGTGAATAATTGCTGAGTAATTAAATATTAAAGTTTATGTTTCGAAATTTAAATGAAAGAAATTATGAATTTAAACTTTAAAAATTATTTTTATCCAAACTAATAACAAGATTAAAAAATTATCTCATCAGTTTGCTAAAATTCTATTACAGGACATAACTGAAAATTAAGTTTTTCAAATCAAAATTGCATCATGGGGAACCATTTATACAAATATTTAAAAATATATAATAAAATGTTAATATGTTAGCAACTAATCTGACTAAATATATTAAATTTAGCACAGTTACCTCTCACTATACAGTGATTGTTGTGTTAAAATTTCAAATCAATCCAATGAAAACTGTAGATTTTCAAAATTTCACAGATGGGTATCCTTAATGTCGTGTCAACACGTTGCCATGGTAGCTTACTGATCAGAACGCCCGGAAGGAGTCTCACACAAGCCTTTCCAGCCCTCTCCTACACACGGCTATTGTATGGAGGAACAATTAATTGCAAGAAAGAAGAATTTCTTCTCTCTTCAAAGCATTGCATTCACCGTAATGAGAGAAAATGATGGATAGGAAAATTACTGGTGCTGTATAATCCACAAAATGGGAAAACCACGAAAAATACCCAAAATTAGCGACGCCGGTCAAATGGAAGCTCCCGAGTCATCCCTTCCGTACGGTTTCATCTTTGGGTAAGAAACTTCTCAGGTAATTTTCATGCAACGGAATAATCTGCATATATACACAGCTGCTGAGTGTCATCGAAAGGCTTATCAATCACGGCTCTTGGGACTAAGGTAGAAGCAGCCCGCAGGGTATGCAAATTACACTTTCGGCGGAAGCGAATACGATGTGGGCATGCATTGGTTATAGGAAATCAATCTTCGGCTACTGAACTTCGTCTCAAACACATTCATCCTTCTGAACAACATACGGAACAATTATTCATTTATAGCTTGGAGCATATATAGTAGTACTAATAATAATGATAATGATGATAATAATAACAACAATAAGGATAGTAATGAGAATAAAAATAAAAATGATTATGATGATAATAATAATCACGATGATGCTAATGATAAGATAAATAATGAATAACACTAGCCTGCAACAGCTTCCGGTTGTGATGAAAATTGGGTATTTGTATGGAAAAAAACGCCCTAATTTCTTAAATGAAAACAGTTTTTCCATAACATCACAAATTCCATAAATTCGAAATTTTATAGATTAAGCTAGTCACTAGACCTATACAGCAATATGTATGCATGAAACTATAATTATGATTATTATAGGTCCATAATTTTGTAACTTAAAATGAATAACAATAACTCATTGTGGATCTTCAGAGCGTAAATACTGTATATTTACAAAATAAGCCCCTCCTTATGTTCTTCCGTGATAAACTGATAACTAGCACATCTGTCTTAAGATATATCTGAACTTCAGTCAGTGTTGCCAACTTAGCCTTTTTATGGCTAGATCTGCACTTTTTGAGAACTTATCTAGCTATAAATTTTCCAAAAAGCTACAAGTAGCCTTCCTGGTCTTTTTTCTAACCTTTATTAGCCTTTTCCAGCCTTTTTTAATTTTTTACTTATCTACTGGTATCCTTAAAATAGCATTTAATCTCGCTACTTCAACTGTTGCACGTAATCCTGTAATCTATTTGGTGAGTCCCCGAATTTCTAGACTTATTTGATAATTCCTCCGTTCCTCCCACTTCACCTCAATGAGTGACGAGTCTTCCAGGTAGTTTTTTACTTTGTAGTGAAGTGTAAGGTTTTCAGAGCGTTGTGATTTTGTGTGTGTTTAACGTTTTGTGAAGTTTTTATGTGAGTTATTTATAAAATTATTATCATGCCAAAAGCGCAAAACTTACAAAGTTGTAGAAAGGAATGGATGAGTATGTGTGATTTTAAAGAATAGATACAAGCCGTTACAACATACACAAATAAGCGTTTTGTAGGTTTTGTAAATCTGAAATCAGGGCAAAAGTACTTGATTTAAAACAACATCAAAGTTCAGATCGCAGTATCAGTGCCATTTAGTAGCAAACGTCAAACTAAAATTGCATTTAAAACTGTTAATGAAATCACCAATAGCAAAAAGGCTGAAGCTAGACTACCATTGTACATTACAACATTCTGCAATAATGAACATTGATCATCTATCACAGTTGTGTAATAACACATTTTCCTTTAATGACAGTAAAACAGTTTGCATTTACATAGAACTAAATGTAAAGACTAATTTTGAATATACTCGCGCCACACTTCACTGACTTACTACTTACTACTGACTTACTACTGACCTACTACTTATCTAGGCGAACAGAAATTCGAATCTACAAACATTTCACTGTCCAAGCTATTAACAGTTTCTATGCGTTATTATAGCACTTAAATGAACGTAATAGTGTCTACATTTCTTGGCATTGTCGAGGTGATGCTACTTCTATTGTTTTTAGTTTGATACAACTTTGGCTTGACTTGAAACTTGACCATAAGAAAGTACAAGGACTTGGTTGAGACAATGCCAGCGTGATGTGTGGTGTTAACAATGGCGTTTAAGTTCCGATGAGAAAAGAATTTGAAAATAATTCAATTATTCACATGCGTTGCGTCTGTCATTCATTATAGCTCTCACTGTCCCATGCTTCCGAGGAAACACTACCCAGAAACATTTAGTTTCTTATTCGTGAAACCTATAAATGGTTTTCATGTTGTACTCAGCGCCGCTTAGAAATATATGAGACAATAAACTGTAACGAAGGTGAACGTGATCCACGAAACATTCCAGAAATATGCAACACTCGTTGCATATCCATTGAACCATCTGTGAGTAGAATTGTAGAGCAATATCATGAACTGACAATTGGCTCGTAGCAAATCACTTTGCTATACGACACAATTGTGGCCAATAAGGTGTATGTCTTCTATATTCAAAGTATTTTTATTGAACTTCAGAAACCAACAAACGTTTCGATTCTGAGAGTGTGGATTCCACCAGGTTGTTAGACTCTTTGGCACTTTTAGTTAGGTCCACAAGTGGCAGAATAATAAATGCCACTGCTAAAATTGACCCCCTCAAGTGCAGTATTAATAGTTACATTGATCCATCCCCACATCTAGGCTTCTCGGTAGAAAATGAACTAAAGCTGTCCAATTTGTCAGACGACGCAAAGAACAATTTACCATACGATATGTCGGTTTCACGAAAAAAAAAAACTGATCCATGAGCTACAAAATAGGCTTCCAGATAATTTTGAAACTCTCCACAAAATGGCAATGCTAAGTGTCGATGAAATCTGTTAAACAACTTATCACTGAGTTGGTGTTAGCTTTGGATTTTGAAAAAAATGTTGACAAAATTGAAAACCAGTGGCGGGACGTCAGATGGACTAATCGGACATCTACTCCTGAATTCTGGCAAGAAATTAGCAAGCAGGCGAAAATCCTTTTGCAGAGTAAGTGTCACTAGCATTTTTCGTGTTAACTCTACCCCACTCCAATGCGGAAGTCGAGTAGATTTTCAGCCAGGTAAACATTGTAAAAAAACCGACTTCAAAAAATATACTTCCCACCACTCTGAGTATAAGGTATGATTTGAGACGGCAACGTAAGTGCTGTTTTTCATATGAAGTCCCAGACAAAATATTGAAGATTATTGGTACAAATGCTGCATACATGCAACAGCCTAAGGGAAATCCCAGCTGCATTAGTAGAAATGAGGCAGAGGAGGATGAGGAAGACATTTATTTTTGCTAGGTGAGTCATGCGTATTTTTTAATAATGTAGTTTTGTAATGATTATGTGGATGTTAAAATATACCTAACCTTTTCTAGCCCATTTGGCAAGCCGGTTTAGCTTCTTTTATTGAATGACAGTTGGCAACACTTTAGTTGCTTCCTATAACTCGTGGTGATCGGTAGGGTGATTTCCGGAAAAGGTTTATCATTTATATTTCTTTATGTTTAGTTCGTATTGTGTTGTGGTACATTTTTAACAATGGCTTCACCTCTTCTAGAATAAAATGTGTGAACCATCCTTTAACTTCTGTTACGTGTGTGGTTCTTTCTTGCTACAGAAGCAGAAGACTAACATTACATCATTTGTTAAAAAGGCGTATTTTGCGTATTTTAATGTTAAGCTAGGAGATCAAAATCAAACATGGGCTCCACATACTGTTTGCAAAACAAGTACTGAAGGACTAAGGCTGTGGTATAATAGAAAACAGAAATCATTGAAGTTCGGGATTCCTATGATATAGCGTGAACAAAAAATCATGTATGTGTAACGTATCTGGGTACAAAAAAAAAGTCAAAGATTAAATATCCAGATGGTCTTGTATCAGCTCTAAGACCTGTGCCACATAGAGTAGATCTCCCTATCCCTGTTCCACCAACTCAACTAAAGGATACTGAGAGTTCAGTCTTTGGGTCAACAGAAAATTCCAATGTTGATGAGTATTTTCCAGCACACACTGTTGAAGTTTTAGTCAAGAAAAGTTGAACTACTTATTAAGAGACCCAGATATTACCAAGGACAAGAGCGAATTACTAGGATCGAGATTAAAAGAGAAAAATATGCTTATCCCAGACACCACATTTTCCTGGTATGGTAAAAGAGATAAAGCATTTACCAAGTTCTTTAAGATGGAAGACCAGCTTGCTTATTGCAGTGATGTACCAGGTTTAATTCAGCATCTGGGAAGACCAACATATGATAGTGACGACTGGCGTTTATTTATTGATGCTTCAAAACGAAGCCTAAAAGTCATTTTATTGCACACTAGAAGCGGATTTGTCTCAATACCACTTGCACTTTTGTTTTCCTAATCTTGAAATGTTGAAACCATTTTAGAAAATATTAATTACCAGGAACATCAATGGCTGTTGTGTGGGGACCTAAAGATAGCCAGTATCTTACTAGAGCAACAATGAGGTTATACAAAATACTCATGCTTTTTATGCGAATTGGACAGTAGAGATAGGTTTAACAATTGGAGAACGAGAGAATGAGTGCAGACAATTCTTGACCGATTTGGAGGAGTACTACCCTGTTGAAATCACATCTTCATTCGCTCTTGCAGTGGCACATTCTCTAATAATAAGGGTAGCTCATCATGGAGGAATTCCAGGTAGCGTGCTCCTGTTAGGTGCCCCTCGAAGAATAATGGTCCAACAAGCTGGTCGCCCAAGATTCCACCTAGACATGATTCCCCATTGCTCTTGGAATGCTGCCTCCCTTACCCAGTAAGGATTATCAACATTACAATAATGCATATTGTGGCGATTTACGATTCCGTCATTGTGTAACTTTGATTCACCAGAAAACAGGATCCTGGATACGAATGCCACATCATTTGATACTCACTTTAACAACCATTCGTAAAAGATCACTCGAGCTTCGAAATCTCTCCAGAAAAGTGCTTGGTGTAGGTGCAAACGATGAAGATGAAACTTATTAATTCAATATTGGCACTACAGAAGACTGGCTAATCTTCACCTCCTTTCGACATTTCTAAAGGTGTTTGCTATTGGTTGTTGTTGTCTATTCGGATACATCTCCCGGTATAGATGCTGATATATACGATTTAAATTTTACTGTCCTGACTTCGCAGGCACTTCAAAACTAGATTACTGTAAATTTGGTTTCCAAGTTTTGATGAACATTAAAAATGTGTATACTGCTGAGACTCGAACCTATGTCACGGGGAGTTAACGCACAGTACGCGTCATAGTCCTATTCAGCTATTTTGAGACTTGTCTGAAAGCACATTCCGAGTTCAATAGTACGACTTGTATGCCAGTCGCTATGTTATTGCCACCTCGCGAGTTTTCGAACTGGATTTAGCATTTTAAGACAGCCTTAATCATTTTCTGGGCGTCATAATATAATTACTTAAATGACAAAAGCTATTATACATGTTATTTGAGATACACAAGACGTAGTTTACGCACAAATTTAAATAAGCCGGTCCGGTCCGTTTTGACTGTGCGGGTCCATGACAGATGCCAAATTTTTGCCTAACTTTTGGCAACCAACCACTGCTCTAAGTATAACAACCCGCCATTTTCTTCTTAGCTGACGTTGTTAGTGCACTCGTATGAACGATCCATTTTTTCAGAGGCGTTTACTGATTTTTGTTGCTATGTATACTCGAATAAAAGGTTTGTAAATTCGGCTGGAAACCGGAATTCGCTCTCAGTAAACGAGTCGTACATTTTTGAGGTGTACTTTAGCCCCTTATACTTGTTATAGACTTACAGAAGACTGAGACGACACTCAGTTGCACCCCGTAGACCAAAAACAAAACAAAAGATAAAAATTTAGAGAGGGCAATGAACGACCCGCCGAAGAAAAAGTCCTCTAGTATCGAATACTCTTTCGTTTGAGCAAGAATCCACACCATACACCACAAAACCTAGAAGCATACCTGAAGGACGAGTAGTCGGAATGACAGGGAAAAACAACAAAAATCCAAGAGTGGGTGGTTGACAAGAATCCATCTCGGGACCAACCGAATATGAGAGACAGGTTGCCGTGGAGCCCTGTAAGCGGAGAAAGTATTATATTGTGCCCAAAATTTCGATACTGTAGAGAGCAGATTATAAACAGGTGTGTGCAGCATTATTAGAAGTTCCAGTAAACAGCAAACGTGCTATTTAATTTCCGGATCTTCCAGGATACGCCAGGATGATTTTCAAGAATTTTCCTACACTCCAAACTACTGTTTACATGGAACATCATTAATTGCCCCCATTTTGTACTAAAGGACTTTTGATTAAAATACCCCATGTTTAACATATTTGCATAGCACACAACCTGTCATGTTCTTTGCATTTTGAAAGACTTTTATGCACTTGGCAAACGGTGAGCGAGAAATAACATTTCACTACAAAAATATTTATCACAGCTCATGTCAAATATTATTCACTTATATTGTTTGTTGCGTTTTGGATATGTTTATTATTGCTTAGAATTTTAATATAGTTATGTTTTCTGGAAGCATTAGATCAGTATTCGTCTTTTCTCGTGGTAATATAAAAACTAGGGAATTTTGAAGGCACTTTGTAGTGATTCGCTTTTTTAAATCTGACTATAGATTTTTCGAAACATATTTTAACAATCATAACACCACGCAAGGATTACATCCAACATCGTAAAGTGTTGAAAGCTAATCCAGGTCAGATATCCATATCATCAGAATGCTGACAAAGAGGGCAATACCTTTAATAACGCGGGCAATCGCACCCCATGGTCTTTCTGCCACGATGGTCGGTTGGGTTTCTCTGTCTGTTGGGGCTGTCACGTCTGCCTGTTACGTCGATTATGTCGACCATCGTAGCCTTTGACAAGGTAAGTCTGTGTGTTCTTAAAACTTTGGCCCGGGCTTCGGCCTTTTCCCAACTCGCTAGTTAATAAAATGTCTAGTCCACCCACTCAGGGTTAGCATGCTTTCTTAATCCTAGATGGCTACCAAAACCTCCCCAAACCTCTCACAAGTGCCTGTACACCTCTGAGCTTACATCTGAGCTTCGCATCTCTCCCGGTGAGAGGTCTGTTGGAATATCATTCTTATAGCTAAAAGGAGAATATGTGTAAACGTGTAATGCAGGTTAATTTCAATTATGAAGAAGTTGATAGAACAATAAGGATTTGTACGAATAATGTGAAGAAGAGTTAGTGAATCAATGTGAGTGCAACATCTAAGATATTTTATCATACTTTAATGACTGTTCTAAATAAACATACATAGCTAAAACTGTCTATTCATTTTTCCTTCCATTTTAATTGAAACGCAGGACTCCATCATGCTTGTTAGAACACTGAAGTGTGAGTGAAAGTTTGTAAATCAATATAGGAGACTATGAGTAAGCCTTGAAGCCTGCTGTTACATAATGAGCTCTTGAAGCGCGAACTACCCTATTCCAGTATTAAGCTTTCCTTTAATATGCTATTTAAATTTGAGGATTTTGTGGTAAGCAGCTATTGATATTTACACTGCAGGAAATGTAGGATTAATTTTCTCCTTATAACTTTCCTTCATTAGCTGCACAACTGTATTCTCTCAATATTTTGGTACAAATGAAAGCACACGGACATTTATAATCCGTACCGGTTTCAGAGGAGAATTATATGAACCTGAAAGACCAACGGTTTTTAAAGCTCTTTACCTCGAACAGGTACTTTTATTTAAAATACCGTAGTAGTACGAGAAAGTTTACCCATGTAAAATTGTGAATAATTCATTAAATTAACAGAACGCTCGTTTACCGGAATAATTATTGTTGATGTATTTCAAATAGTAAGCATGTTTTTGTTATGTTTACGGGGAAAGTGTTGTTGAGCAAATTAATGGAATTAAAAAAGTGTAGCTATTCTGCTAGTCAATAGCAATCTCATTAGAATTTTTTTATTTTCCAATAAAAGTATCTGATGTGGGCCCTCGCATAACTTTCTTATTCTTCAATCCATTCATTTGTTAAACGATAAATTAAACTATTTTACTGTTTAACGATGCTGTGAGGACGTTCACATTCTGTTCTCTTTACAGGTTTGGGAGATAAAAATGAATAGTGACTTTCCTTTTCAGAAAGTTGTAAGCATTGACAAATTCAAATCCATATCTCGGAAATGCCTTAATTCACGTAAAGACAAATTTACATAAATCGTTCGTTCTAACGAGATCGAAATTTTTCGACAGTTAGATTTTGTCCATGTGTTACGATTACCAGTTACCTATTGCTAAAGTTATCCAAAATGAGCACATTCCCAGGAAATTAGAAATGTAGTTTAATCAAAATCGTTAAACATTTTAGCAAAGGCAACTTATAGAACTGTCAACATCAAAATAAGGTAAAGTCAGAACATAATTTCAACATATTTTTAATAACATAATTCATTTGGAAATTTACCGTATTTAAAGCGTATTTATTTAAATATAATTGGATGACGTAGACCATTAATCACTGCATAATTATTAGATAGCGAGCTGAAATGTATTCGATAAAATAGCATTGTTGCAACCATTTTATAAAAACGGCCGCGATTGGTCGATATCAGAAGCGTTGCTTCTGTAGAATAAGTCTGTAGAATACATCGTAATAACACAGTGGATGTTTTGTAAGTTTAAAGCACTTCGGAGTTCTGTTCATTGAGGTCACATGAATCACAAAATAATTCTCTCTCAGTTATGACTAGGGCCCGGATTTTTAGGTTCTTAAAATTAACGTTTTAGTTATTTTTGTATCTTAAAAAAGGTTATTTTACTTCTTTTACCTCGTGAAATAGTTTTTATATTATTATTTTCTATTAGTTTTATTATTAATTGTCCTCTTTTTATAGCAATGTTGCTTATATGTCCTGTAGATCCTTTGTGCTGCTCAAAATGCGATTTTTGGTCAGAGGGCACCTGGAAAATGCGTAAATAAAATTATAGTTTATACGCTATGTGCATTATAACAGGTGTTTAATCCTTACCTGCATTCGAGAACAGGTCGTACAGGTTCTCCTGTACGGTATGTTTATCTGCACAGCACCTAGCCGCTTATTGCGACCTTATCTGTGCAGTATAAAAGGTGTTTATATTCGTTCAAGCTTTTGTGTCTGTGGGCATGGCTTCTTTCGCTTTTGGCAGATTTGGCAAAATATTACTTTGCCATCTGTGGTGAAGTTCGGATCGTTACCTATCTACTGACGAATCAACCAACTTCAAGATGAGCTGACTTTAGGCATGACACTGGCTCCTTAAATTACCTGCGTAATCTAAGGAAAATTGACTTCTAACGATGTAGTAATTGTATGCATTAACAATACACGATAGTCGACTGAACACAACGGATACTGTTTTTAAACTGATTGGTTTGAGTTTATGGTGGATTCTTCTAATGAACCCTATCCCCTCGACAACAATCCCCGCATTCCTTGCTTGCAACAATACAGAGCTTGGTCCCACATACAAGTCAGTTGCCTCTTGTATTGTTTTCAATACTCCTCTAAGCATACATAAGCGAAAAGACGTAGCAAAGATGTAACACTCCAAGTCCATTCATAATTTCATAAACATTTCATTTTCCCATTTTAAAATAGTTTTTTTTTTAATTTTAAAATAAACAGGAGATTTAGGTTTTAAAGTCTCATTTAGCCATTTTTAGGTTTTAAAGTCTCATTTAGCCATTTTTAGGTTTTATAAGATTCAAGTATGTGGCTTCGGTGATCATGAAACACATAATTAAATTAAATCACTGCAGTTAACTATCAAGGAATAAAATAGTTAAAAAACTAAGAATCCGGGCTCTAGTTATAACACTGCAAATTATTTTTTAATTGTTCAATTTAAAGCAATTCATAACGTATAGCCATTTAATTGTAATGGTATGGTTGTCCTTGGCATTTTCACCTCTGGAAGATATTTTGCAGTGCTGTTAGTCCGTATACAGTAGTCTTTCTTTGGGGTTTTGTACGTTAGATGTCGTTCTCTCTCTCTAGCTGTCTCTCTCTCACATACACACACAAACACACACGCACGCGCACACAGACACATACATCTACACTCTCATTCATGCTTTCGAACTCTGGAGAGGACAGGCAGTAATCTTGGTGATGAAGAATTCCCAATCCTAGCTAAGAATCAAAAGATTTTACTAAAATACTACATATTTTGTATATTTTCATAAGAAATGGAAAGTTCGTCTTGAATTTTCTGGAAAAATGCTCTGAAGTTGACTCTGGATGACTTCTGCATAATTGTACGAAATAGACAAATCTTAGCATTTGCACAAAAAATACATTTTTTGTGCATTAAGCATTTTCGAGATATTCCTAGTTTTGAATTTTCCACGCAAACTTTTCTTAACTGAGAAGCAGTTGTTCTTCTTCCCCCCTCCTGGCCATGCAAAGAGAACGAAATGTGAAAAGCCATCATATAAAAATAGAACTTAAAAGTTTTGGCTATCGTTTGAACCTGCTGTATTCTTAAAGTTATATTTCATTGAGGTTAATAGTAATTCAGAAAAAAATAGACAAATCGGTGAATATTAACAATTGCCGAGTGATCTTTACTTTTGTAGAAATTGTGAAATGTCTGTCAGACCGCCCGCGCCCCCACAGCGTAAAAGCTCCGAATGTATCGTAGAACTTCGGGGCCACTTTTCAATCTGTTCCAAATGAAATGGCGAACACTGGGTTGGAGGATTTGCAATAAATAAACAGTTGAAAGATTCATCAGAAGATTCTTTCATTAGCTAAGGAGACTCTGTATAGCCAACAAGCAAGAGAAGATTGCGGAGAGCTCTTAGACAAGAAGTTAATAAAAATACTGAGATCAATATTATTCGTGTCAATATAACCAACTTATCACAATGTTGTCCAAGACTTTTTTATTTTATCTACTACATATAATAAGCAGAGGAAGTATATTCTATTCCACCCAAAAATTCAATGTCAAATTTTGCCAGAAATATATGTTCTGAGACCCCTGAATTGAAGAAAATGCATTTTTAGAAAAAAGTCCACGTATGTGTGTGTCTGTCAGTCTGGACAGCACAATTATTAAAAAACGAAAAGTCTGTTAAAAACCAAAGTTGGTATTTAAGTATAATATCTTTTAAGGATGCGACACAAAGATTTTGAAGAAATTTTATCCACTCTTTACATGGAACATTTTTCGAAAATTTCGATTTTCTCGAAATTGGCTCTAATGATTTTGATTAAGATGCCTATAGTCTATGTAGTCCTGTTTACTCTGAATGACGTTTGCATCACTGTTAAACTGTAAGAGATACACCAAATCTTACTATACAAAAATATTCCTAATAAAACACACAATTTATGTGAAATAAATTTTTGTGGAGTGAACCATTTCGGAGTTATTCCCTGTTTGCGTAAGTTTTGTAGTACTTAAACTTATATCTTACACTTAAAAAGAATCTCAAAGCTTTAAAAGATTTGACTATTCCTTGCACCTACAAGGAAATAAGTAATAATTTTTGCAAATGTTTATCTGAACTAACCCGAAGAAGATATAGGAATAAGAATTTGTAAGAATGGTTGGTAAAAAAGCAGTGAAAGTCATGTGAGTACAACACATCAGATTTTTATTTCTACTGAAAATGCCTAGCCTTATGCGGGTTGAGGCTCGGGTTAAAATTAATTAATCTTTACCAGACTTCGCATAGTATGTTTTATAATGTAATGGAGCAGATTTATGGTGTGCCATTATAAAAACTCCAAAAAAGAATTCAGATATGAGCTAAGGGCCACCCTAGTGTACATAGATGAGATGCATTGTTAGCCTTTCCATAGTTCATGTAAAGCAAATGAGCGGGCCTAACATCTTAAAATGTAAAATGGATTGTAGTAATTGTATGTTATTTATGAAAATAGTTTCTGCTTAGCTAGTTGTATGAGAGTATTTGTTATGAAACTTCCGTGGTTATGACAACGAAGGTTTTTTACGTTTACGTTAATCAACATTTGGTGTTTAAGTATCCTTATTTAAATTAAACTTAGGTACAATTTCGGATAAAAATTAATACTAATGTTTACAAAATAAATTATTTTAAAATGCAATAAGCGTAGTACATAAACATAGTATTACACTTAAATTATAATATATTTGTTAACGTTTATCTTCGATAGGAAAGTATATTATTCTGTTGAATTTATATATTGAGTGTGGCTGACAAGCGTTACGCCTATGAGCTATGAGATAATATGCTAAAGTTCGGAGGGAGGATTTGGCATCTCTACCTATGGAAGATTTTTTTGTACACAGAGCTCAAATAGTAATAGACATCCAATTTCTGATAGTCTGTAGGGGCATTTGCAGGATGCATCTTCTGATGTCGGTCTCCACTAGTTTGAAAGAGGACACATTAATCCCCTCCCTTCCAGTTGAGGGAGGTGGCTGTACATATTCGTAATTAGCCAATGAGTTGACAACACCAGCATAGGAATGCTCTATTGGTTCAATACAAAACACAAGGATATAAAGTACCCTACAAACGCTAAGAAATGAAGTACCCGTAAGAAAGCACTGCTAATTTTTTTTTCCCCGTGTTGTCCGTGTCTATCCGTTCCGGAGGGAGGGTTGAGGTGTGGCTGGACCTAGGAGACACGACAGCAGAGGGTAGATCCCGATTAAAACCCCTTGGTGAAAGCTCTCCCAGCCTGCTCTCCACCTTCCAGCGGGATTACACAGAGTATATTTCCTGCAGTGCAACGCCGAGACGCGCTACCACGTACAACCCTGAAACAACCAAACAAGATGAAGCTAAAGTGGAACGAGAAGTGAGGTGAAATAGAGAGACGGAGCTCAGGGGATACAATTAACGTTCCCCTATTCGCCTAGCGACACAATGAAACTCCCAAAAATACTATGGGTCAAGAAGATAACTGCAGGGATCGAACCGGCGACCTCCTAATTTTAGTTGCCTAGTTACGGCGGCGCCATCATTCTCGAAGTTTAAGTATCAACTTTTTGAAGCAAACAACAATACTGGATTATTGGTTGTGCCGATTTTAACCTACAAACGCTTTAGAGAACCTCGTTTGGTAAACTGCATGACACTTAGGTAATTTCGTCTATGAAAGAACATTTTACCAAGCTTAAACGAATAAATACATGCGATGTTTTACAGAAACCAGCATTGCATGAAAGGAAGCATTTAAAAATGCCATAATTACATCACCGTTCTCATCGACTGTTGGCCAGACTGTTTCGCATATTGTGTTCACTGAGGAGTCCCACTCAGTTTTGCATCTCCAGAGGGTTAACTACCCAATTTCGTGCTGATAATCCCTTCTGTCCGGATCAGTATCCATAATATCCCACAGCGTTAAGTGTAATCAGTAGAATTAGTCCCACAAAGGGGACCAGGGCGTTTCAACGCGATCCGCAAGTATAAAGTGCGGATACTCTGAAACTCAATCATCAACTGACCCCAACTGTGGAGGACCCATTCCGCTCCTCACTGTGTTGCATAAAAAACTCTTGCTACCGATCTGCTAATGTCCAGTTTCCATGCTTCTTAGTCATTAATGAGTTAAATCCGAATCATGTTGCAGAATATTGCCTGTATATTGTTGTAATTAGCTTGCTAACTATTGGAGGACTCAGTCAAGTGTAGGTCATGTATGCCTTCGGGAGATTTCACCTTCAGCTTGACTTTAGGGTTTTCATGATTTTCCTTGGTCGGTGGCAAATGCTGGGTCATGTTTTCGTATAATATAGTATAATACAACATGATATTTGTTTGTGTATTCATTTACACAGTTTTACAATGCATTACACATCTTCCTGTTCCCAAAGTTACGTTTTGATATTTTTTCCAATATTCACGATCTTCTCAATTGTCTTCTTTTCAAAATCTCCCATGACATTATTCAATGTCTCATGAAGCTCATGTGTTATATAAATTTTATCATCCTAATTTACTCCGTATATTTCTAAGACAGTGACTTTTATTCCAGATAAATCTATATTCAATTTTATTGTTTTGTTTATAACTTCCCAACTGCTTTTATATTTATTTTTTATCATTATTGGCATTCTCCCTTTCTCCCTCTTGCTTTTGGGTATTGCACTGTATATATGTAACACTCTTTAACTTCTGATCCAGATCCCTGTTGTTTGGTTTTGGTAAGTACAATTATATCTTGATTCATACGATTTAGTTCATCTTGTATTTCTTTTAATTTACTTCTCACCTCTTTTATATTCCACCGTCAAATTCTTAATGTGCTTTCTCTGAGCTTTTGTCGTGTTCCTTCAATACCGCCCAGGGATGTTACTATGGGATTTTTAGCATATGCAGTTTTTATGATTACCCTGACGCACTAATCCTCAACCTGGAGGACCAGGTGATTTTTACTCAAGGTTGTCCTGCTTTAGCCTTTAACGAACCAACTACCAAGGCAGCAGTATCTGTGATCCTGGATCAGCCACCTTTCCAGGGTATAACATAATACAATAAATATGCTACCCCGATATCTAGGTTACTATACAGGGCCATATATCCAAATTTCCCATTTATTTCCATGTTAAAATATCATTCTCTTATGAATACATTATTTTCTGAGATAATTCGGTAAACTACTCCTAAAAATAAATATAAATTAAGTACACTTCAATACTAATTTACTACTTTTACTGGTATCCAGCAAACTTGCTAAGATACCGGCTGCTTTTACTACTCTATATAAATTTTATATGCCAAAATTTTTCTAAGTAATGTATAATAAGCTACACTAATACTCAACACTACATTTATTAAACGAACTCAATTCTAAGCTTCTAGTGTTATTGACATCCGCATTACTGCTCCTATACCAAGATTTCCTTTACATCATTTGCCACTCTTCCGTTTCCCTCTTATATTTAAATGTGGTTCAAAGTTTCGTGGCATATGGCGGTACCAGAAGATGCTGCATATGCCTGCTCAAATGAAAGAGCATTCCCCATGGACACTAGAGGTATGCTTATTCCATGATTCTTCAGCCATTTCCCCTAACTTGGACTTTAGTCCTACTTCAGGGACTCCTTTCTCCATTCAACTGCCAAGTGGGAAAGGGCAAGATTGTTAAACAAAATTAAATATAGGAAAATTACAATGTATCTACCTTGACAGGAAACTTACTGTCTCGTGAATCTGTGTGACTGGGAAAGGAAAGGAAGTGCTGGTTATATTCGATAAAGTAAGATTTACGCAAGAGCGTTTAACAAGTATATATGTATATTGGGTAAATATATTACATACATTAAACAAAATGAGGTAAAGCTAGCTTGAGAAATATTACAAGAAATAATCTAGTTAACACGGGAATGAAGTTCCCGTTTGACCTAGTCGCATTTGACTAGTCTTTCAACAAAACAATACAACATCCTCTGTTACTTCTTGAATTAAGGACATAGATAAAGTGTTTCTTAAAACCTCATGAATTAAACTTGGTCTTTCTGACACAACACATAACACGTAATGAAACATGAAAACATTAACCATGAAGCCTGACTAGTACTAATACTGTGTTATACCACATTCACTCATTAACAAGAACCTTTAATAATTACGCTTTTCTCAATAGCAAAACTTAACTGTGCTTACCATTAAAAAATACAGAATATGCCCTTACAATACCAGCCTGACACTTGGTATAGCAAAACGTAATAACCAGCATTAAAATACATACACCGTGCCTGCAGACCCTTACACAATACAAAATGGTCGGAGCAAGTTTCAAGTAAAAACAACCAAGTGAAAAATACTGCATTTAGAGCAATGCTACGTAATTTGGAAAAAGCCAACACAGCCCAGAACAGCTGGGGTTTGTAAGATCCTGAACTGTAGATTGAGTTAAGAACAAAAACAGAACTGCGTTTGTGCGTACATTTCAGAAGAAAGATAAAGTGACAGAAAAAGTAATTAGACGATATTCTATATTTTGTTATAATAACTTGCAACTGTTTACATCTCTGTAAACTTCATTTGTTTAATGACTTTCTTTGTCAAAGTGGAGCGTTCAGCTTCTTACAACAGAGATTGGACAGCTAGTTGTTTTACTTTTAGCTTTGTTTAAAAAAACTCTTTCGGTTCTAGTTGATAAATGATTGTATTGTTAAAGGTTATTTTGTACATCTCCGCTTTTTATATTTCCAATTTTCAATCTAAATAGTTAAATTTGTGTGGACCTGTTTTATTGTTGTATTATGTATTATTATTCTTGCTCTTGTTACACATATCCTTAAGTTAAATTTGTTTTTTAATTTTATTTAAGTGAAAAATATACATTTGCATTAATTTTGTATTTATGCAAATAATTAGGTATCTCTAGATGCTGCACAAGAACAAAGCAACGATTGCCACATTCTTATTTGGCGTGTTGTTATCTCTGGCTTTCTTCTACCTTGTTCTCCAAGAGAAGTAACACTCACCGTTAATTAACAGCTGCCGGTTGTCTGAGACCCCAAATCGGCGACAAGTGAACCGTAACCAGCCCTTGACCTCGTTTGTCGTCGCCGCTGGCTTTTTGGTCTCTCTCTCAGAACCCGATTACGTGAGCGTTTTTTTCCCCTTTCTTTTCATTCCTTAAAGCATGTTTTGCCAACTGTATTTCTTGCCAATACCATGTAACTTCGTATGAGATTACTATGTGAAACTCAAAACAAAGCAATTCATCTTCATTGGCTTAGTGTAAATGTGATAAATGGTATGATTTTGCATGCCTTTTATTCAGAGTTAGTAGCTGAGGATAATGCCACCAGAGGGTCAGAATAACATTTTACATTCAATATTCTTACTTTTTTACTCCTTACTGTGACAATGGTAGGTAACGTTTTGGATCCTGATGAAAGAATGTTGGATTACTAGAGCCCGGATTTATATGCACTATAAAGTATGGATATGTGCATACATCTACGCACCAAAAACCTGCTAAATATGCTCTAAAAACTTCAAAATATGCACAAAGAATAAAATACATTATTTTAACTTTTTCACGTTTATTAATCGTGATGAAGTGATCAAATTGTCAGTTTATTCTTAAACAAAGCCATTAAACATTTTTTATTATTTATTACTTCACTCTCTCAATGTATTTTGGCATAAAAATTAAATGCTTAAATTAAATATTTCAACTTTCAGATATTAATTTTGATAAAATGAAACGATAAATTTATTCTTAAATTCAGATCTTAACAAAATTAATATTTTTTACTCTCTCTCCCTCTCAGTGTATTTTATCATTCACTGTTTCTATTGATATAAACAAGTATTTTTTACAGTTTTCTGGATGAAGCGATTTTCTTCTGTCGCTTAAAATACTTTTATATGAGGAGAAAGATCTCTCTACTTCACACATAGTCACTGGAGGGTACCGAAAAGAGGCTGTCACTTGCAGAGTAATGCTGTTTTCTAAACTATCCATCCAATCTGATTTAAATTTTAGTTTCATGTCCGCAATATATAGATAATATAACAGTGTATGAATTTCAGCCCAATATCTCCATTACTTTTCAAGTTAATCATTTTCTAAGTACAATTTTAAGATGTATAGGCAAAATCTCCCACACGATGCAATTTTTTTTTAAAAAAAAATTAAAACATTTTTTAGAATAATTGATTTTGTTTCTATCATAGGAATCGAAAATTTTGTCATATAATTATTTTCTACGATTTTTAGTTAAAGAGGAAAAAAAATGAAATTCTATATTTGCTTTTTATCGGTTTTTCAATGCATTGTTATCTTAAAAAATTAACAACACAGTACACAGAAAAATTATATGGCAATGACATTTATTTGGGTATTTAAAACAAGCATAGAATTTTCAAAACGATTGGACAAGACTAACATCGTGTGAAACATTTTGAATACGCAGAAATGCTGAAAAAAGAAGGGCCTTAAAATTGCGTTTTAAAACTACAAACTGCTTGCGGCTAAGTGCTTAAGGTCATTTTAAAACCTTCCTTATGATCCTGAAACATCCGCGCGGTCAACAATAAAGTTGGATTCAGAAGCTATTACAAATGGAGAACTATTAAATGGTGAGAATTTTGCAGGAACGTAATATTTTTTGACATTTTTTGAGATGTTGAGTAATTTTCACTGGTGCATTCCCTTAAAACTTTTATCATAAACTAAACTAAATGAAACTTGTTATCACTACAGGCTACACATAATTTTATGTTTCCATTTTGAAATAATTTTCTATGATACACTTAAAAGTTTTAAATAATTGACACTTTTTATAGAGCTCAAATATTGGGGCGGGGGAGAGATAGTTGACACCGAAACTAATTTCATTAAATAAATGTTTAAACTTATCTCTTCATAAAGTTTGCCAAGGTGGCCTTTCCTTATTGTTGAGTCATCAGGAGCTTTTCCTCCAGAATTCTTCTCCAGGAACGTTCAAAATTCTACATTATTTAATATATGCAAAGGTATTTTGGCTGAAACGAAAGCTGTGCAGATATCTTTCGACAAATGAGCATTACCATCATTTCCATCTCTACTTGCAGAAAATGCTGCTGATAAAGTTGTTTGTATCTTGGAAATGTTTTTGTTTACGGTATTTCTATGAGCAGCTGTTTGTAAATGTTGTGTAATATGGAACTTTTTAGTCGCAGTGCAACTACATGAAAGGTACAAAATAATGTAAGATTTAAGTTATACAAAAACAATCACTAACTCTAAAATAACATTGAGTTTTAAAATATCGTGAAAATACAAACATAGAATGTATATGTTTTTCACAATTCCCATCTGTTGTTAGAGTAAGTTCTCATTCAGTCCACTGACGAAGCAAATGAGCTTTACTCGTCTTCTCCTTCGGCAGTGTAATTAAATTATTATTCTCCTTCTCACACTTCAGAAATTACGAGTACCATCACAGCAGTTACAAATCTAACCGCCACCTTTTTATTCTTGGAAATGTTATCGTTGCAGCAGACGACTTCATTTGTGTTGTGCTGCGACCGAAACATTTGCGGCATGATTGTTGAACACTATTTAGCTTAAGCTGTTGATCGACATATTTGATATTGTATCAAGAACCGCTCGTTGTTGATAGGTTGTCATTTTCGGCGCCCTTTTATGGATAAATTACAGTTCGTCTACACAAACATAACAATAAAAGAGACATTTTATTTCCTTGGGTCTTTCTTTGCTTCTTAAAGTAGAAGCATTTCAAGAATTATTGCCCAAAGGTAAAATATATGCACGAATATGCAGAAATTAGTCAAAAATGCACTAACCCCTTATATATGCATTTATATGCACCATAAAACTTCCATAATTCCGTACAACATGGAACTAATTTATTCAATACGTGCATATGTTCAACTATCAAGGAATAAAACATGCAAATATGCAAAAATCCGGGCTTTAGTGATTATGCCCTATATCCAAAACTGCTAACAAAACCTCTCCATTACTGATGGTTTTCAAGAGCTAGGGGCATTAAAATCTCAAACATATGGATTTCGGCTTTAAAAATACAAGTATTGCGATTCTTTTAGATTAATTTCCTGCTATTTTATACGTTGTGTGACCATAAAACAATTAGCGAACATGGAGAGGTGATCGGGTGACCTATCGGGAGTGTGGTGAAGTGGGAACTATTGGCTACCGTTCCTTACGGTTTTATTCACAGTAGTCTGAAATAACATTCTGTAACAACATGAATTCAGAAATGCATGCTACGAATTATAGTAATCCTTCAGTAACGGTCTATAATTTCGGTGTAATACAGTGTTTTGTAACTGTGCTTATTGCGTGTGCTAGTGAAAACTTACAACGTGCCGATCTTGTCGCAATATACCGGGTATGTTCTGTTATATCTAAGGTGGTTTTACATTAAAATCGCAAAGAAAAGTTCTATCCTATCTCATGAAGAAAGCTACTTCGGATGTAAGGTTGCTGATGATAAAGTATGGGCACCAAACCATAGTTTTATGCTTGTTCAAGAGGAACACTGGATGTTTAAAAGCTACTAAAAATCAATGCAATGGTATGATTATGTAACTGATTTTTATTTTGACTTAAAAAGTGTTATGGTTTCTTGGCTTATTTCTGCTGGACATATAACATATTTGCGGCACTTTGTGATTTTGATGAAGATTCTCCGTGCCCAATAATTGTTCTGACTGTTCATTTTCGAAAAATCTTGAAATTTCAACCACTAAGGGGTGAATTTAGAAAAAATTCCTCATTTGTGTTTGTCTACCTCATGTGTGGTTCTTTTTGTAGTGTTTAACGCCCGCTTTTACTACTACGGCACCGCAGGCGGTGACACTGATGATACATGGAATGAAGATGGAGCACCGGTGGAATGAGATCGCGGTGGAAACCGGAGTACCCGGAGAAAACCCGCCATGACACCGCTTCGTCCACCACGAATACCACATGCGGGTCCCTGGGATCGAACCCGGGCCGCCTAGGTGGTAGGCGAGCGCGCTAACCGCTCGGCCACGGCGCCGCCTCATGTGTGGTTGTTTAGCCCCTTGCAATGATACCACTCGAACGTTTAATATTTTCAAGAAATTGTTTCCCCACTGCAAACTACATTTTACATGAAAATCGTCCTTTTTTCCCCTTAAAAATGGACGTCTTGATTTTCTACGAATAATCTGTGAAGTCTTCTACATTCGGGAATAATGTAATGCAACGTTGTACAATTGGTAAAGCATAAGAAATAGAGTACGGCATCAAACATCCATATTGTATTAAAACATACATTGATTTGTGTGCACTATTAGATATTCGCTGCTATTGGATGAATTTTCCAACACTTAGATTTCTTTGCTTCTCGCGATTCCATACACAGATTAAATACAAACCTTTTTGGACAGCCTACAATCGCTCAGCTCCTGAATATCACGTGCCAACATGAATAATGATAACATTTCTGGAAGGGTTATTTGATGTGACATGAAATAGAGTAAGTACCTTTTGCAGAATAGGTATGAAACAAACGATAGTAGACATGGGCGTCGCGAGGAGGGGGGACCCTTCGTTGGAAATTAATTAATTTAATGTGCAGTCCATTAAGACTATTGTTTTAATTTTTATGCAAAGAGCAATTTTGCCTCAGGATACACGTAATAAGAGATACTGGACTGTACCATAGCACCTGCGTTACAAATTACTGTACGTTACTCATATTTAATATCAGTAAGGAATGCATCATTTTTAATTAGTAGCGACGTATCTTTACTAATTATTGCCCTCAACAATAGTTTCGTACCAACAGTTATACAACAGTGGCTCCACGCCGCAATATTAGTTTTAAGAATTTTATTTTTGTACAAATTTTCACAGTTTAAGTCCGTTGGCATTGTCACCGACAGAGATTCAAAACACAAAATCTTTAATATAATAATGTAATCAAATTAATGGTAAACAAGATACTTATTGCCAACATTTCCAGTTGTATTGTATTTGCACGCACACACACACACACACACACACACACACACACACACACACACACACACACACACACACCTGTTGACACGCGTGCGTAAATTATTATAAATGCAAATACGTACAATAACTAATTTCTTTTACATTTTTGGACAACAGAATGAATTAATATTGATTGCAAAGTTCAAACATGCGCCCCCTGAAAAGAAAAATCGGGCAACGTCCGTGATAGAACATAGAGAAAGTTATGGTATTGAAGTATAATTCTTTTCTTTTTTTTCCTGAAAAAGTTAGCCGAGGTTAGGAGGAACATAAGGTCTAAACTTATAAAATGTATACTAACTTACTTATTCACACATTTGCTATTTTTGGTTAAACCAAAATTCTGATTAATTTCTTACATGCGTCTCGTCTAAATTAAAGGAAGTCTATTGTACTAGTCCCATTTGGTGCTATGTATGTTTTAAGGTCCGTTTTGTTAATGAGGTTATATCGTCCTTCTACTGTGTTCCCAGTGTTTAGTTTATCTATCCTTGTGTTGAGATCACCTGCAAGGATTATACTTACAGTTACTTTTGATAGTCTATGGTAGCCTGAGATACCTTTACAACTCTAGGTATTATGGATTTACCTGATAACACTGCATAAACATGATGGCGCCGGCAGAACATGAACACGTAGCATAGTTTCAGAAATATGGAAACTCCTGCTGATGGTTCATAGCCTGTGGTTTGGCGTGTGAAAGTGTGGACTCCATAGTATACTTATCAGGTAGGTCCTCAATTTGTCTCAGGTACACAACGAAATTGAGTGAACCTCAAACCAAGTCTTCCAGTGGTACCGGGAATTGAACCCGGGTCTTCTGCTTGGTAAACATCACAATTAAAGCTACTGGTCTTAATTTGTTGTGTTGCATAAATTTAAGTTTTTGTTTAAATGTAAATGTGAATGAATCAATTCACACATGAATTACCATTTTGCACGCCACTTGAATGTATCCACACCACGGACAGTGAGGTACTTTTATTTCTCTGTCGCTCCGGTGATGAAATTGGCATTGAAGAACGGTGTTAAATAAAAATGTAAATGAAACAGAACGAATTTAAAATACAGTTGCTGCTTGAAATAATTTTATCATGGCCTTTTACTTCAAAACGCTGCTATTAAAGAATTTTGTTTACAAAGGAGAATTCTCACCTTTTAGAAATTTGAAAGCCTTTTGATAAAGCCTTAACGTTTCATTACGTCATTAAGGATGTATATCTTTGATGGCATTTGCTTTCAACAGAGCGACGTAGCAATAATTATGGTTAATTACCTTCGTTTCTTGAGGTATTCAAATGTATAACAGGAGAAAAAAGGATTAATTTAGTATTATATTAGTTTTCTCTGAGAAATTATTGCTTTATAGGTTTTTTATAACTCAGATCTATCGTAATGCAGAACCCAAGACAAACTTGGAACTTTAATAGGGTTCACAGGTAATTTCATAGCCAAGTTGGGTGTCATGACTTGCAATTTTTCGGTTCTAAGTTGAGGAATTGTAAATAAATGAATGAGTGAAGGAAGGAAGGAAGGAAGGATGGATGGATGGATGGATGGATGGATGGATGGATGGATGGATGGACGGACGGACGGACGCACGGACGGACGGACGGACGCACGGACGGACGGACGGACGGACGGACGGACGGACGGACGGACGGACGGACGGAGGGACGGAGGGACGGAGGGACGGAGGGACGGAGGGACGGAGGGACGGAGGGACGAAGGGAGGGAGGGAGGGAGGGAGGGTGGGAGGGACGGGCGGGTGGGCGGGCGGGCGGGCGGGCGGGCGGGCGGGGTAAGTGAATGAGTGACTAAGTGCTCAGATAAATGAATGAATAAGTGCTCAGATAAATGAATGAATAAATACATACATAAAAGAATGAATGCATTAATAACAAACCTAATAAATAAGAAAACAAATAAATATCTAGATGAATAAATTAATAAAAACCAACCCCATGCGCAATAGGCCTTTCCGGCCAGTTACGCGATCTTCGCAACTAGAGGTCGCTACTTTACAATCAAGTAGCTCCTCAGTTTGCACCTCAGGAACGTAACGAGACTGAATGCACCCCGGCATGGCAGGGGATTGCTCTCTAAATCCTCGTCCTCCGGATCGGGGATGCTCTCAGAGTCCTGGACCCCCCAGGGGACCTGTTAGCCTACAGGAGGCAGGGTCCCGTGTATGAGCCAGCATTGAAGAGCTAGCATCTGTTGTGTTCAGGGACCCTGCCATGTGCTATCGATTCTTCTCAGTGCAGCCACCCTTGGTGTCCTCTCACCCTCCCTTTTTCCCCAGAGGGTACGCCTTCAGGACCATGAACACAAAATATTTCATTGGTCGACGCGTTATACCCCTTCTCGGAATGTCGTCAAACCTCATAGGTTTTTAATATTTAATATATGATTTGAGTTTTGGAAAATGCGCTTATATACATATTTTATTACTTTTTCTAAAAGATAGTTTAACAAAAAGTGTAAAACTTTGATTGTAAGGAACTGTATTCAGGAAATAACACCCACATTATGTCACGTAAGGCAAAGCAACCAAGCGATATGGCTCCACGGTAACGTTTTAGGCTTGCATTCGGGGGTTCCTAGGCTCGATTCCCGCGACGCACCTTCCTGAAAGGATAGAGAAAGGTTATGAGAAGAAGAGTTGTGAGTTGTGATAGCAGGAAAGACTGTGGACTCTGTACCTATATGTGATATAACATTTTAGAGGTTAATAAAGTGATAGAAAAGTAACCGGACAGGATTTTTGTCGTTTTGTTGTAATATGCACAAAGAAACCCTCTCCTTACCTCATCGGTGGGATCCGGGAGGGCGGCATATTTGGCCGTTGGACACGGAAGATCTCGAGAAGTGGTCAAACTTGGTAAACGTGGTAAACATTAGGGAACTTTGTCAATGTCTGTGCCATCAGGTATGGATCTGGCCACCCGGTCTCTCCTCTCACCTCTTCCTCCTCCCCGAACACGTGATGTTCATGTAAGGAAAGTTTTGTTGTCACATGCTATATACTTCTATGTTTATAGGGATTGGTTTTTAAAAATTTTAATAACGCCCTAAAAATTCTACTGACCCATGTAATTTACAATGATAAATTCCATATTTGTCCGGTCTCTTGAGTAATGAAAGCACAAAGAGAGGGACATCGATTTTAGGATGGTCAGATATGTTTTTACGACTAATATACTACAACGACAAGCATCAGTGAAGCCGATATTGCCAGCTTCCCGCAGGTTATATTGCCCTTATTCTCTATTAAGTTGGTAGAGGCAAGGAATTCAATATCCGATAAACTGTGTTGTACCTCGTAAATAGAACCTTGCTGGGAGCGGGGTTCCCCACATTGCTGTGATCGACGTGCGCTAAACGACTGTGTACCTAACCTTCGAATTAATCTCCAAACAGTAATAAACCTACTGCGTTCACGGTGAACCTGGCAACTTTGATCTACGATCGTCTTATGTTTACAAACACGAAAGATATGAGCAATACAATATACCGTTATATTCACAACTCAGTTATTTGCAAAGATATTGAGTATTATACAGCGACCCCGTTGCATCATATGGGCTAGAAAACATATGGGTACACCTACAGAAGAAAAGCCTAGAGAAAATAGAGAAGTTAAAGGCGACCAGCCAGACCTAAGACTAGAGGACATCAAAAACCCACTTCACCAGACAAAATCCTCACTTCTAAACGCACTTTCCAACAAGTTGAAGACATAGTTACAGATGCACCTCCAGATACAGACCACATTCCAATAATAATAATGTGTGTATAAGATACGACGACCAGTGTGAGAGATATCATTGCCTACATTGTAAGATCAGTACAACTCTGTAGAGACTAAGAACAATCTTCTTTACACATTGTACGCGATTCATATCATCATCATCATCATCATTATACAGCGTTTGGACTTAAGGAGTGAAGAGAAACAAGATATGGCACCATCAAAATCAATAGATATCTCCAAATGGATGGTAGACTCTCTGTTGATGATTGGGCATTACTGTCAATCTTCAATACTCTGTTCATAAATATCATAGGCATGAAATATATGCAAAGTAATTAAAATAAATAGAAAATAATGGCATTTTGTTGGAAATATGCCATCCCTGTATTAATAAATTGTTAGAAGGAGTTAATGCGTTTAACAATGTTGGCTACAAACTATCTTTCATTGAAGACATAGACATTCCGGGGAAAATTATTAAATGAATCAGTACTGTGGGTGTCAATAACAAAGCGCTGGAACCATCTCTAGTACAGCGGCATACAAGAACACGCCTTTGTATGACTCTAGCACAACACTCTTTGGCATCGACACTCAGAAGAACAGATGAACGTCGAATAACAGCCAGTGACATACGATTCATGAGATTCACTGCGGCATACACCAAATGAGACCACATCCGTAATGAAGATATATTGACCGAACTTGAGGTTCAACCTAAGTATGCTAGACTTCATACTACAGTATCACAAGAATTGGAATGACCACACATTCCTCATGCCCAAGACTAGGATCCCTAACCATTATCTCCCAATAGGAAGCGACTTTTTGGCCATCCAAGGAAGAGGTGGGAGAAAATTCCGCGCCGAGATCGTAACGAAAGGATGATGACGATGACGATGACGACGACGATGATGACGAAGGTGAGCGTTGGGCTGATGAAACCGGCCCGTGTTGTCACCCACTTCAAATGGAATAAAATTAATAAATGAACTTGCACTTGCCTTCATAATAAAGTTAATAGTGCCCTACACCTACATCTAGACCCTTGTTACCGATCTGGGGCCCTAGGACCGAAATTTCAGCCAAAATGTACTAAATTTTCAATTGTTTAATTTTTATAGAGAAGCACATTTTAGATCTTCGGTTACCAAATGACAACATGTCCTTCCACCATTTCAAAGGTACTTTCAGAGTATTTAAATGTCGGACACGTGACCATTTTGCCACGCCTCCTTTGGAATTCATGGTGCTTTTAAAACAAAAGCATGGCAGAGGGGAAGAAGCCTCAGAGTCATGGGAAGATGACAGTCAAGCTATCAGAACAGATAGTAATAAAAGTAATGTCATTATACCAGAGGCTAGCTTTAGATGAACTACTGTCTTGCCGTATACGTGGTGGAATCCGAAATCAAAATTATTTGGCACCAGTACCCGAAGTTGCTTTTGTTCATGTGGAAGGTTGCAGAGTGCTGTGGCTAATCTGTAGCAGAATTTGCTCTGGGCTGCAGTGCTACACAGAAATTAATGTGTAGGTTGTAAAATTAATCTCCAATGGATATGACAGCAAGAACAGTGAAGAGATTTGACAGTCATAGGTTATATGATAATTTTTTTCCTTCCTCTGCTACGTATAGTTAATAGAGGAAGCATTGCACTCCACTCAAAAATTCAACACCCAAACACATTTTTTAACTCTCGGAACCCAAAAGTTCTACGTGTGCCTATGAACAGCTTAATTTAAAAATGAAAAGTTGGTTGAACACGAAACTTCGTATTTCACATCAGCGTCTTCCATGAGGTTAATCCAAGAAAATTCTCCCATACCAAACTGCTCTTTACATGAAAAAATGTCTATAACCTTGGATGTCTGAAAAATGTCATTTGATTGAAATACCTCGTATATTTTTAAGATATTTTCATGCAAAATGAAATCATATCTTGAATTTTATTGGTGAAACTTCTGAAGTTCTGGATGACAAAATAGATCTTGTTAAGGCACACACTTTATGACAAGTGCAGTTTTTTTTGTGGAGATAACCCTGTTATTGATTGGTATTTTTATATAGCTAAATGTTTCTCGAATAGAAAGTCGATATTTCATTTTTGATTCCGACCAGCAAAAAGAACAATGCGCCAAAGCCATTCACAAAGTTATAATTACCACTTATGCCTACTGTATTGTCCTATATGAATTTAAGTGAGTGCTATATTTGCTCGACAATAAGCCGCCAACGCATATAGGCGGCAACTCTAAATTTGAGGAAGAAAGAAAAACTGCTGGAAAGAAAAACGCACATTAATTGCGAGAAGCAAAATTACCAGAAATGTACTTATAATTGCATGCAAGACGTTTACACTAAACGTTTGTTCTAACATGTATACAACGCATTGTCAGTCAACCTACTGGTACCATTTGGCACTATATTTTGACATAACGCAAGATTAGTTTGAAGCTTGCATCGCAACAGAGCCGAACTCCTTGCTTTTCGCTCTGTTCTTAAGTCAGGCTTTCTTGCTGGTACTGGAGTGGGAAAGATGAAGTGAATACCGGTAACAATAGTGATGGAACCACCTGTGGGAATAGTAAGTTTTATGGAGGTATTTTGTTTTAATTCAAAGTGCTCCACTTTTTATATATTCATTGCTTATGCGTTTTAATAAAACTAGTGTTGCAGAACGGACCGTCTCCGTAGCGCAGTGATAGCGCGCCTGCCTCTGGCGCGGAGGACCAGATTCGATCCCTGGTACCAGCGTGAGGATTTTTTCCCCGCTGGGAAGTCAGGCATGGGCTGCACTCAGCCTTTTAAGGTCCCGGAGGGGCCAATTGAGGAGCTACTTGACGGAGAAGTTCGGCCGCCCCCCCCCCCCTTTGCCCACTACAAGTGCTCCTTATTCATAAAATAGCTACCCTAGGTAGCGAAGATCGCATAACTGGCGGGGAGGATTAGGTGTGCTGACCACGTCCCACCCTCCAGAACTGCACCACACTCATGACTCCTGTAGTAGGAAGAGGTGGGGAACGCAGCGGCCGGGCGGTAAGCCTTGGCCCTTCATGGGCGGTTGCGCTGGGGGTTTTAGTGCTTCAGAACTACGTCTGACTCAAATTATCAGCTGAATGTATGGACAGGAACCCAAGAGACATCCACAGTGTGCAAACACACAGTAGCAGTGAATGATTTTGACTGTGTACTCTCCATTCAAAGAGCATTAGCTCCGTTGATTATGAGTAAAACGTTTTCATCAACATTTGCTGACTGTTCGGGCATCAATGAGCAAAAGGAGAACGAAGTCCAGTCCTGCACTGATTAATGCTTCATCTAGGGAAAGCGCTGGGCGTTGTTCTAGATGGATATTGTAACCGTACGTACAATAAACGTCAGCACTGGGAGAACAATAATTATAATTGAAAGATAGATAACAGTGTCAAAAGCGGTGTTGGACGGACCGTCTATTGTGTTACTGTCTATCTAACAGAATACACCGTGAGACACAATGTAAGCATGCAGATAGTGGTGTTGCAAATATTCTTGTAGTTACTTTGTTTTATTTAAATGCACAAAATAAAATTTCATATGTCCGTGTTAAGGGAAAAGAGTAAAGGGCATAAGCGGAGGGGGACACCTCGCGCACCGCAACCTATACAGATCTTTTGTGGCTCACACACCCCAGGAGGTAGCAATGAAGTGAGGGAACCAACGGGTGCCACAGGGCCATAGATAGGTGGGCCACAGAGACGCGCAGAGGTCCCTAGGTCCAAGTGCTGAGATCTCTTCATCTCGACCCCAGGTCCCGTCGAACAGCGAGTCCGGTGTTGCAGAAGCGTCTTCACCCAAGGAGAACAGCGGCCGTCCAACGCCAACTAGTGCCAAGAACAGTAGTTGCAACGCTGCACCATCTGTCGGGCACCGCCAAACACCACACGCCTGAAAGCACACCTGAAAGACGATGGAGAAATGATATGAAGAGAAATATTGGAAAGGAAACCATAGTATGAAATTATAAACCTCGGCATTCGTATAAGTGACAAGGGAAAACCACAGAAAAACACAAGTTAGAGTGCGTGGTCACCGGGGATTAAACCAGGGCCACTTCAAATACGAGACGAACACGTTGCCGTGGCAACGTTGTAGGCGTGAACGCATTCATGATAGAGGTAGCCCTATTAGTAAATAAAACATCCGCTTCTTCAGCCCTACTCTGTTGTCAAATTATACAGATAATGTATTCAATAATATTCAGTTATCTGCTCTACCTTTCACGATAGATGGACTTCTACTGGACGTTCTTATTGTATCTACATCATGTTAAATGTGCACACTCTTACCCCAAACACCGTTTATCACATAGTACATACATATGATATACAGGATGAGTCAGATTAATACCGAATAATTTTAAGGCGTGACCTTGGAATTATAACTGAGTATTTTCCTATCCTGAATGTATATCAGTAAATACCTTGCCCTGCGATTCCGTATGTAGTAAAAGTGGGCGTTGAACCTACCAAAAATATCTTATCGAGTTATCGAGTTGGAGGGAATTCGGGTTTTTGAAACACCGCTGCGGGTTACATGGATTTCGTCGAACAGGACGCTGCGCATTTTAGTACAAGGCATTAGTAGGGTTTTGAACTGAGAGTAGCCGCGTATCTTTAGTTTTAAACCTTTGGCTGCCAGGATCCGATGAAATCCGATGCCAATTGCCTTTGAATAATGTCATGATCCTATCCAATCGGATCCACCGAGGTTGGTTTTTCGCGTTCAAATAATTTACAAATTATGCAACAGATGGTGTATGTGTCCACCCCTATCTAATCTACGATATGTAAGCTGTGTGTTGGTATCATTGTTTGTTTGTTAGTCTCTGCATTTCCTGTACAATTAATTTTTTCTTTCTTCTGAGGTTGTCATACGTCCGACATTTTCACGCGCTAGAAGAGAGCGGTAAACCCGTGTTGTAGGCTGTTTCGTGCACTATTTATTCTACATACAGTGGTTTCTCGTGGCGTCTGCTTATGGTCATTACAGAATGGCACACTGGAATAAGAAATCTTTGACAGAAGACGAAATTGCGGCAACATTGCTGGAAAATGGCAGCTGTAATGATATTTTACTTAGTGGTGATGACAGTGACATAAACGAAATAAGCAACCATATGTGTTCTACGCAGTGTCCTGCAGGAAATGCCACAAATCAAATATTATAATTGCATCTCCAATAAATATTATGATCATAGTGCCAAAGTTCCTATACATATGCTGTTCAAAGCTCTAATCAAGAGATTTCCAACATTTTCTCTTTAGAGAAGCTTACTTAATTAGCTGCTATTCTCCACCTCCTCTTTCAGTCGGAGGGTGAATCAGTTGCTGTGGCGTGTAGACTCACAATCAGTCAGTATCCAGTGACGGACACAAACAAGCGATTCTATGGCAGTTTCTAAGTCATAACTTGAATTTTCTGGGAATGTCCCCAGAGCTTTTTATCCAGGATGAATTTTGACTAAATGGTAAAGAGTAAGAGAGACAAAAGCTCACTAAATAAAAAATGTGGATCTCGCTAGAATACAAAATTTTGGTCTGATAGTTTTTTTTTTTTTTTTTTTCTTTCTTTCTTTCTTTTGAGTAAACCATTTCTTAGATATTCTTTACTATTTGTTTGAATTTGCCAGTACGTATACTTTTCTCAAACAGGAATATGTTATTAGTTTTATTTCTTGGTTCTGCAATGAAAAGGGAATTTCAAAGGTATTCCATAGCAGTCAGCTCTTAAAATATTTAATTATTGCTTAAAGCCTACTTACAATAGGCACAATCCCCTTGCACCTACAAGAAAATTAGCAATACCTTTTGAAAATGCTTATGTGGATTAAAATGAAGTAGATAGAGAAATAAACATTTTCAAAAATAGTGTGTATAAGAATGAGTATAGCTCTACATATATTTGTGAACAGAGATCTTCCAAACTGAACTATATTAACAGTCTGTATATAATAGCTTACGCGACGATCACTTGGTGTATCTTCTAGGGCTATGCGCTTCGATTTTGTTGCCAAATATTGACAGACTAAGCAGTACCAAAGAAGTTTCTTAGAAACAGGTGTTTATCGCATAAGATTTGAAAGTGTTTTCATAAATAAGACGCTATGTTTATATAACCAAACCGCCACTATAACACAAAGAGTGGCACAGTCCACATGAAGTGGAAGGAGGTAAATCTAACTTCCCCCTTTTCGCTAACGTTGGGCATCGCTGCTCTAACCTACCTGCAAATCTAATATTAAGGAGCCTATCACTTTTAAAATAAGTACAATAACATTGTACTTTCTAAATCTGCTAGTAAAAGCAAAATAAGGAATCGCAAGTCTTCTGACACGTGAATATTGTGGCTCTAAAATTACCTGCAGTTCCCTTACAATCTCGCTGATTCCCCTTTGTAAAAATGAAGGAAACATTCTTCTTCTTGGCGCGACAGCAAAGGTTCGGAAGGTCATCTGACTTGTCACTCAGAATTTCGTGGAAGTAGAACTCTGGCTGTGTTCTTTGTTGGCAACCCATACATCATCACTCGGCAGAACAAGGCGAACTTGCATCAGCAGGCCGGAAGCACCTGTCATTGTTTTTCTTTTTATGTCTTTATCTGTCTTCTTTCGCCATTTGGACTTCCGGAGCATCCGATACCGTGCGCCGAAAGGAGGAAGAGGGGAAATAAAAAGCACCAGCCTCGTTCAAGGATCAAAATTCTGTGAGGAGGTAGAGGCTCTGGCGGAAATCAACAGAACTAAAAACTAGGTAACTTTCTTCTTCAATGAACTCTGTTAGGTTTAATTTTTCTGTCGGATGCACTCATATAATACAAAAATTAGAGTTAGAGTGGCAATGTAAATAAGGAATTTATCTACGTACTATAAATTTGCACAGCAGTTACTCATAAAAAGTCTTTCTCTACATATTTCTAAGTAGGTTAATTCTGGTGCTGTAGTTTCTATGCGCATAACAAAGAAACTACATAAATGCATATAAGAGGTTGACTTTGCTGAGTGAGGAGAAACAAAAAAAAGGAATTTATATTTTGTAAGTTACTTACACATACCTCGAAAAGGCTTATTTGACAGGAAATGCGTACTTCAATGAGATCTATACTTTTTCGTCAGGTAAGGTTTTCTCTGTCTGCATTCCAAGTTATATAATACCTAGGGCGTCTGCTGTACGCAATGGTTACCCTCATCTCCCGGCCGCTGCATCCTCCAGCCGCAGCCAAGGCCACGGAAGATTGTTGTTTGAGGGTGACAGGGTTTAGCATGCCGATTTCCCAGACCATAAGGTGATTGCTTCGCTTGTTAGGGCTCAACATTTCTGTCAGGATAGCTCCTCAATTGACCCCTAACAAGGGACCTCACGAAGTTGAGTGCACCCCTTACCAGACCTCTCAGCGGCGGAAAAGTCCCATGCTGGTACCGGAGATCGTACCCGGGTACTGCGCGCCAGAGGCAGGTGCGCTACCAACTGCACTACGGAGGTGGTCTCCAAGTTATATAAAACTATATAATATATTACTCTATGTCTTTAAGCATTCTGGGGGAAATAAAAAATATCAACTTTATCGTAGAACGAATACAAGAAAAAATGAAACTACAAGTTTCCTTTTTCGTATTAATAATGTTAGTCCATGTCTTTAGACACTCTTGAAAAAAATAACAGAAATATAGACGTTTTCTTGCAGAATGGGTACATTAGATTAGCACAATCTCGTAAATGGCAAATACCTTGTGCAAGTGGAAGGCTCCTTTAGAACTCACGTGGTGAGCTATTCCACGTGGGAAAAAGATTACTAATTCTTGAACGCTGTAGATTTCAATTCGACTTCTACTAATAATTATTGTAATTAAGCTCATTTAGATATACTTTTTGTGTTTACGGACTGCTATTTCTTATTCAGTGTCTTTCACAATCATTTCAAGCAGTTCTACACCACTGGCCCCACTAGCTGTCGTCTGTCCATTTTTGTTGTGTGTCTTCCTCGGTTTCCCATGGTGGTCGACTGAACCCATCTGTCGTGGTGAAGCCTTGCAATATGTCCCGCCCATTTCCATTTGATGCTCGTAGTCTGCTTGCTTTACGTTCTTGAAGGATGTGATATCTCGAGGTCCTTTGTTTGAAACTCTGTCCCATAGTGAAATGCCCCGGATTTTTCTTTCCTTTTTTCTTTGACTCGAAACGTTCATGTAAACATTATGTCCCAAAATCAATCGCTTAGAATTTATTTAAGTGCAACATACAACTGCAAATGTCCTCATCTTGCATCTACACTATCTTGCACTTGTCGTAACCTGTCAAACACTTTCTGACGATTAGGGACAAATAGGTACGCTTTCAGCTTACTTAATATGCTCGCAATTAATGGAAACAAGTGTGCATGACAACACATCACCATCTGCGTGAGATACAATGAGTCAAGTTTTCTATGAATGAATACATAGATAACTGAAGTTTTTGGGTTGAAAATAAATACTATTAAACGCAAACATAAGTTAATAATATAATAGTGAATATATTAATAACGCGAAAACGATGCTCCTTTTCTTCTTAAAGCGCAAGGAATCCATTTCCAGATCTTGTAAAAGTATTTTTGAATCACCTTGTATGTATTCTTCTGTATGCTCTCACTCATTTCCATAAATGTTATGGGGTCTCTAGTCTGTTGCTCATTAATTTAGTTTTGCTGAACTTTTTCAACTGTCCTGCCATTTTGCCAGTCCTGTTTAGCTCCCGCAGCATATTAAACTTAAGTCTACAGTTTGGTATTTATCTGACTTTTGTTTTGAGTAAACACACAAACACATTCACACATACGCAAGCAAGTATCTTTGTCTTAAAATGCTTATTTTGAATATAGGAGACCTCACAGTACGGTGAAACCTTTATACAGGGTGGAAGTGAAATGATCCGCCAGACTTTTACAGCGAACTTCTCATGTTGTGAATAACAAGAAAGTCTAATACCAAAATGTTGGAAAGTTTATAGTTTTCTAGAAAAAAAAATATTTTTATACAAAATTTATCATCGACTGGCTGAAAAAATTATTGATTGAAGGTTCTTGATTTATGGCTATATTCATAGAAAATTGAATAAACGACAACTTTTTCCTTTGGCGTATTTCAACAGATTCAAGGTTTTTTTTTGTGTAAATTAAATTTTAAAAACCCACAATTTATTGCAACAAATTGTGGGCTCCTTTAAATTTAATTTACATAAAAACCGTTGAACCTATTGAAATAGGCAAGAGGAAAAAGTTGTTTATTTAATTTTCTATGAATATAGCCATGAATCAAGAACCTTCAATCAATAATAATTCACCCAGGTGATGATACATTTTTTTATAAAAATATTTTTTTCTAGAAAACTATAAACTTTTCAACATTTTGGTATTAGACTTTCTTGTTATTCACAGGATGAGAAATTTTCTGTTAAAGTCTGACGGACCATTGCACTTCCACCTGTATAGCGTTTCTGTGTCGAGTTTGTAGCTTCTATCTACGTAGAAGAAAAAGTAAAATTTTTAAGACTGAAAAGTCAATATGAATTAATACATTTTACAGAAGCTTCATAGATAAGGCTGCCTGCAGAAGTCTTCCACTACGTTAAATGCGGTAAAACGTCTCTATTCATTTCCCTTTACTAGGCTTTTACTTGTTCCTTAAGCCTCTTCGGTCAATTTTCCTTCGAAGAGAAAAGGTGACAGATTTATTTTGGTTACGAGTGTTTTTGTGTCGCCTCTCCATCAACTGTCATTTTTGGTCCCAAACGAAGAGCTAAGCCAAGATTTGTTTTCCATTATAAATATATTCAGAAAGTGTTTCCTCTTTTGCTTTCAAACGACAGCCGCAAATTCTCGCCTATCGAAAGTTCTGCCTATATCTACTTCCAGAGTTCACTTAAAGGTGATAGCATTTTATGTTCCTCTAAGGAAAACTATTCTTTCTGTATCTATTTGAGCCTCCCACTCAATCATAAGTTTTAGCTGAATCGTAAAATGACTTGATGAGCCCAATAACCATTCTGAAATTTTAATACCAATTTTTTTATTCACGGTACGAGTAGTGTTTGCTAGAAAAATATTTCAATAGCAATATATTCCTATCAAAATAATTATGGAAGTTATTGTCATCTCTCCCAAAATTTCGATAGAAATTAATCTTAAAATATTAGCAAAGCTACAAGAAAATATCACTTATAAAACAGACACGTTTAACTCTTGCTTCAGTTTAGCAATAAAAGCAGGAATATGCTCTCATCGGCATTGTTTAATATATACATAGACGCAGCCATAGAAGAGTGGCAAAGGGTTATGCTATAATACAAAATATAATGTGTTTGTAAACATTGTGTTATTCACCGATGACTAAACTATCTTAGCAAACTCAGAAGAGGACTTACAGAGAGCAGCCTTTCACTTACAGAAATGTATGCATAGATATAATCTAAGTTGGATATCACCTAATAAGACAAGAACAACGGCACTTCAAGGGAAAAATCATGCAATATGTAAAACTGAATTAGAAAGACGGATAATAGAACATATCTTCTTTTAATTATTTCGGCTGCAACATAGCATACTTAAAACAAAAATACATATAATTTAAAAATAATAAATTTCGGAGGATGTGCGGAACAATATGACGAACAGTAAAAAATAAATAATTGTAAGACATACAATGCTCTTTTATTAGTGTGAAAATTGGTCCTTAATTAGGAAAGAAAGATTGAATCTAGGGAAATGAAGTTTATAAGAAGTGTAGCCTGTACCATCAAAGAAATGAAATACGGAGGAATTTAAAAGTATTTAAACTAAATGCTAGAATACAATTATTATTGGAATAGAAGAAAATAGACAACCAAGATTAAACTACCAATTAAGAAGCCAAGGAAGTGTAGGAAGATCAATTCCTAGATGGACTACCAACATTGTCCCTGAAGTCCGAACATGCTAAATGGCCTAATAAAGAAGTACAAACATGTTGGCTAGGGTTAAGTGATAAAAGGGCGCGTTTTTCTAAAATATTGGGTCGCTTCTTTCCTGATTGAGGTCTTACGGGGTATTTATCATGACTAATTTATCAGCAGTCCGGAGTGCCTGAAGTCCGCGATTGGGTTACGCAGAATTAGAGGTTGCTAGCAGGAAACGTTCCATAGTATTTCAGCCGTTTTATTATTATTATTATTATTATTATTATTATTATTATTATTATTATTATTATTATTATTATTATTATTATTATTATTATTATTATTATTATTATTATTATTATTATTATTATTATTATTATTATTATTATTATTATTATTATTATTATTATTATTATTATTATTTATGTTATTGTTATTGTCATCATCATCATCTACTTCAGAAGACTTTAGGCTTGAAGTGCAGAGAGCGGTGCTGTCGTCCTGGTCAGCTCTCCGCGGTAATAAGCTTAGAGAAGTGAAAGAACTTCAGATAAACTGGATAACTTCCTGTCGCGTATCTCGCCGCGAGGAGGTTAGTTTGGCTCGTTTAAGAATAGGGCACTGCAATTTTTCGCATGGAGACCTATTTAAAAGGGACCTTGCCCGTCTATGTCCGCTATGTGACAACCTTTTTCCTGTCCGTCACGTTCTGCTAGAGTGTTCCTCTCTAGCGCACCTTCAAGATTCTCTGCAGCTGCCTGCCGGACTTGCAGAGGTCTTGGCGGATGACAAAACAGCGGTTGATAGAGTTTTTAAGTTGTTAGTGGAGTGTAGCATCAATTTGAGGATTTAAAATTTTAGATCTCTTTTTATGCTTTTTGACATATTTATCACCTTGTTTCATATCTGGCTATTGCCACTGTTTTTCACCTTTTTGTGTATATTTACCTTATTGCTAGTATTTTTATTTTTGAGTGAAATTTATATCTGGCTATTTCCATGAATCCTTTAAGGGTGCTGATGACCTCGAAGTTGAGCGCCCTTAAAACAAACCAACCAACCAACCAATCATCATCATCATCATCATCATCATCATCATGATCATTTGAAATCCCGAAGTGCTGATATCTCACAGGTTAGAAGATTCAGAACTTGGTTAATTCTTCAACTTGAAACAGCTGGCACTGGCACTCACTTCAAACAGGTTCATCATTTAGCCGCCCTGTGGTTCTTCGTGATCTAGAGGTAACCTCTGATTCGCGGTGTCGCGGGACTTTTTCAGTTGTAAAAGTCTATAGCAAGGCTTCCTTTGGGAGGGAGGTACAGCATTTGCTCTCATGTCCTGATAAAGAACCCTCTGAGCAAAAGTTAGTGACCTTTCACGCCCAATTTTTGAATGGAAACTATAGCAGTTAAAGACCGTCCAAAAAATAGTGGGGAAAATTAAATTCTATTAGGCTCCAATAAATTTCTCAACCAACACAGCTGTTGTTGTTTATATTCACACCGGACCATGCAAACCCTGGAATAAAGATCTCAGAGTTCTATAGGTATTGGGTATGAAAGATCGCTTACATTTGCTCAGAGGCCGGTTTATCAGACTTGAGATTTTTTACGAGCTGTAAGTTTACTACGTGGGACCATCGGCTCTACTTCCTTTCTTAAGGAAGCCATGCTAAGGAATTTTACACCCGGGAAAAAATATAACCCATCGCCCTTCGCCAAGAAGAGAGGAAAAACATGGCAAAAACCTGAATGGGCTTGTGAGTTTCATTAATGGCTAATAAAAGGAGCAACACTACTGACTATATGTAGTGGAATGGTTGGCACTCTGGTTCCTCAAACCAAAGGTCTTGGATTCAATTTCCGTCAGAGAGGGAAAATTATTTTTTAATTTTATTGTAATTATGTCGACCCTCTATAGAGTCTAGAGGTATGAATGTAGGATTCAATGTGCTTGTGTATGTCTGTAACAGAAACCTAATTCAATGAATAGTTATTTCTAAAGTTGAAGTCCCCAGAAGTTAAGATACATCTTCACGTTGGAAATGGTGATTTATTTTTTTAAAAATGTTCAACTTTTTGATTGTTGTGTCACATAGTGGTTCGATTTTCTAGTTTTAAAAATGTATATTGTGTATGGTTGTTGTTACCAGAAGTGTGTCTCCTTTAACAATTTCTATAGTCAGGTTAGCCTGGGCAGATTACAGTGAGGAAACTTCTTTGCAATATTTATTGAAATTGAGTTTCTCAACATTCTTATCCCTTTCAATACAAGTAACTACTCTTAACATTGTGCTATAGGTCTCATTCATACATCATTTTGAAGTTAATTAGACACAGAATAATGTGAACAAACAGCTATGGTCTTAACATAGATCACAAAAACTCTGTAGTCATTTATACAAAATTCAGTTGGATAAAGAAGGAATTTTGAATTTTAAAATCCATAACTCTTTAAACAGCCAGTTTATATAAGTGAGGTGTAAATCATTCTATATATTCAGAGAAACAAATTGGTGTAATGAAGTCTGAAATACCTTATTTTTAAACAAGCTACAGAATTAAAAACAAAAATAAAAAAGTTTAAAATTTTTATTTTTATGGCTACCCGAAAAACTATTTTTAAGCATTGGTTTATTGTACCATTTATATCCTGCCTTTAACTCCGATGGTCATATCTGGGGCTTCCCCTGTCTTTTAAGGGTGGGTTTACAGTCTTGAGGGATTTTAAATGTTAAATTCACATACATATTGACACTCATTCATACTTCCAGCCTCTGGGGAAGATTGGGAATAATCTTGGCTAGAGACAAATTCCCAACCGAACTAGGAATCGAACCCTTTGCACAGTAAGCAGGTGCTCTACCGGCTGAGCTACGGGCCAATAGTTAGTAAAAGAATTCTGGCTAAACATATAGACTTTTGTTTCCAACATGAATATGTATGTACGTTAAAAGGAGCTATATAAAGAAAAAAGTAAAACTCGGTGGTGGTTAGCATTTGTATACCGTTGCTTATGAGTAAAGGCCGGAGGCGTGTGCGTTTTTCCATAGGTATACTGCACATGGACTTCACTGTTATCGCTCACGCATTAAACAACTGCAGGTGCATACAGCCTGACCATTAAAACAGCCTCTCTGCAGTACAACCTACAAGCATCATATGAACACTAAAGAACACTATCGCTCCACGTCTGCAGCTCAGTGCGAGAAGAAACAAAACAGTCACGTTATACTACACCTTGACCTTTCGTCTGCATACACTTGCAAGGCAATGCTTCGCCAGTTTGCAAAGTGCTAAGTTACCTTGTTTCCGGCTCTTGCTTTTAGTGGCAATTGTTTGTACGTTTAATGGCCGTGCTGTACTTCTGACGTCATTCATACTCTGCCTCCAGGTAACCTGTATTGCGGGCAAGCGCACATCCCTCCGGACTTCACTTATGATCAATTGCTCCAAAGGCAAAACCGCCTATATGACCTTAGATGTTAAACACGACACCTAAGTGCACCAAAAAATAAGTAAAAGCTTTGTGTCACTCATTCGTGTGTTATACACACAGACACACATACATTTCACCTTCTCTTTATCGTATTTTCTGTTTATACGTGCATTATTGTCCTCTGTATTTTATGAGCGAGGTGTTTCACACCTTTAAGACATTTCTATCTCTATGAAAATGAATTCTTCCGCCTGGTTACTGAACCACTGTGGTCTATTATGAAGACAGCAATCTCATTTACGCTACAGCTCATCTTGGAGCCAACATTTTAAAAATTCTCTCAAGTATAAAACATACACGCTACATCCTTTTCTACACTTACAACTAAGCTAATATCCTGTAAAAATGTCGTTAAAACAAGTAACACACGAATGTTCCGACTTGAGAACTTAAAAAGCACACACAAAAACTTGTTTCGTAACGCGCTTCCGCCGACATTCCCGGGACAAACGAAGGGAACATAGAAGGAGAATTGGATTTCAGAGGACGGAAATTGCTACACTTAGTTCCCCGTCCCTTGTCTCCTTCGGCCCCCCCCCCACCCCCACCCCAACATGCAGCAAAAAAAAGGAAGGAAGCGAAACGTTACAAAACATAAAGCTTTGGTCTCCGCACAGAGAAGTGTAAAAATAAAAACTACAGAAAGAAACTTTTAAGTGTCAAAGACCATCTCGGCCCTTGAAGTTTTTTTCATCAGGGTTCTAGGTCAGTATATTCAAGAAACCATCGAAAAATTCCTGAATGGAAAATGAATCTTCTGTCATTTCCAATTTTTGCTTATGTAGTGAGTGGAGTAACTTATTTCATTCTTTTCAATATGTGCCTCTTAGAAGTAAAAATAAATAAACTATAGAATTTTGTTCTTTGATCAGTCGTTTTAGAAACAAAATAGCTTTTGTTTAACAATCAATGAAAAAATATCAAGGTAATAGTGTGACCCCGGGCGCGGCGCAAAACAAAGGACTATCGGGGTAGGCTGTTCATGACACATGCAGGGCCGGCAAGCGGGCATAGACGTTCTAGGTTAGGCTGCCTCACGCAACTGTTCCTGTGCACGTGACTAACAAAAATGGAAGCGGCTACATAAAAGGGCCTTTCTCCAAAAATTTCGAGAAAGACCTCATCAACGTGATCGACGGTGAGCGTGTGGAAGTCGAGAAAAGTCCCTGTGATGTTATCCTTTCTATATAAGGAGGCGAGGAACAGCAGAGGAGTGAGTTTACGGTTACAAATGTGAGTAGGTTAGTGTGTCATCGTCGTGAAGGATACGCTGGTTCTAACCGGCGTTGGTATAACACACAGATAAATTGAAGAAAGACACTGCAAGGACTGAACAAGGTTATGGAACTAAAAGTATGAGTTACGATAGCATGAAAGACTGTAAACTGTGTTAATGACGAGAAGAAAACTGTGTATATGTGATAAAGTTTTGGCAGGCAACAAGAGATTGAAATGTAACCGGACTGGATTTTGTCATTTTGCCACAACAATTTGTTGAATGTAATAACAGTAAAATAACCTATCTCTAGCATAGTTTCGGTAGCAACTATGTGATATCACACATAGGTTTTAAAATGATTAACCACTTGAAAGAATATTTATAATTCCTTCTTGCAGACGTAATGTGATTGTAAAACTCGGCAACATTGCAAACAGATCCAGGTAGGTTGAGATTTGGACTGACTTCCGGACATAAACAAAAGCTGAAGGGTGACTAGCAGTGTAGTTTTCCACACAAGCATGACGAAAGAATAATGTAATGTTTAAGCAAAACAACACGTACAACTGGCATGCTAGAGCAGCGGATAATGAAAGGCAGCCTTCAGCATCCTACAGGGGCCTAACTTGTACGTTTGCACACTTCAGTTTGGTTCATCACATTCCCCAACGTGAAATATAGATTAAAAATCAAAACCTGCATCCCACATAGGGCTTGTTGCATTTTATCACGGGCCATTGACCGTTCAACACATATCTGCAGAAAATAAACAGATAACGTGCAGGTATATGAAAGATTGTAATACTGTGGATACGCCTGAGCATGCCGTATTCAAATACCTGTTAGTAGAAGAGCGCTCTAAGCTGGAAGGAAAAGCGATTTCGACCTTAAAATTCAATGCAAAATCACACACGCTGTAAGCGGAGCTGCCACCTCAATAGTCCGAAAAATACCTCGAATACTAAGATGCAATGCAATAGAAGATCAACAAGCTAGCCAAAGATCACCAAGACCCTCAAGGACACCAATAGAGCCACATTTTGATCTAACAAAATGAGGCAATGCACATTCGACCACTAACCAGAGCAATTATGGACATTAAAAGGAAGACAACCGAAGAGTCCAAATGAATCATGGACGGAATTACAGGAGAAGAATTAAAGACCACACATGATCAACTACAAGAGCCCGGATAAAATAATTCCAGGATCAGAAATGATAAAAATAAATCAATTTACAGTGACATGTTTTTAAACCTATGTGTTTAGTTTTTAAGCTTTCTCTGCAAAATTGTTGGAAGTTATGTTAATGTATTTTGTAACAAGTTAATAAAAAACACACGTGCTGTGGTTTAGCTTCCAGGCTCCAGGGTTATGGAGTGGAGAGATTTACTATTATTACTATTGCTATTGTTACTATTACTTTTGTTATTTTGTTGTTATTATTATTAATTATTATTAATACTTATTATTAATTATTATTAATTATTAATTATTATTATTATTATTATTATTATTATTATTATTATTATTATTATTACGATAATTATCATCATTGACGCAAAACCAACTTGGAGCTGTCTACATCACAAACGGGCTTCGATATGTGTACTTCCTACATCATTGCAGAACCCATATTGGTGGTGACGAGCCTCATGTACATGACCGAATACGTGTGGTTGTCTCTTAAGATGTTTGTGTTAGCCATGGAACTCGCCCCCCTCTATTAAACGATTGATTTGAATTTGTGATGTTGAGGTGATTCCGCACATTTACATAAAAGTGTGCTGGAGCTCATAGCGGCTAGTTCGGCAGTTGTGTACTGGTCCATGCTGCACTGCTGTTAACAAGGCACTCTATTGGAAACGACACAAGTGACACAGTAGGGTACGCAACAAGGACTCTACGCAGAAATTTAGCGCATGCGCAGGAATATTGTTATGCCCAGGTCGTTTATCTCAGTACACAGGTGACTAAAAGGTTGCATATCTTCCGTATTAAGATACCAAAACAAATTCTAACAAATTGTCAGAACCGTTCATTCTCAAACTTCAACGCTCTCCAGCGTCCAAACCATGCATTGCCGGACAGGCGTTCTCACTTGAAAACAGATCAATTTGCTGTCCCGTACAACATACTAAGAGTTGTCGATGTTTTTTGCGACACCCAGTATATAAACGTAAAATAAGCATTCATTGTTGGAAGGAACCAAGTTCAGATTTTTTAAAATTGATTTTTTTATCAACCCACAACGCAGACAGCATGCTGCATATATTGATGTTGAAACCCACTAATTATGCACATTCCTTGTCCTTTATTTAAAGTGGTTATTCAGTGTTAAATTGCTTCATTCCTACAACAGATATTCCAAGTCTTTGAAATATAGACTAGTTCCTTCCAACATTAACCGATTTAAATGTTAGTTTCAAACAGGAGGCATATTTTTTCTTAGCTTTTCCATTCATTTTATTCCGAAAATTATTCAGATAAAAGGAACTCCAACATGCAATTTGAAAACTACTAAATTACAAATTATTTAATGTGTATCCAGTACTGACAATGCAATTAATTATTTGAAATATTATTAATAAGTTAAATAAATCGTTGGCAAGTCATTTTATAAATTCGTCATTTTATAAATTACAATTTTCTCATTATGTAAATAAATTTTTATCTGCATTTGTTCAATTAATATCAAATATTTATTTCTAACTAGACATTTACAACTACAATAATATCTTTTATTTCATAAACGTATATTAAGGATACACAATTTGATTAATGAGGTGTAAAATTAAAACTCCAAACTATTTGGACAAATTCTGGAGTTGTGGTTATGTTATTGCGGGTAACATTTAGACCATCTATAATAGTAGTCGTAACTGTATTTGGCGTTCTACAACATGTATCTGTATTTTAGTTTATGCATAGTGTAGTGCAAATTACGTTCATTGTTATAAACATTATGTAATTTGCAAGATACAAAAATTTATAAATTTGGGTTTTCTTCTAGACATATCAGAAAACTTGTGACTACCCTCCAGCATCTTGCAGTCCATTCTCTATGAATTTTATTAGTTTTTAAACCATTATAACCGAAAGCTTTATTCCTTTCGTTTATTTCATTATTGATGTGGTCATTCCCTTTAAGAATCTGGGATAGCTTGTGTGTTCCTGTCTATCAACTTTAGCTTCAGTCCCTTTATACCTTTTTTCCTAGGTATTTTATATCTGCCGGGTTCTTTACTAAACCGTATGTTCAATATCATCTTTCGAACTAGATGATTAGCAAGCTGGATTTAGTATTACATACAAAGAATATAGCTTCGTATAAAGGCGTTGAAACCAATACTCAGAATCACACATATATCGTCTTTAAGTGACGAGAAACAAATTCGGCAATGTCTTCTAATCTTCTTCTAATGATGTCAACGTTTTAAATATTTGCTTATTGAAACGAATTTGTTAGCAATATTCTTAGTATTGAACTTACGCAGAAAACAAGCTTAATACTTATATAGATACATAGATATAGTAATTATTCCTTTCTGATTTACACAATTATCAACAAAGGTTACAGTTAATTTTTACTTTCTGGTTAAGTAGGGGAAGTATTGCATTCCACCCAAAAATTCGATGTCGAGATTTCACCGGAAATATGTTTTGAGATCCCCTGAATCCAAAAAAGAGCAATTTTAGAAAAAGGTCCTTATGCGTGTGTCTCTCAGTCTGAGGACAGCATAACTCAAAAACGAAAAGTAGGTTAAAAACCAAAGTTGGTATTTAAGTTATATCTTTCAAGCATGCCACAGAAAATGGACCCACCCTATTTTATATGGAAAATGTTTCGAAAATTTTGATTTTCTTGAAAATGGCTCTAACGATTTTAATTAAAATGTCAAATGTTTGAGATATTTTTATGACAAATGAAATATATATCTTGAATTTTCTGGCTATAGTCCCTGTAGTCGTGTTTACTCTGGACGACTTTTGCATAACTGGTAAACCGTTAGAGATTGACCAAATCATACTATTCAAAAAATGTAGATCTTGCTAAAATACACAATTTATGCTCAAATAAATTTTCTTGTAGTGTGAACCATTTCGGGGATATTCTTTGCTATGTGTGTGAGTTTCGGAAAACTTCAAACTTTTCGTGAAATGGAACATCGTTGCTCATTTTTTTGTATGTTAAGTGTGCCAAGAGAACGGAATCTCAAAGCTTTAAAAGATTTGACTATTGCACAAAGCCTACTGTATTCTAATATTCCCATTGCACCTACAAGGAAGTAAGCAATAAGATAATTTGTACGAATGTTTATCTCAACTAACACGAAGAAGTACGAATGGTTAGTACAAGAGTAGAGAAAGTCATGTGAGTGCAACACATATTTTTTATGTTGTTTCTTCTTTTAGACTAATGTATTCTGCTACTTCTTTGTTCTGTCTTCACTTCTACATTGATGATGTTTATAAGTTGAGAAATGTCACAGCCGCAACTTAAAAAAACCAGTGAACTTGATTCAACAATCTCTTCCCTTTTACAGCCGATCACCACCGCTCACTCGGTTCAATTATCGTAATTATTACAGAAGTATCGGTAAAAGGAGTAAAGGTCACCTACGTTAAATATGGTCAGACGAGCTGGTGGGAGAAGTTGGAACAAGACTTTGATCAAAGACCGCTAAACTCACAGAGCGAGGTGCGACGTTGGTTCAATTCCAGGCGACCGCGCACTCTGACTTGGGCTTTTCCATGGTTTCCCCTTGTCACTTAGGGGAATGCTGGGGTACTTAATTTCATTCCACAGCTTTCTTTCCTTTCCTTCCCTTCCTCATTTCATTTCTCTTGTCATCTTCCAAGTTTAGTAGTGAGCACGGTGTTTCGAGCAGCTGCGGACAGATGGTGCGGTTTCTTGTGCTCCTTCCCCTAAGGTCTCACTCGCGGTAGCTGCGTGGCGCTACTCGGCCGTGAGGGTCGCTTCAACGCTGTCTCTGAGCAGCACTGAGGAGTCTTCAGTGGGCATTTGTTGCACTTCTTAGGTGATCCGATCTTGGCAAGTTCCAGTTTAAGCCAAATTTCTTAAGTCCTTCTCAATATTGTGTGTGGAATTAGAGCACGATTCGGATGGATATTGTAAAACAATTTCCCTCCCATCTATCTCCGCACCTAGAATTAAAATTAGAATCATTTTCTCTGCACTCAACGTCATATATAGTATTACTTAGCACATCATGGTTTCCACAAAATGTAATCGTCCGTGGCAGGAGGAGCTGGTCAACACAACATGCAATCGCTTGCCACGCCTTGTGCTGTTTATAGTCAAACACGCTGTAGCAAGTAACCACACAACGTGTTTCAAAAAGTGGCGACACTCAGTGTAATGGACTTCAAATTACAGTATACTATATTGTTATAGTAGGGTAATAGTATGAATTCAAATATTGGTAATGGAAACATAATTGTTATAGCAGAGTATAATAATAGTCTGAATTCATATATTGGTAATGGGAATATAATTGTTATAGAAGAGTAGAATAATAGAATGAATTCATATGTTGGTAATGGAAATATAATTGTTATAGAAGAGTAGAATAATAGTATGAATTCATATATTGGTAATGGAAATATAATATGTGAGAAATAGTTTTAAGCAGACGTATGCTACAGAAGTTGGAAATACTGGTATATGTGACTGTCTGGAAGTTGACCTTCAACCCCAAGGGGGACCCGAGGAAGGGTGTAGCATTCCCAGACGCCTGTCACATAACAGTTTATGGTTATTAGGGATAGTGTCTTACCCAGAGAATATTGTGGAACGATATATAAACCTTAGTCACCATGGAAGGGATGTCTTTTGACCCGCCATTGTCAACGAGTCCACATCGGATGGTGTAACCACTACCCATATTCCTTTAAGCTTGTTCCGTACCGTTTGTAAATAAATCCTTTAACACCAATTGTTGTGTGATTTCGAGTGGAATATCCAGGAAACCTCACCTACTTGCTCCCGCTCGGCACTCAACCAGACAATCCTATCTCACCTCACCTACGGGAGGGTGCTAGGTGCGAGAAGGATACAACAATATTACCTGTGTGTTTTATGCACTGCAACTGTCCTACCCTTAATTTACAAACTATAGCAATAGTGTAAGACGTTTCAGGTGGGAGAGAACTCCGTTGCACCAAGTAAACACACCTAATATATTACTTCACCGTTAAAACCTATTTTCATCGGTTTTATATATAAATATTTCTTGGAGCACACTAAATTAGTACGAAAGGTTAATCGGAATAGTATAATATCCTAAAGAAATATACATATACATACAGAATAAACCCTATTACCGGCCTGAGAGTTCAGATGAACATTTGTGATCAAATGCAAACGCTATATGCAATCTTAGAACAGATGAAATAAAAGAGAGATGATGCCACACGATTTTGAGGAACGTAAAGAAAGAAGCAGAATGGCAATGATGAATGACCTCATCCAGGCGAGCTGGAACCAGAGATGAAAATACAGGAAAGTGCTGAGGATCATCTGAAAGGATTTGGTGTAAAGAAATGGAAGCAAACCTGAAATGGAACATGCAGAGATACAGTTACCAAAACTAGAGCCTGTTTTATTATTATGATGCTTCGTTCATAACATAGCACACTGGTGTATTTAAATGTTAAAGACGGTAACGAGAACGGGAATGCGTATTATCGATTAACGTATCGATAACAACGTGGAGCTCAATGAAGAAATGAAATGGAAAGTGTTATTTGGACATGTTTAGGGAGAACCCTCTTTAGCCTAGTTTACGAGGGATCTTTACGGCATTAGTGGGTATTTACTGTTTTTTTGTGTTTTTGTTGACGTTGTGTAGTGTTGCGTGTTGTGATTTTGTGTTAGTGTTTCAGTTCCCCATGTTTCACATCCATCGCACCACAGATAGGATCTACCCAAGATCACTGATTTGCATTTTGGATGTCATTTATACTTTCTCTACTGGTAAGTAGGGGAAGTATTGTATTCTACCCAAAAATTCGATGTCGAGGTTTCACCGAAAATATATGTTTTGAGACCTCCTGAATCCAAAAAAAGCATTTTTAGAAAAAGGTCCGTGTGTGTGTCTGGATTTCAGTCTGTGGACAGCATAACTCAAAAACGAAAAGTCGGTTAAAAACCAAAGATGGTATATAAGTTTGATATCCTTCAAGGAGGATGTGACACGAAGATTTCCAAGAAAATAGCTCCACCCTAAAGTACCCTTTACATGGAAAATTTATCGAACATTTTGATTTTCTTGAAAATGGCTATAACGATTTTTATTAAACTGTCATATGTTTCAGATATTTTGATGACAAATGAAATGTATATGTTGAATTTTCTGGCTATAGCCCTGTAGTCGGATTTACTCTGGACGACTTTTGCATAACTGGTAAACCGTTAGAGATAGACCAAATCATACTATACAAACATGTAGATCTTGCTAAAATACACAATTTATGTCTCAATGAATTTTCTTGTACGGTTAACCATTTTGGAGATATTCCTTGTTATGTATGTGAGGTTTGCAGAACTTAAAATTTTCGTGAAATGGATCATCGTTGTTCATTTTTATATGGTAAGTGTGCAATGAGAATACAATCTCAAAGGTTTAAAGGATTTAACTATTGCTCAAAGCCTACTGTATTCTAATATTCCCCTTGCACCTACAAGGAAATAAGCAATAAGATAATTTGTACAAATGTTTATCTCAACTAAGACGAAGATATAAGATTAAGAATTTGTACAAATACTTTGTACAAGAGTAGAGAAAGTCATGTGAGTGCAGCACATCAGATTTTTTATTCTTGATGCTGCACTTCATTTGCTATTATTTTGAATTTATGAAGGGGTTTGTATGTTAGCTTTATGTGTGTACGTGTGAGTGTGAGTGTGAGTGTGAGTGTGTGTGTGTGTGTGTGTGTGTGTGTGTGTGTTTATGTGTATTTAAATATTTTGAAAGTGTTGTATGTAAATGTTCAAGTTTTTCCTGTTCTTGTTGTTGGTATTTGTCATATACATGTATAAGTGTAATGAGGGGAGGATTTTTGTCTTTTTCTGTTTCTTGTATAGTTTTCATTTTTTGTGCTGTGTTTATGAGTGTTCTTCTGTAGCTTCTGCTGTGTGCGTTGTGTATATATGCGATGTTTTGCTTAGCTATGTGTTTATCTATGGGAATTGTGTTGGTGTATTGATACAGTGTGTTTGACTTGAGTGATGGTAATAATTTGTCTGCACTCCCAAGGCACCTTCTCTGGAAAGATCTTATTTTATTCATTGTGTCGGTAGTTATTAGAGGCATGGTGTGTTAGTTTGGTCGTATAAATGTCGTGTATAGTTTGTGTAAGATGTGTGGTGTAAGTCCTCTTTTATTTAATATGGCCAATAACTTAAAGTTGATCTTGTTTTGTTTAGAAGTTTGGTGTAGTGTGATTTAACTTTCAGTTTGTTGTGTATGTGGATTCCTAGGTATTTAATTGATTTTTGACATGTGATGTTTTGTTTGTAAATGTTAGTGTAGCTGTTTTGTGTGTCTGTTTCATCGTCTTTCTTATCACAATGGCTTGTGTTTTCTGTATGTTGATTGTTATGCGCCATTTGTGCGTCCAGTGTAAAAATGTATTTGGTTGTTTTTATAGTTTTCCTCTAGCTGCTATGAATGTTGCGTGTGTGCTCCAATATGCAGCATTATCTGTATGTTGGGCTAAGTGTATGTTTTTGTGTATAGGTTGTGGTGTGTATAATATGTACAGGAGGCCCGAGATAGGACTCCTTTGTGTGTACTGTTCCTACTTGCATGTGTATGGTATTAGATAATTGTCGGTTAATTTTTATATGTCCTGTTCTGTCGGTAAGGAAGCTGTCTATCCAATGTATTATTCTGGGAGACATTTTAAAGTCAGTTTTTATAGTATGGAGTTGATACTGCGCATTGGCAATTTTATTCATTTCTTTCTGACCAATGATATTTTTTCTAGCTTGCGACAAGAGAGAGCTCTAGCGGCTGCTTCATGGGATGACCGCCTTGAATAATTTTTACAAGTAAAAATCTAATATGCACAGTATAAGTTTAACATGCCGCGTCAGGTAACGAGAACGAGAGGGCTAAAACCTGGTCAAACCTTCTTACCCTTTCCCGTGGCCCCAGAAAACTTCCTGTCGATTGTGAACACTCCCATTTGAATACACGTATTTCAACCATGTTGATCTGATTATCGTTACTGTTACCGGTGTTTGTAAATCAGTTTTTATAGTAAAACTACATCAGAAACAAAGATATCTGTGTATCTTGTTTCCCATTTTTCATTGGGAGACATTTATACTGCCTTAGGTGCATCTTCAACGATCAGTTAACAGGAACGGAATACTAAACATAGCCCTGCAACGAGGCTACAAGTATCTGCATGGAAGACCGCTTACTTAAAGTAGAGCAATTCTCAAAGTGTGATGACAAATTTTCACATCCAAATCCATGTAACCCAACAGTGAAATTGAAAATACTTGTATTTAAAAATTCTGTATAACTCTCTTTATGGACGAAAAGTAGTGATGACTTTTTAGGAAACTCTTCCCACCCCAAAATTCTTCAAATGTAAGACTTTTTTACTTTAACAAATACCTGTAATTGCTTTTAAACGTATATCATGAATTTTGTTAAATGTTCATACATATGTATCACTTTCTAAACGCGCTATTGTTGGTTTAGGGGTACCCAAACGGTGTTTCCATTGATATCTGGATATAGAGCTTTTGGATGGCATGCAGTACTTCCTTATACTTCATACACATATGGTACAGTAAATAAAAGTGGGAAAATGTAGAACTATATTTGCATAACTTTCTAACATGGTTGCAATATTTTATCTGAGCTTTTTTTCTTGGAGACAGCCATCTCTGGGAGAAAATGAAACCTAACTCGGCCAATATTCTCTTCGCTACATGCAATCGTAGTTTTTAGTTTTCTTGAGATAAACTGAGCAAAATCATGCCAAAAAGTAAGGTACTACTTCTCTATTTGTAATATCACTTTGAAGCTCAATAGAACACTAGCTCTAGAGTTACGCTTAAATTGACTAATTTAATATTTTGGGAAGGTAAGGTGTTGTGTCTTACAACCACCTGAGTTAGAAGTGCACCTTGTATTGCCTTTACTCCAAAGGCACTAACTGTAATTTGTCTTTATGCTCTGAATTCTGGAAAGAAGATGAGATTAAATCCCTGAAATCATATATAATTCAGTACTTAGTCACCTCAAACATATTTTGTCCGGCATCTATGTGAATACTACGTTTTAAATTCTGCAGCTTATCTATTCACTCATTAATTAATATCATGCAATTTAAACGAGAGAGCATGAAAGTAACATTGTGTTGCCAAAGTAAACTAATTTTATATGACAAATCCAAATAGTGTGTTAAAACCCATTTTATTACTAATATTACAATGACTATGGAATATCGACCTTTCCACTTTCTCGAGCACCTACTCAAAGAAGAATCAGCATTTTGCACTCAAACTAAGAGATCTATATTCCACTGGAAACATTTTTTGTGGTCTTTTGAATCTCTTAAAATATTTTTTATAAAATAGTCTCTATACTCACACCGTAACTCAAAAATGAAAAGAATGATACATGTAGTTTAGGCATTTTAAATTCAACAAATACACAGCCTGCGCTAGAAGATTACCAACAAACTGACCCAATGTAAAATAACCTTTAAATGGAAATCAGTTTTGAATTTTCAAAAGTGGCACAATTTAAATTAATATGCTTCATCTTTGAGATAATTTCACAAACATTTTTTGCAAATAAAATGTGAGCTAATTTTCTTTCTGAATAAAATTTGCATACTTTTGTGTAGGTTCTGAATCGCGTTAGACACATTACTTTCTCACAGATAAAGATATAACTTTAAATATAGCATTTATACCAAGAATATTTAACGCATTCGAGATAATTGCGGTTATAGACTTCAATTTTGCAATACTTGGCATTCTTTGATGTGGTAAGACACCATTCGTTGTCACTCTGTTCCTGAAAATACTTTAACATTTCAAACCAGCTTTGCATTTTTGAAAACTTTTATCTCAATTAACGTGAAGTGATAGAAACAAATGGGACGTGTTTAACTCCCATGACGTTTTCTATTCATCATGTACAAACTATTTTACAAATGTGTAGTCCTCTATTTCATGTTGATTGAGATAAACCTTTGCAGATATTCTTTTATTCCACATTTTTTGTAGGTAAAGAGGTTAGGAAAGTACAATAAACTTTGAGGAATAGTTAAGTCTTTTAAGAACGGGTCACTATGTGATGCCCTTGATATTAATTTCCGTTGTATGTGCATTACCAGAAAAAAAGGAAAAGAAAAACAATAGTGACTGTGTCTTTGAGAAATTGGACAATTCAAACCAATAACAGGGAATATCTCAGAAATGGCAACTCCACTAAGAATTAATTAATTTGATATAATTCTGTCCTTTAAGGAGATATACATTCTTTTTGTAGTAAGATTTTGTCCTTCACTACGGGTTACTAGTTACGCAAAAATCATTAAAATAAAGATGACTTAGGCACTATTCACCGAAAATTCTAGCTGTTCTAGCAAATTAAAATTTCGATAAATGTTCCATACAAAAATTGGTGTGAACTGGAGGACTTCCTTGAAAATCATCGTGTTGCATCCTTGAAACTCGCTGAACTGAAATACCACGTTTGGTTTTTTTTTAAATGAATTTTTGTTTTTGAATTATGCTATTTAAATCACATCACGCGCGCGCGTTTTTTGTCAAAATGTTTTATTTTTAATTGAGGTAGTCTAAAATCACGTTTATTTTCCTGAAATCTCGTAATTAAATTTTAGGGCTGACTACAATATTTCCTCTACTTACAATCATCTGAATATTCAGTTGTTTAGGTGCTGGCTTACTAATCCCAAAGTCACAGGTTCAAACCGGACCCAGACCGATGGGTTTTGTCTTCTTTTGTTTGTCATGGTGGGGATTCCGGTACCTCAGACGATGGAAGAATGAGAGAGTACCCTACAGGCGGCCAGAACACATCACAGAGAAAACTACTACGGTGGGTCCCTAATTTGTGCAGGAAGTTGTTCAGCCCAACGGAGGTCCAGGTAGCCTCAGATGCGGCTTCCTGGCGGGTGGCCAGCCGACTACAGCGCCGCCCCTCAGACGAACTGTATTTCCAGAGCGCAAGCTCTACCGTAGCGCATCCTAACGGCAACCCCGCTGACTCTTACAACCATAAAGACCGGATAGAGAGAGAATGAAATGACAGAGAGTGATTTGGGGAATGTGAGGCAAATATATTTTCCAGCATTCGCCTGAGTGACCCGGTTAAAACCCCCAAGGTCAGTAAGGTTGGTTGTGGGAACCGAACCTGTGACCTCCCAAATGCGGACCACAGACGTTACCACCTGAGCCATCCCGTTGAGTGACCGAAGGCTTGAAAGTGTGCTTAAAAGTGACAGCGCCATGTAAGTGGATGTAAAAGAACTCTGAGGGACGAAATTCCTGTATTTGACACCGTCGTTAACAAACAACATGTGTAATATTTTCTTTACTGTAGGTATGTAGCAGATAAATAAACAATACTCAGTAAAGAAAACGCAAAAACTTAAGATGTCTAATTCTTTAATCCTATATGCTATATAGGTGAATTCCAAGCATGTTTTATATTCATGCTTCTTACAGCCAAAATGACTTGATGTTTATTTAATATTCATGTCTTGCTTGTTTCAGTGCAGCTGCTTCTGCTGTCGCAGCAGTAGTTGTGATAACGGGAGAAGGGGAAAGTTTTTGAATGCACGTCTGGTGAACGGTCACAGAATACCTACACATTGGAAAGATTTCCTGAGAGAAAACCGGGGGCAAGAGAGAATGTAGGGAATGGATGAAAAATACATAGAAAATGTTGGACGGATAAGCGGATAAAAGCAGAACAATAAGTGAACCGTAGTGCTGTCAGAAAGAAGGGCGAAGAGCAAGGGTTAGAGGAATGTCTTTCAATCATCTGAGAATTGGATGTGGGGGGAGGGACGGATTTAGCACTTTCATTATGCAACTGGCCGATGTTATCTGCCATGGACTGACATTTGGTCATTTTTAGATTCTTCTCTTCTTCGCTTTGGGAACGTTTCGCTCTTTTCCATTGCATATTAAATTGCTGGCTCCATCAGAATGATATCTTTCAGCGCAATAGAGTTAAAACTGGACAAGCGACTGCTGCGAAGCGCTATAATAATTTACGGCAGACTTAACATAGTGGATGAAGAGACGGTCAGAGACTGTCTCTTGTCATTTTATGTATGTATAAGCTACGAGAAAAGCTGTCTAACATGGAAAACAGCCGATGGCTGACGCTGAACAAATGCAGGCGGAGGAACATTAAATATACTGGCAAGAGTTGAGAATGCTAAGGCCTGGTGGTTTTAGCCTTCTGTTCTTCAAAACTTCAGCTAACGAGGGAACATTGTCACATCGTACTGCAACTTTCTTCTTTTTTTATGTAAAAGTAGATCGGAAATAAAAAACGCTCTCTCTCCCTTAAGCCCAAATTTGACAAGAAAAACAATGTTTAAACTTATAACCAGTAGCTAATATCCCCTCTTTACATATATCGATGTTTACAAGTATTAAATGAGAAAATTTCCATAAGTAAAAATCTGATGTGTTGCACTCACATGACTTTCTCTACTCCTGTACTAATCATTCTTACAAAGTCTCATTCCTATATCTTTATGTAAGTGGATATAAACATTTGCATAAATTATTTTATTGTTTATCTTGTAGGTACAAGGAGAATATGGGAATACAGTTGGCTTTGAGCGAGTCCAATATTTTAAAGCTTTCAAATTCCGTTCTCTTTGCACGGTTAAAATATAAAACTTAATAACGATGTTCCATTTGACAGAAGTATAAGTTCTTCAAAACTCTCACAAATGGCAAGGAATATGTCCGAATTGGTTCGCTCTACAAAAAAAATCTGATGTGTTGCACTCACATGACTTTCTCTACTCTTCTATTAACCATTCTTACAAGCTCTTATTCCTATATCTTCTTCGTGATAGTTGAGATAAATATTTGTACAAATTATCTTATTACCTATTTCCTTGTAGGTACAAGGGAAATTTTAGAATACAGTGGGCTTTGTGTGATAGTCAAATGCTTTAAAGCTTTGAGATTCTGTTGTCTTTGCACACTTAACATATAAAAAAATGAACAACGATGACCCATTTCGGGTAAGTTCGAAGTTTTCCGAAACTCGCACACATAACAAGGAATATCTCCGACACGGTTCACCCTACAAGAAACTCTATTGAGACATAAATTGTGTATTTTAGCAAGATCTACATGTTTTGTATAGTATGATTTGCTCTATCTCTAACGGTTTACCAGTTATGCAAAAGTCGTCCACAGTAAATACGACTACAGGGTCTATAGCCAGAAAATTCAAGATGTGCATTTCATTTGTCATCAAAATATCTCAAACATATGACATTTTAATCAAAATCGTTAGAGCCATTTTCAAGAAAATCAAAATTTTCAAAAAAGTTTCCATGTAAAGGGTAGTTTAGGTGGGGCTGTTTTCTTCAAAATCTTCGTGTCGCATCCTTGAAAGACATTAAACTTAAATACCAACTTTGGTTTTTAACCGACTTTTCGTTTTTGAGTTATGCTGTCCACAGACTGACAGACTGACCCACAGACTGACACACAGACACACACACGGACCTTTTTCTAAAAATGCTTTTTTTTTTTTTTGGATTGAGGGGGCCTCAAAACATATATTTCGGGTGAAATCTCGACATCGAATTTTTGGGTGGAAAACAATACTTCCCCTACTTACCAGTAGAGAAAGTAAAAATTAAATACAAGCATATAAGCGCAAACGTATGTCTCGGGCCTATTAGGCCCCACGGAACCAATGGCACACGCCTAACGGAGGGTTACTAAGATAATGTGCCATGAATTTAACAAATTTTACGTTTATGGAATGGGGCGTTTAATATCCCTTAAAGTGAACAATGAACACGCTTACTATCCTTATTATACCTCAGTAGGTTAGTGTTAGGATGGAAAATCCAGAATTGACGACCTATTTATAACAACTGAACCGAATGTGGTCTCTGTTGCACATTTAGGTACATGCTGATTGCACAGTGTTGGAAATCGAGACATTAAAATTAGTTATCCTAGAGTACATTTGCACACTTGACCATAAGCGTCGTTCTGTCTCAGTTGAGTCCGTAATTAATGAGAATTGTGTGTGGCCTGCTGGCGATGCTGTATACAGAAGTAGCATTACAAGAGGAATTAACACAAGGTTCTCTCTATGATATCGTGCCATAGAGGCAAAACACAGCCTTTACACTAATTTTGTCTTTGAAATACAGTGAGAGTGACATCGCAAATAAACAGGTTACACTTTAACATTTCCAACATTAAATATTTTCCCCTGGGTATTTTGCTTGTTTCAATGTAAGTTCCCTGTAAACTTCTAAGCCTACTGTTAGAAAAGTGTTGTTCCCAACCCAAGAGTTTTATTTTACTTAAAGACGAGTTTTGAGCCCCAAGAATTAAAGAAAGCATTTAAAACAGTCTTAGGTGTCGCACTCAAACGACTTTCTCTGCTCGCTGCGTGTTAGTCCAGATAAACATTTACCTTATTGCTAATTTTCTTGTAGGTGAGAGAGGAATATGGGAATACAGTAGTCACCTAATCAAATGTTTAAGCTCTTCGGTATGCAATGGCCTTGGAATTCCATTCTCTTTGCAGGGTCATGACGTAAAAATAAATAACGACCTCCCATTTGAGAAAAGTATAAGTATAGGTAAATTCATACAAATAACAAGGAATATCTCGGAAATGGTTCACTCCAAAAAATGCATTAGTAGTAAATTAACGAGATATACATTTTTGTATAGTAATATTTGGTCCATCTCTTACGTTTACCAGTCATAAAGAGTAGGTAAGCAAGACTACACAGGCTACAGAATTAAAATTCAAAATAAGCATTTTATTTGCCTTAAAAATACGTAAACGATATGACATTTGAATCGAAATCGATAGAGCAATTTTTGAGAAAATCAAGATTTTCGAAAAATTGTCCATGTAAAGGACAGTTTAGGGGTGAGAAATTTTCTTTAAAATCTTCGTGTCGCATCCCTGAGAGATATTAAACTCAAAATACCAACTTTGATTTTATAACTGAGTTTTCGTTTTTGAGTTACGCTGTTTACAGACAGGCACACGCCTTTTCCTAAAAATGATTTCTTTTTTCGGCTTGAGGGGATCTGAAATCATATTTCCGGTGAAATTCGACAGCGAAATTTTGGGTCGAATACAATTCTCCCCCTACTTAATATTAAAAAAGAACCCCTAGCGCAAAAGCCCATGAAGGGCCTAGGCTAGCCACCCAGCCGCTGCGTCCCCACCTCTGCCCACTACAGGCGTCATTGGTGGGGTGCAGTACTGGAGGGTGGGACGTGGTCAGCGCATACTAGTGGAAAAGTGAAGGTAGGCGAATGTGTTTGCGTTTGTTTGTGTGTGGAATGGACATGAAAATTCAGCTGATATTTTTTTTATGACATCCTTAACCTTCAACTTCCGTACAGTCTTACAACTGTGAAAATGTATAGCAGATGAGTATGTGTTAGTGATGACAAAATTAGCAAACTGGTCAAGTGATTTTGGATACGCTTTATAGAGGAGTTTGCACTGTGCCTTTGTTCCCGTATTTTCACTCAACGAAAAGTTGAAAAGCCTTCTTCAAGAGCGTTTTTTGACTCCAACATGTTGTTATTCCACTATAGACGATTTGTAAATTAATATTTACTCTCTATGTTAGATAAATGGAAGAACTGTACTTCACAGAACAAGTCGGTACCAAGATATCATCGCAAATATACTTTAGGGACCCCTGAAGACCTTAAAATACATTTTAGAGAAAACCTAAATGTGAACAATATAACTCATACATGTAAATTATGTTTACTGCCGAACTTGGTATTTCTGTTCAGAATATTATAAGAATGCGGTACTACAATTTTAAGAGACATTTCCATTCAATATTTGGAAATAATTTCGTTGCTTTTAATTTTCAGAGGAAAAAAACAGCTGTAACGATTTTTATTCAAATGTTATATTTTGTTTATATTGACATGAAAATATAATACATTGACCTATAAACCTTATTTGTCCTATTAAGTTCCCCTAATGTGAATAAATTTTGTACAATTATGAATAACACCGAAACCTTACAAGTCGTCCTCCACATTCTAGGAGTAACGTGTTGGCTCTGGTTCCCGAAATCCCGTGTTCAGATCCTACGGCGGGTGACGGATTTTTCTGGTGGTAAAATCCTAAGCATGGCTTCCTTGAAAGGGAAGTAAAGCCGGTGGCTCTATGGTATACATTTATGGCGCGTAATAGAACTTAGTCGGTCAGTGTGGCTCAGTTGCTTAGACGCTGGCCTGCTAATCCCAAGGTCACGGGTTCAAATGGGACCCAGACCGATGCTCCATTTCAGCAGATTTACTGGCATGCAAAAGAACTCTTTGGGGACGAAGTTCCGGCAAACCGGCCACGCTGGTATCACCCTGGCAATTGACAGTGTCGTTAAACAACAAAATAATATAATTTTCTAAAAGAACTTCAGGCCCGATAAAGAGGCCTGTGAGCAAAATTCAGCGGTAATAGTTAAAAGAGGTACATATGGAAAGGAAGGAATTTTACAAGGTACACAAGAATCTACTTCAGGTAAAACGTGAAACTCATTCACTACTTGCCTCAAACTATTTTTTCTAAGATTTAGGATTTCAGAAATATCCCACGTTGCAAGTTTAGAATGACTCAAAAGTCCCCAGTGTAGTGGACATACTTGTAAGTTTGCCATTCTTTCATCCTCCCATTTCGTTACTTTCCAATTCAAGAATTTATTACAGCGAATGCTATTTTCCTGCTTAGTTGCAAGCAAGTTCTCAGTAAAATATAGTTTTACGCTTGTAAGTACAATAAAAGAAACTTTAACTATAATTTCAAAAGTATGCATATGAATGGGTTATGTTTGGTACCATTTGAAAGAGAAAGTTGGGGAGTTCTAATTCATTGAGGTTGTTAAGCTTAGAACAGTCACGCATCGCTTGCGCATGCGCAGATCTTTACATAGGAGAATATTTTCATATCGTTGATCAATCAGTATGTAAACAACTTAACATGGGGTACCATCACAATTTGCCAATGTACTAGTAGGAACATTCTTAGACAGACAGTTCCCTGGAAGATGGACCGGAAGAGGATCACCTTAGATCCCAGATTACCAGACCTGGGTTATTCCTGTAGGGATTTGTTAAGGAACAGGTCTGCAAGACCCCAGTATGTGATTTGGCAGACTTATGACAAGAGAATTTATACTGATGTCGACAATGTCAAATGACAAATGCTTCATGGCACATGGATCGAGATTGAATACTGGTAGGACATTTCCCGTGCTACTAATGACAGCCAAGTTGAAGTTTGAGTATTGAATTCTAATGTAAAAATATAAGTACATGAAGACAGAAACAAAAACAAACCAAAAAACTATAGTAAAAGGATTCTCAGTTTTCATTATCTGTAGCAAGTAATTACATCTCTAGATGTTCAGAAGTTAGAGCTACTTTATTTGTATATTGTGAATCATGAAACTGGGTAATTTTTTTTCAATGAGCAGATTAGATACATTTATCATTATTAGGGAAAGTCGAGTGAGGGTACGGATTACATTTTTGGTGTCTTAGTCGTTTAAGAATCGATGTTATACTATTTTCAACGGGAACAAAATGCCTTTTAAGTGGTTAAAAAGATGGATCTCTATTTCACTGCATTTTTGGTAACATTCTCTGCCGTAAATTAATGTACACTTTTCACAATGTTCACCACCACTACCATTCCTGTACAAACTTTCTGTCAATAACTTCCTGCCTGAGGAATGCAGTAGGAATGGGGTGGAAATTACTGTATGCATAAATACGAGGATGTGGGTTGTTATAATTACTAAGGGAATATACTACAAAATCATTTATGCAAAAGCAAGAACGTGATATTGTCCACTTTTATTTTATACGTATTTAACTGCAATGTTACAACAACCTAGCATTGCATTTCTCAAGAATCGAGCTCATATTTACATCGATGTTTTCTAGAAGTTTGACATAATCAAAATTCAGTTACACAATATTATATATTCATTTGTTTGACAGAATCGATGAACATTTCCCCTCACTATAAAATTCTGACACTGACACAAACTATTCTGTTGAAAACTTTGTGTAGGCTCGTGAATAATATTTGGGGTGCATTTATTTCAATACTTTGAACTTTATTGCTTCCGGAGACTTTTTCGAAACCAAAGCTGGGAGTTGAAGATAATTTTGAAGTTTAGTTCACCAAATGTTAAAAGTAAAATTGTAAAATGGCCGAAAGTACCCGATCGCTCGCCCTTACTGTAGACTTTGTCTCACTCCAAATACACGCTGTTCGCTCCTGCCACCACAATCCCTCGTAACACTGCAGCCACTGACCTACCTTCTGCAGAGTCAATCAACGCCAGGGCAACCTTATTCCACTCCACTGCACGTTGACGCCTTTACAACCAGAAGCTGCACTGATCTAGCAATCCTTTGTGTTAATCATAATGATGCTGAGATTGAGATGGTTCAAGTGTTAAAATAAATTTTACAGCTATGTCACGCTGAGGTACATATTATGTGTGCATTTGTATCATAAATTAATATGTGAAACTTTGAGGTGGATTTACTATTACTAAGGTTTTCTAAAGAAGGTAATATTTTTGTTTCATTAAGACAAAAAAGATTTCCAAAATAATTGATACGTGTACTCAGGAATATAGATATATCAAGAAACAAATGAAAATAGTTTAAGGAAATGGATGATTATCACAAGATATGATAATTAATAGTGGTTTAAGACAAGGCTGCCGTTAGTCAACATTTAGATGGGGTATATTATTAGAAAATCAAAAGACGAAATTCCATTAGAAATTTACATAAATAAAAAAGCGTTAAATATGCTATTCTTTTCGAATGATGGTGAGGATAAGTTACAAATAACTATGTACAAGTTACAAAAATTGATCCAGGATTATGATTTAAATATATAAGCAGAAAAATAAAAGATTATGCTACCTATTTATAGGAGAATAAATTAAAAAACAATCGAAAATAGTGTTAAAGAATACAATTTCAGTACGTGGGCTGTAATGTAACCTTTGAAACAAACACTGAAGAAATAAGTAATTAGTGGAATAAATTCCAATATATTTGCGGAATAATAGCTCGCATCCTGAAAAGAAAAACCCGATAGATTACAAAGCGAAACTTTTGTAAGACAATGGCTGTTCAGGGTTTACTATATGGGTAGCAGACATTGACACCCAAAAAGATAAACTGGAGCCAAATACATGTTGCAGAAACGGAATATCTCCGAGCAGTAAGACAAGATTATATTAGAAATGAAGAAATAAGAAAAGAATTAGATACATTAGATATAAGCAAGTAAAGAAAAATGGAAAATTCATTTGCAAAGAATGGATTACTCTCGCATTCCATTACAGTCGTAGAAATATAAACCCTCTGGTTATAGAACAATAGGCAGACCAATAAAAAAATGAGATGGAATATGAGGCCAGAAGAGAATTCTCCGAAATCATGAAGAGTTGATGATGGTGATGATGATGATGACGATGATGATGAGAGCACTCGTATACCTCAACATAGCTTTAGTTTAAAAACTATTCTTGTCAGTTACGTTTGACCCCATTCCCTGCTTGCTTTATGCCCATTCACTGCATGTTTTAGCCATTGCATGTAATATTCTGGAACTTCGATTCTCGTGTCAATTTTTGGAGCTTGCAGGCCATTTAATGTTAAGGTCGATCGAGTGTATTGTACAACTCACATAATTGGGAGGGTTAGTTGACTAGTAGGGACTATCGCGCTGATCCTAGCATGAAACCTAATCGATTTTATTTACTCTATGCCACACCAGCAGGGCATAAAATCCCAGTGTTTTCATTAGAAACATACGCGAAAAAATATCCATTAAGGGAGGTGGAGTAACAAACCCATGCTGTGCTATGCTATTGAAACAGACGCTCTTCCATTCAGAATATTTAATTGCCCGGATGGTGGGGGGAGACAAATTGATGCACATTGTTCCCTCTACGCGATTTATCCACCTTTCATGCACCCTAAGCGAAAACCATAGCGGCTCTAACCAAATAATCGTTTCTTTTAATTGGTAATTGGTCTACCGTGTTTGATCACCGCAGTCATGATTGAAAAAAGGGGGGAGCCAACTGACAATATAAGCGCACAAATTTAAATAATAAATCAAACCTCTACAGAAAGTTATGTAAATTCAGCAGTCTATAGACGGTCTACAGAAGCAAACCAAAAAATCAGTTTAGACAAGGACGGTTGGTCATCAAGACCATCATCGCTTTACAGCAAATGCTGATAACCCTTCTGTCAAGCTCTGTTTCTGGCCATTCATAAAGAGTTACACACATCGAGGTGTATAAAAAAGCTGATGTGCTGCGTCACACGACTTTCTGTATTGTTGTAAACACTTTATTACAAATTTTCTTGTAGGCAATACCATGCGAATAGGTGTCTAGGTGATAGTAAAATCTTTTAAGAGTGATCGCTATGTGAAGGCTTTGAAGTTCTGTTCTGGTTGCAAACTAAGGGGGAGAAAATCTGATATGTTGCACTCACAAGACTTTCTCTACTCTTCTACTAACCATTATTACAAACTCTTATTCCTAAATCTTCTTTCTTCATAGTTCAGATACACATTTGTACAAATTATCTTATTGCTCATTTCCTTGTATGTGCAAGGGCAATGTTAGAATACAGTAGGCTTTGTGCGATAGCCAAATGTCTTTGCACACTTAACATATAAAAAAATGAACAACGATGATCCATTTCACGAAAGTTCTGTTTTCCGAAACTCACACACATAACAAGAAATATCTCCGAAATGGTTCACCCTACAAGAAAATTTATTGAGATATAAATTGTGTATTGTAGCAAGATCTATATGTTTTGTAGAGTATAATTTGGTCTATCTCTAACGGTTTACCAGTTATGCAAAAGTCGTCCAGAGTAAATACGACTACAGGGGCTATAGTCAGAAAATTCAAGATATACATTTCATTTGTCATCAAAATATCTCACACGTGTGACATTTTAATCAAAAGTCGTTAGAGCCATTTTCAAGAAAATCAAAATTCTCGAAAAAGTTTCCATATAAAGGGTAGTTTAGGGTGGGGCTATTTTCTTCAAAATCTTCGTGGCGCATCCTTGAAAGACATTAAACTTAAATACCAACTTTGGTTTTTAACCGACTTTTCGTTTTTGAGTTATGCTGTACACAGACTGACAGACTGACACACAGACACACAGACACACACAGGGACCTTTTTCTAAAAATGCTTTTTTTGGATTCAGGGGGCCTCAAAACATGTATTTCCGGTGAAATCTCGACGTTGAATTTTTGGGTGGAATACAATATTTCCCCTACTTACCAGTAGAGAAAGTAAAAATGAAGGGGCAAAAAAGCAAACTGGTTACTGCTTGAGAAAAGTATAAATATTTGCAAATATGGAAAAATAACGAAAATGTAGGAAATGATTACCTCCACAAAAAACTCTCTTTAACGAATAATACGGTGTCTCAAATTGATGTATACACGTTATTTCTCAGCAACGAAAAGAGACACAAATACAATTGTTGTTGCGTATACCTAATCCAGAAGGCACTGGAAAGGCAAATCAATACGTTATGATTTTACACGTGTTTATAAACAAACATGGCGCTGAGATTATCATTCAATGAACGCAAGTGGTTACTGAAGTGTTATTGGAAAACGAAGTAAGTGAGTGAATGTGAGTAGGGAAAGTGGAAGTTGAAAGTGGGGAATTAATTGACATAATTGTGTGTACAGGCCAAAGGAAAAGCCGCACTTCTTTGAAGAAAATGCCATAAATCTTCCAGGAGTATCGGCAGGTTGTGGTCTGTCTTCCAAAGGAGTACAGCCATGGAAAAAATGATTTAGCGCACTAGCAGAGCAGAATATCTCTATATCCCATCACGTGTTGCAGCACGGTTTACACAGGTCGATGTTTCCAATATGCAGCTCAGTTTGTCAGATAATAGTATTACGTACATACTTTCTATCAGCAAAAAATACATTTTTCAAAAACTGCCTTCACATTTTCGACAGAAGTATACTGGTAGCGTTTTCTGATACTTAAGTAAACTGAAAATAAATTAAAGCATTTAATTGTAGTTTATATTATTGTCTGAAAATAAATACGTTTTTGTTTTTATGAAGTTGGTGTTAAAATTTCTTTTCTTTTCAGCATGTTATTTATTGTGAGCCAATGAACAAAGCAATTATCTAAGGCGTATTTGAATCTTTAGTTAACATGTTTGAGATTGTTTATGCAAAGTTACATTCAAATAAGAGCAAAACTGAAACTGAGGAATTCATTTAATGCAAAACTGAGAAAACAGAAAAGCACCAGTGTAGTGCACACTAGTGTGGTTAAAATGAAACTCAGGAAGGACTTAAACATGTTGCCGAACTTTCAGAAATGGCGATTCGGAACAAATGTTAGGCCAAATTAAATCACAGATGTCTATAGTATATTTATATGACATAATTAAGGAACTGAAAATGTGATCTGCATTTAATAATTTAATCCTAGGGTTCCTAATATGCACCATTGCTTGGTGGAACAAAGGCAACAGGCACCACATAACCCCCTCCCTGCTCGTATGTGCAACCGCTTCAAAATGTTTTCCGACGCACGTGGGCTCGCCATAGAGACGTAAGGGATAAAGCTTATCGAGTAGTCAGTCCAGGCCAGAGGCGTCTCAAATTGTCTCACGAGTTTGATAGCTGTAATGCTAACTTTTCTTATTTCAACAAAGGAAACTATCATGGCGACTGGGTTCTTTGGGGCTTTGCTGTAAAACAGTGAATATTATTAAGTGGGTTCTAGATCACTGAAGATAGGAATGTGACATAAACTTAACTGCAAAAATATTTTCGGGAGTAGGTGCACAAGAAACACTAAGTAAACTGTCTTACACGATATTAGGCAACACACACACACGCACGCGCGCGCACACACACACCACACACCACACACACACATACACATACACACACACACACACACACACACACACACACACACACACACACACACAATCTTTTCCACCAAGCTTCTGGGCGTTTCCTAATGTTACATGTTTATGATAACAACAATAATAATTTGTCAATGGAGGAACTATGTATATCCAAAATAGACATCTTTTGCTATCCGATTTTTCGTGAAATAGTCCAGTGTTATACTTATCACTTATTATTATTATTATTATTATTATTATTATTATTATTATTATTATTATTATTATTATTATTATTATTATTATTATTATTATTATTATTATTATTGTTATTATTATTATTGTTATTATTGTTATTGTTATTATTATTGTTATTATTATTATTGTTATTATTATTATTGTTATTATTATTGTTATTACTATTGTTATTACTATTGTTATTACTATTGTTATTACTATTGTTATTACTATTGTTATTACTATTGTTATTACTATTATTATTATTATTATTATTATTATTATTATTATTATTATTATTATTATTATTATTATTATTATTATTATTATTATTATTATTATTATTGTTGTTGAAACATTTATTATATTTGTTATGTTTTTAAAAGCATTTTAACTATGTTTCTAAGCCCATACCACTACCACAAAATGTCAATATGAATTTGTTTAAACAGCCGGGAAAAGGATGCGCAATTTCGTTTGTTTGGGTAGAATATAAGTATAGAACAAACTATTTCGTTTCTTGTTTCCTCAACAGAAGCTACTCCGCCTGTCTCACCTTAGACGACTGCATGCGAATGTAAACAAACACGTGCAATAACCCAACCCCAGGACAGGCACAACTACTCGACAAGAAAATACTCCTTCCGTTTCCCCTCAAGCAACTCTCGTCCATCGGAAAGCATTTGGAGCCGGCTGTACGCGCCATTTGAGAAGGTTAACAAAATGCCTGTGAACAGGGGTGGCATATATGTATGGAACCTATGGTACCATTTCCCAGAGTTACTTTTTGTGCGGGAAGCCAGCAGCTCTTGCAGTGGTTGCCAGTTGGCACTTACCCCTTTTTAATTTAATTCAATTAAAACTTTCAGCTACTGGTAACCCGCATGAGTCTTAACCTGAATTTGCTTTAGTTAATTTAATGTCTTATTTCACGTAATGTCTTTTAAATAATATACCTGGTTCTTGCTAATTCTAATCAGTATATTCTAAAATTCTCTGAATACATTCCTTACCTTCATATTGTAGGAGGTATAGGAGAAACACGGATGGTGTTCAGCACTGAAGCCAGGCTTGTTGTACCTCTGCTCCCAAGAGGGCATTCCCGCGGGGAAGGATGGGGTGCGAGGAGACACCGGGCGGCCAGATAAAGGCTAACGGCACAGACGTTGACAGAAGTTCCTCAGGTTTCCTAAGTTTGATGACACTTCAAAGTCTTAAGGTCTTCAGGGGGGCCCCAAAGGGGAACCTTTGCGCGAGGTCCAACGCCCCTTAATACCGACCCCCACCCGGATCTCACGGACGACGAATTATCACTATATTTTTTAACCTTATCTTAGGTCACTATGTGTTCATTCCCAGTGTTCAAGCATTCACTAGACACCTCACTTTCTGTCATTAGTTTTTACTTAACTTTCAACACTTTCTTTCAATTTCGTTTATGCTTAACTTCAACAACATTCACTGTTCCACTCTTACTTTTCCCATGCGGTCTTGCTTCTCAAATAAAGCTACAGATTACATAGAAGAAATACAGAAGACGAAAGAAATGAAGGAAAACTTGCCATGCAAGGCTCTGGGCCATTTCCTTCTCCTTCCTACGTATATCCATGCAACACAGATAATACATTTGTGAATAATACTGGTTCAGCTAGCGTAACTGTTATTACTGTCATTTGCTTAGCTCTGAAGTTCCACTCGACAAAATGAGCAACGACTAAATAGGATGAATTAAAACAGTTGTCGAACGCTCTAGTTCTACCAACCACAGCAAGGGAAACGACAATTGTGTTTCTGATGTTCCTCTGGCAATTAATTACAAGCTGGTTCTGTGGTTTTCACTGGGGGAATAATAGCAATGAATGGATTATATTACAAGTGTTAGATTATATCAACTAACTAGAGGTAGTCTGATACACTTTGGTAATCTGAGTGTAACCGTTGCTGAATTGATAACATGATTCTGACACACTTCACTCAACAAACATACTAACACTGCATGATCACAAACAAAAACATAATAAATACATGGTTTTTAGGGGTATCGGTGCAGATATTTGTATTAGTGTTTGAGGACAGTGAATATGTGCTTCATTTGTGGACTTATAATTGTATTTATCAAGAATAGTATGTTTTCAGGATGAAAGTACTCGTGGCACGAATGTTGTATCGAAACTTAATCCGAATGTATTCTACGAGGCCAGTGACCCCATACTACATAGGCCGGCAAGTCATTGAGGTATGAATACGTGGAAGAAAAACGAATAATCTATACTGACAGGCGGTGTTCATTTCGCGACGCACTTACGACCGTGAAATAAACACCAGGTAGTAAACATGTCCTTGGATTGTGGGAAAACTTTTACATGAAGAAAAAAATAACTATCACATCAATTAGTAACGACTTATTAAAATATATGTATCTATAACGTTGAAATCTGTAAAGGTTCTTAACTACTTAACTGATGAGTTCGTAATATTTCCTGAGGGACCAAAAAGAATAAATAAAAATAAACCGAAATTATATCTATATAGCGTTCCACTCATAGAAGACAGTATGGAGTTAAATGGGACATCTCTGTCTCTATCTAGTACATACAAGTTGCGATTAGCCGCGTCCTTTTCTACCCTCGCGGTGTTGCCAGATTCCTAATAGCATGGTATAAATATTCATTTGTTATAAATTTCAGATTTGAACACATTATCCTATGCAGAATTTTTTTCTCTATCAGGTTATATCCTTTTTAGAGTCATTATACATTTCTATAGGCCCAAATTTCTTCAGAAAACGTTTTTTTCAATAGAAGTCCGATATTTCCTGTTTCTATACTCATCACGCACTAACAAACAAACTAACTGCTAGAATGCATCTATATTTTTTTCTTAGGTAGAGTATACCATAGTGCTACTACCTGCCCACTTTGAATTCTCTATGTTGACCCAGTTAAGTGTTATAATTTTTAAAATGAAATGTTTTCGGAAAATTTTATATCTGTGCACTGCAAAAGTTACGCAGTGTGAAACTTTTTTGTTATTGAGTTTACATCAGGGAACCAGCGAGAATAAATGTTGAGGAAGGTTGGAGAAAGTTTTTAAAATAAACCAAAAGGCAGTAACCTCTTTCTTTTATCCAGTAAGGCAAACAAAAGGTATTCATCTATTCAGCGTCAGGCCTGACACAGAAGATAGTATAAGGAGCAGCACTAACATTAGTTCGAAAGAAGCCGTGTGTGTAGCTGTGAGCTGTTATTGCATTATTTGTTTAATATTTTTGTAAATATTTGTAGTTATGGAGGGGGAAGCTAGGAAGAGACGATATGTTGGTAAATTAAGAAGTAAGGAACGCCAAATATTTATGAATGAGTTATATTATTTTTGAAGCAAAATGCGTGTAAGGCAGTAAAAGAAACAGCTAAGGCTATCGGGTGTTCAGAGGCAGTAGTGTGTATGATTAAAAAGGAACTAATGAAAGGACGTCTAAGAACGCCATCGAAAAAGAAAGCAAAAAGGGCGGGACTACACAAAACGATAGGTTAACGCAATATGATTGAATAGTGCAAGGTGGAGTGCGGCGAATTGTTCATTCTTTACAGTTTGGAAATATTCCACCCATGCTGAATATAATTTTGTCACGATTCAACAGTGATGAGACCGTACCAAATTTCTCAAGGGCCACTCTTAGTCGGTTCTTATATGATTTGGGGTTGGAATATGAAAGAAGGGGTAACAAGTGCATATTAATAGAAAGAGACGATATCGATATCATCAGATGGTGACATAAATATCTAAAAGACGTAAAAAGGTTTAGGGACCAGGGGAAATCAGTTGTTTATACAGACGAGTCATTTGTAAATTTAGGTCATACAGTGACAAAGGCGTGTAGGGATACCGAAGTTAAAAGTGCCCATCTCGTCAAGCAGCAATTGAAGGACTAAGTACAGGACTCCGGCCACCTCGAGTCGCTCGCGGAGAAAGATTCGCAACTAGTACATGTTGCAACACTGCGCTCCATTTAACGTGTACTGTCTTCTAAGGGTGAAACGCGCTATAGATAATTCATAAAAATTAGAATATGACACTATTGACAACATTAATATTACAAACAAAAACCGTCAGATCATAAACAAATCATCTAGTTTGTAAAGGGGCAGAATTACACCGAAAAATTCAATGTTATAGCCGGGATTCGAACCATAGATGTTCCAGTCTGCGTCCGGCTGCTCCAATCACTGAGCTACCATAGCAACATGCCGACACATTTATAAGTACATTCTGCAACTCACTCAAATTTTCCAGGTAAATCACATGGAGATGTCCAATTCCTATGAGATAACATAGGTACGCTCTTAGCGATTTATATGTTGTAAGTTTAAGACCTGGGCTTCATAGTTAACCACCTACATATAAGGTCAGTTAATGGAAGTTAATTGTTATAATATATATATATATATATATATATATATATATATATATATATATATATATATATATATAGTCAGAGATCTATGAATATACTGTTTTTATTTGATATTTAGAAAATATTCATGTTCATATATCATAGTCAGAATGGTAGCTTATACAACGGATCTTCGCACACTTGGACCAATATAGGTCTATTGTGGTCTCCACCCTACAAGAGAAAGGGATGAAGGTAAGGAACTACAGGCTGTTGCAAGTAGTAGGTCACAGAGACTCGTAAAAGTGTTGAAGTACCAGTCTCAAAGACCCGTTCTCATTGCTGGAGCTGCCTATAGCACGATGAACGTCCCGGTAACCAAGCAGCTTTCTGTTGTTCAATGACAAAACTCAGCAAGCATCCGTGCTATTTTTCCGACACCACCATACGCCACAAAACCTAGAAGCATACTGAAAGACGAACCAAGAAAACCCAGCTTCAGATTAAGCAGTCAATGGGAGTTATTTTGTGTTGTCTATAGCACGTTTGGGATGGTCTAGTTGTGTTTACCTGAAAAACCATATGCGTTTGGAATAGGGGTCTATGTATCGTTTGGCACAGCTAGGTTGGTTTGATGTGACGAGGTTAACAACGCCCCTTCGCACACAGTAGAGTATTGTACTACGTATCAGTAATACTTGCTTTTCTAATTCCTAAAGCAATGGGAAATAATGGGAGGAAATAAAGCAACTTTACGAACTTCTGTTGAGATCCATGTTACAGCTCACATACTTCTATTTGACTGTGGCACACGCGGCAGTGATGTACCACTTCTCACAGTGCTTAATAAATGTAAGTTTCACCTTATGCAGAACTGGTGTCGAAAATTGTCGAAATTCCCTAGTTCAAGGAAGAAATAGGTTGATTCCGATTCAGAAATTGGTAAATTGTTTCATTGGGTGTTTGAACTGCAATTGTCACACTTACGTGAAGTCAGTGAAACGAGAAGGAAAGTGTTACTGTAGGATGCCCAAACGATATGCTAAAACTTGACTATGGTAGGCCCAAATCCAATGCGCGAGTTGTCCCTAATGCCATACATTTTGGTTGTTTCGGCCCAAACGCACTGCATCGTTTGTGTTTGTTGTCTTGACTGCTTTTTTTCCTTTGTTTTATGCCCTTTAACCGACTAGATTACACCAGAAAATGAATGAAATAGGTGAAACGCTGCTCAAATGAGCTCGAAGCCTGTAGAGCATAACATTAACCGACATTCATCTTTCAGGTTAAGGGAAAAGCCTTATCCAGGTAAATCACCCTAACAGAGATTCGAACTCGGGACCTCTTAAATGTGACGTGGACACGGTGCTCCCATGTTACAGAGGTTGGCTGTGTATCATTTGGTGATATATACATTTAGTTTTCAAGAGTAGGTACTAGATCTTCGCCTACAAGTTAAAAAAACAAAGAACCATAGGGCTCCAGCCACTGTAACATTAATAAATACCGGAAGAGCAAAATTCGCAGGGGCTAGGTAGGAGCATAAACATCTCTATTAATAATTCTGTCCTGAAACACACCTTCAATTGTTCTCATCGAAAGATTGGCCGTATAAGCTGTTGCAGAATCGTATTAAAAATGCAAAATCAGGCTCCCTCAAAAAGTCCGGTCGTCAACTGTTAACTCGAAAAAAATTGGCCCTATAATTTCAAACCCAACATTCTCCATAAAGCAGATATTCCTTCATGATGAAAAAATTGCTGTATGGTGCGCCATTAGTGGAAAAAGGTTTCTCAAAGCTCCTATAAGCGATTTCCATCTCTGGTGTAACTTAAAATATAAAGTATACAGGACAAACCTACACAATCTGGAACAATTAAAACAAAATATCCGCCAAGAAATTGCCAGGACTCTCAACGTGAACTACGGCGAGTGATGGATAGTTAGCTTAGGAGGAGCCAAAAATGTATGGACAGCGACGGTTACCAGTTTCAGCATCTATTTTCAAAAGTAAAGCCTTTACATTAATTTTAATGGTATATGGTTTCATCTGCGCCTTTCTATAATAGCGGCAGACGGCAACGAGCCCCAAGGATGCGAATAGGCAAAACACCGTGCAGCCCATTCGAACCTTTTTTTGCTCTTCCGGTAGTTATGTTCTCAAATAAGCACGCTTGATAAATCTGGCAGTATTTTCTGCAGACTTTGGGTAGATTCGAATCAGACGCACTTATATGCACTGAAATTATATATGAAACTGAAGCAAGAAATGAAAATGCACCGAAATATTTTACTCAGATAAGCAACAAGATAGGTGCGGAAGACTAAGGAAAATATGAGACAACCTTGAAATTGAATTAAATTTTTAAATAACATAAAATAGATGAAGCAGATAGCTGTGAGATATATGCATAGGGTAAAAATTGCTTGAAACGAATATTCTGGTGTATGAGCCAGAATCACGTATTCTCTCGGCAGCTAAGGAGTATAGAAATATCGGGAAGGTTTTCTCATTTAGACAGAAACCATTATAAGCGTCCAAGTCCCTTGAGGCGCTGGAAGAAGAAGACTGCCTCATAAATCAGTGTAAAGTTCTTTCCTTGGATCTGGTTTAAGCCAAGTCTTCCGATACCATACGCTCCTGCGTTTCCGCTCTCCTTACATTTCCTTAGAGGATATTCGAGGATTCATTTTCTACAACGTACAACTCATAGAATTTGTTTTACACGTGCTCTCATCATACCCCTATCTCTCTCTTTTTCTTGCTACTTCTTTTAGTAAATATAAAGATGAACCTTAAAATAGTATTTTTCAAACTCTTTCATTTGCAGTACACTTGCATAAACATCCCTCAAACATCCCCTAAGTTCAAAGAAACGTTCTCAACACTGAAGTGCTTAGTTTCTCCAAATTTCACCCAGTTTATATTTAGTTTTTATTACATCCAGAAAAAAAATGTAAATGTACTGCTTAACCGGAAGCTTCCTTAAAGTATCTTTTAGTTTAAGCAATTGCTTCATCCACTTTTTTATTTTTAATTCTTTTAAAAACAAATATTCAAGACATGTTTTATCTCAGAAAATCAAGTACTTGAAATAATTTAATATACATAATTAACCAGGGATTCTACGTGATGAGTGTAACAAATATGTTTGTTAAATTAAATTATTTTGTTATTTAACGACGCCGTCAACTGCCAGGATTACATCAGCGTAGCCCCTGTGCCGGAATTTCGTCCCGCAGGAGTTGTTTTATATGCCAGTAAATCTAGTGATATGGAGTTGTCGTTTTTAATATATACATTTCATTTTCCATAAAAATATCTTAAACATATGACATTTTAATCAAAATAGTTAATGTATTTTCAAGAAAATCAAAATTTTGGAAATATTTTCCATGTAAAGGGTAGCTTAGGGTGGGGCTGTTTTCTATGTAACTGGTAAACCGTTAGAGAAAGACCAAATCATACTAAACAAAAAATTTAGATCTTGCTAAAATACACAATTTATTGTAGGGTGAACCATTTCGGAGATATTCTTTGCTATGTGTGTAAAACGTCAAACTTTTCGTGAAGTGGAACATCGTTGTTCATTTTTTTAGTTGCTGACTACAACAGATTTCTAAATTAGTTACATAAAAGTTTTTGGAATCACACGCCACAAACATAACGCATATTTTGCAAGTTTATTGGGGATGTATTAAATACATCTTCCCCTAAAAGGTATTAGCATTTCATCTATTGTAATCTGCTCTCCCAAAAAGTAGCTGTTTTTACACTTTACCACAGCACGATCAATGTAGATCTATTATAAAAACGTTTATTATTTCTTGTTTTCCTGTGAAGTCTTGTATGCTTATCATAACACTGTGTCAGTGTTCAATTCTAATTAGGTAGTAAATAATTAAGTAAATATAACGTGGTGTATTTGGTTCACCAGAAAAACACGTGTTAAAGCGCATTTAAAATATAACAATGCCTCTGTTAGCGTTCATTCTACACACTCCAACAGTGGGTTAGGTGGCTCTGAAGTGACGCAAGAAGTATCAGCGCCTGTACTTGAAGGCTATACCACCGCCTTGCTGCATACGTATGTACATATTTTGTTTTTCCAGTTAAATTATAAAGTCTAACTTTTGAGCCGCCCTGTTGATGAAGTGGTGCAAGAGGGAGGGTTTGCTCGTGGCAGATAGGAAATTGCTACACGTTGTAATTTTAGGACCGTAGTACGTTAAAGACACATATTGTTTGAAACAAGCTATAAAGTTGGATGGACTGTTGCTCTTTACACGGCGCTGGCAGTTCATTTATAAAGCACGTTCTCATCTTTCCGTGGAGGGTGTCAATAGAGAAATGGATACATCTCGCTGCACGTGTGTATGTATGTATGTCAACACTGCGGCTTTCGGGATCTCGCGCACACATAATGAAACGCCAGCCCTCTAGCCAGATAATGACAAAAAACACTGCCACATGATCAAAGAGAGTTTTAAAAAATGCTGCATGCGTTTGCGGACGCAAATCCTTCATTGGTGAACCTTTATTCCTGCCCTGTATTTAAAAGTTGAATCACAGCTGTTACATATAACGCGTATTTGTTAAGAGCACAATTTCCGGGCTATATATCTAACAAATAGAAAATAAGCGAGGCGAAACTTTCCCTCATTTTCATAAATAAAAACCATCCACTTAGTTGGCAGGCTTGTCTGATTTTTACTCCATCACTAGTTGTAACTTTGAAATATTTTTATTTCCTTCAACAATGCCACCATAAATGTATTAAGACCCATGAATCCATAAAGAAAATCATTTAGAAAAAACATCCATGTGTATGTCTTTCTCCCTTGTCTCTCTCTCTCTCTCTCTCTCTCTCTCTCTCTCTCTCTCTCTCTCTCTCTCTCTCTTTATGTGTGCGTGAGTATGTGTGTGAACAGCACTAAAAACCGAACCTCATTATTGAAATTCATCTTCTTCCAAATACCTGACACAAAAGTAGAACCCGAATTTCTAAGGAACTGCATGTTTTTACGTTCTGTACTGGTGGAAGTATTCTATTCCACCCAAAAATTCGATGTCGAGATTTCACCGGAAATATGCTTTGAGAGCCCTGAATTTAAAAAAATAAAAAAAAAAAATCTTTTTTCGAAAAAGGTCCGTGTGTGGGTGTGTGTGTGTCAGTCTGTGGACAGCATAACTCAAAAACGAAAAGTAGGTTAAAAACCAAAGTTAGTGTTTAAGTTTAATGTGTTTCAAGGATGCGACACGAAGATTTTGAAGAAAATCTACGCTTTATATGGAAAATTTATCGAAAATTTTTATTTTCTTGAAGATGGCTCTAACGATTTTAATTAAAATGTCATATGTTTGAGATATTTTTATGGCAAATAAAATGCATATCTTGAATCTTCTGGCTATAGCTCCTGTAGTCGTATTTACTCTGAACGACTTTTGCATAACTGGAAAACCGTCAGAGATAGACCCAATCATACTATACAAAAATTCTAGACCTTCCTAAAATATACAATTTATGTCGAAATGATTTTTTTGTAGGGTGAACCATTCCGGAGATATTCTTTGTTATGTGAGTTTCGGAAAACTTAAAACGTTGGTGAAATGGAACATCGTTGTTCATTTGTTTGTATTTTAAGTGTGCAAAGAGAACGGAATCTCAAAGGTTTAAAAGATTTGACTATCGCACAAAGCCTAGTGCATTCTAATATTCCCCTTGCACCTACAAGGAAATAACCAATAAGATAATTTGTACAAATGTGTATTTTAACTAACGCGAAGAAGATATAGGAATAAGAGTTTGTAAGAATGGTTAGTACAAGAGTAGAGAAAGTTATGTGAGTGCAGCACATCAGATTTTTATGTATGTATTTCGGTTGCACTACTAATCTGTTGTAGTTAGTTCATTACTTATGGATTCCAAATATATTTTTTTTCATGCATTCTTGCATATTGAGAATGTTTCTTAGTTTAATGCAATATATCTTTTAAATGCATTTAACTTCTCATGTCATAGTTTTTGTGCATAATGCTATGTTACCCTATTTAACTGTGCATTTTATGAATGTGCCTTCTATTTTATGAATGAGTTGCATTTGTCTGCTGAGAGGGTGAACGCAAGCTTAATAGAATGCTATCTGACAATCGCCATGTCTTTGGGTTATTGTTAATGGTATTTAATTATCTTTAGAGTTGTGTTGTGGAAAAATGAGTGTGCCAACTGGGGAAAAGCTTACAAAAGTAGTTCAAATGATGATCTGGAATTCGTGAAAACAGTAAAAGATAATCTTTGTGGAGAAAATGCAAAGACTAAAATTTCAGCCTGAGTCAGATTCCTTCTCTTAAGTATTGTCACGCCCTGCCCCTGGAAGGGTGTGTGACAGGACGGAACATGGGAGCGTAGCTAGGTGGTTGGGGGTAGAGGGAGCAACTCATTGCACTAACACAAATTATAAAAAATAGACATTTTAATAATAAAACAAGATAGGTTATAGAAAAGCAAGCAAGCCGTTATTTGGATAATAGAGGTTACCTGAAAAGCAGCTGTAAAGTTATGAGCCCAGGTTATGTGGGTGGTGCCTTGTGGAATCCATAGCACCCCTTGGCCTACCCTGCTGACCACCGACGTCGAGCCCCTTAGCACCTCAAACACAACTGGTCTCTCGGCTCGATGAGAGTTCGGGATCTTAAAATGTACTTGTATGAACTTCGCTTACCAGGCAACTTAGTCAATACTTGGTCAGCAATATGTCAGCAATGACTGCGGGTGAAGGACCGAGGTAGGTGCATGACCTATCCGTGCAAGTGATCCTGCATGGAACGACTTTTAGAAAAACCTGGCTCATACGTTACATCTGCCCGGGGTAACAAAAGAGCACACTTCCACTGTGTGTAGAAATACAGCTGTCCTCAGCTGAGCAAAAAATTAGATTGACAATATTGATTACAATAAGTGGTACAGGGAGAAACATATACAATATATAATAAAAAAAAGATTGTGTGTCATGGGCGGCCAAGAAGGAGAACTGTGGATGGAGAGGGATAAGAGGACGCAGGTACCCAGAGGTTGAGGAAGGGGAGTACTCGTCAAGGCACAGTCTGAAGAACCAACTCATTGTTCTTTCGCTGGACGCACAAAAGTTTTGAGGCACACACACCACAGCACACTTGAACATCGTGTAAACGTAGTTTTCGTGAACATCTTTCCTTTTTCGTCTTGTTTGAAGGTGTATCGTACTTTAGTTCTTTTCTACACCATGAATATAACACAGAATTGAAGTCATCCAATAGAACAGTTTCTGCAGCCATTACTTAGTGCACCACCCCACTCAGGTGGTACTTTGAAGAAAGCGCCGGCACTGAAGTGTCCAACATATGAGACTCCGTCTAGTAGCTTCTTCCATTGTCCTTGTGCACATATTCCAACATACGCACCAGTAGTAAGATGTACTGGACGGAGAATGAAGACATTGGTGCTGTCCCCGTGTGTATGCCCTCACATAGGCGCCCTGTGCGAAGTGTCTGGGAAGGCTTTCCTCCTATGGCGAGCACCCATTTAGAAAACTAATAACATACATGAAAACAATATAATATAAAAGAATAACGAGCTTGCTTACGAAGAAAAAAAATTACAATTTTAAAAGGCAGAATTAATTTATGGAACAAAAACAAAAATATAAATCATGAAATACGACATTCATTACACACAGAAAATTATAAGGGAATACCCATTAAACCAATACATTAATAATGCGCAAATGAAACACAACTACAATACAATACTCTGTGAAAAATTAACAAAAGTTAGGTAAAACAACAACAGTGCTTTATGTTTGTCGATTTAACACCAGTGTGACATCTAAGCAATTTGTATAATTATTTAGCAGTTACATTATCGTTAACTTTCAATATGTATAAAAATGTGGCTAGATTTCATTAATCAGGTTTACAAACATAACACTCTCAAATGGCATAACTGTACCCATGGGCTTAAAAATTCATCAACAAAGTACATCAATGTTTTAAGTTCAGTAATAGTCTACTAAAATTAACACAATACATTATCAGTCACCTCAATGTACCAACATTATCTTTGTTACGGTCGTAGTTCTCTTTGTTTTCGGTTGTTATTAATCTTAACACCTATCTATTTTCTTCAGCTTTCACCTACTTCTTCCATTTACATACGTATCTCTTATTGTATTCTTATCTGTTGAGCACTGTCAAATACCGAATACTCCCCCTGGACACAAGAAGCCCAGGGTGCGCCGAGAAGATTCATCGCATGATTACAAAAATAACTTCAATGTTAACCTCAAAGTATTACAAAATGTAATCACGTACTTGTGCACAGTATGATCCCATATTAATGATACATTACCTCTGAGGGGCCATCAGGCATACCCTAAGAGTTAAACATTGGCCACAAAAGTTATACATCGTATCCCATAAATCAACGACGCCATAGCGAATCCACAGCGCCATCAAGCTATACTGTGGAGCTATGTATACCAAAACAACATATCGAACCTTCAGACTGTTCCATACTTACCACTAGTGTAAATATTATATCTAGTAAATAAATCTAATAACCTAATTCTAGGGAAGCGCTTCCGTGTCTATTACTAAAGTATTATTCTAAAATTACCGACATATACTTCATATTCTAAGGGATGGGAGTGATTCCGACCATAACCTAAAGCATTCTTTACACCTGGAACATAAAGAAATGTTCAAAATTACATTAGAGAAAACATGTTGAAAGAAAATTGTATGTGCTGAATAGTCATAGGCGATCATGCTGGAAAAACTTCATCAAATCAATGTATTTTAGTGGTCCTGAGGTGGAGATGATCGAACAAGAGCAGAGTACAGAGTTCGAATCCTGACTGTCACACTAGGTAGCCGTCATATGCAACTGTAAGCCAAGTTATCCATTCTGTGAACAAACTACACAAAATAATTGAGAGAATATTCCTAAGTATTAGAAGTTAAGAAACAAACAATTATCTACGTCTAGAGTTCAATGATAGGATTTGCGCTAAGTGTATCCCTCTATCCAACAGTGGCACGTTACTTGCTTCCAATTTCACTTGTGACATTGTGTCGGTTACCATGAGGGGATGGTGGCTTAGGGAAAATAAGGGGTTGTAATTGAGTGACATCTTGAGTGTATACGTATGCTAAAACATATGAGAGCGTAAGCACGAATGTATAGGAACATCTGTATAGACAACCATGAAAAACTCACGAGATAATTATCAGGCGTATAAAACAATGCTAAAACAGGATCTAGAGGTTTGTCGCGACCTATAGAAGCAACAGACTGTTGTGTCAGTAGAAAGCTTTGCACTATGTCTCGCATGTCTGACTGACCTTGTGAACGTAGCTTGTGTCAGCAAATGTGTGCCTTTCCTTGAGCTTTCTCCACAGATTAAAGATGTATACTACATGTTTAATACAACAAATAATATTATCTCATATTCTTTACTTATGAAGCTCTGATGTCTTATGCACGCATTTTGTTCATCACTGTGTTTACTCAGGTGTAATAGGGGTAAAGTCTTTTTACATGGACAATCATATCTTTACGTTTATTTCCTGTTGTCTGTTTAATGCGATAATTTACTGGGGAAAGTTTCTCTAATACTTTAAAGGGACCGTAAAAATTGTGAAGTAATTTGGTAGTTTTACCTTTTTTAGGTACAGGAGTGAAAAGTTTCACGAGCTGTCCCGGTTGAAATGATAATGTGCGCCGTTTACTATCAAAAAGACGTTTATTCTTAGCCTGTTGTTTTGTGATATTATCTATGGCTAACTGACGAGCCTGTTGGATATGTTTCAATGTCTGTTGGATAAATAAGTTATCTGAGGTGCCCTTCAGTTGCACTTCCTGAGGCAATATTGGGTGTCGACCATACATTAAAAAGAAGGGGGTTTGTTTTGTTGATTCCTGTCGACTGGTATTGTATGCAAAGATAACATGAGGTAAGGCTGTGTCCCAATCATCTTGATTCGTAGAGGTGTAATGTGACAGCATATTAATAATTGTTTGATTCGCACGCTCTACCAAACCATTACACGCTGGATTGTATGCAGTTGTAAAAGTAGATTTGACACCCATTAATTTCAACAGTTCTCGTGTGACATCACTGATAAATACAGAACCTCTGTCTGATAATAACATGGCAGGCGCCCCATGGCGACAAATTATGTTGGTCAAAAGGAATTTTGCTACATGCTCAATTGAGCCTCTAGGGATTGCGGCAGCTTCACAGTATCTAGAGCCATATTCGACTGCAACTACGATCATTGTTTTTCCTGATTTAGACTTATGAATAGGGCCAACTAAATCTATACTCCATCGTTCTCCAATTTGTTTGACCTCGATGGGTTGAAGCAAACCTGCTGGTTTGACATTTTTAGGGCCCTTTCGGGATTGACAGCTTGGACATGTTTTGACATACCGCTCAATGTCTTTACGCATGCCGACCCAATAATATCTTGAATTGATTTTATGAAATGTTCTAGTAAATCCCATATGACCTGACAAAGGGTCGGTATGACAAGCTGATAATATTTCAGATTTTAGTGAATCGGGAATGACTAGTAAGTGAAGCTGTCCTGTAGCACCTGTGTTTTTACGATAAAGTACGCCTGATTGAAGAAGATAGGTAGAAGCTTGCCGCCGTACTTTAGGAGAGGCGAGTTCTGGTTGCTGCAATGCATCAAAAAGAGGTAGTAACGAAGGGTCAGCTTTTTGGTGTGTAGCCACTTCTACAGGCGACAGTAAACAAGTGATCAGATCCTCTGTTTGATCGGTTTCTTCTGGGGTGGGGTCAACTACAGGAAACCTCGACAATGCATCAGCATCTAGATGCTTTTTGCCGGATTTATAAATAATATTGTAATCATATTCTTGGAGCTTTAGGGCCCATCTGGCCAAACGACCAGTGGCATCTTTCAAGTTCCGCAGGTAGCATAGTGCATGATGATCAGTAACTATTTCTACAGGGTACCCATAGATATAGGGCCTAAAATGAGTTAGTGCAAAAACAATAGCCAAGAGTTCTAATTCTGACACGCTATAATTTTTTTCATGTTTTGATAGTGTGCGGCTACAAAATGACACGGGGTGAAATTGATCTCCTACCTTTTGTAATAAGACACTTCCTAATCCTGCGCCGGATCCGTCAACGTGAATTCTAGTAGGGGCTCCAGGAGTATAGTGTGCTAACACTGGTGGGGAAATTAAGGCATTTTTGAGTGTTTCAAATGCTTTTTGATGTTCATCATTCCAGGTGAATTCATGGTTCTTCTTTGTGAGTGTATATAGTGGCTCGGCAATAGATGCAAAATTAGAGATAAATCTACGGTAGAACCCACACAGGCCTAAGACACGTCGCAGTTCACGCACATTTTTAGGAACTGGCAATTCTTTGATCGCACGCAGTTTGTTTTGGTCTGGTTCAATGCCATGTTCCGATACTTCAAAACCTAACAATTTGATTTTTGACATAGCAAAGAAACACTTCTCAGGCTTGAGCTTAAAATTATGCTTTTCCAGTTTACGGAATACTTCCTCTAGGTGTAATAACAACTGATTGAAATCTCTGGCGAACAGGACTATGTCATCCAAATAAACAATAGCCTTTTTATATTTCAAATCTCCTAAAAGTTTATCAGCTATATAACTGAAATGACGGGGAGCATTTTTCAATCCAAAGCTTAATTTCTCGAATTGGTAGACTCCATCTTGAGTGATACACCCTGTATATTGTTTGCTATTTTCTGCCAGAGGTACCTGAAAATAAGCGCTTAGCAAATCCAAGGTACAATACCATTTGGAACCTCCCAGATAGCTAAGGAGATCATCAATCAGGGGAAGGGGAAATGACGAGGCTTCAGTAACAGCATTTAACTTTCGATAATCCACACAGAAACGATATTCTCCATCTTTTTTCCTAACCAGGACCACCGGAGATGCAAAAGGTGTAGAGGAATCTCGGATAATATGCGCATCTTTCATTTCTTTTATTTGAGCATTAATTATGTCACGCTGTTTCTGTGAAACGCGATAAGGGCGTTGCCTAATCGGTGTGGGGTCAGTAAGCTTAATTTCAAACTCTCCTAGATCAGTAGTACCTAAATCTTGCAATTTTATTGCAAATATATGTCTGAATTTATCTAAAAGGAATTTCAATTGGTCGCGCTGGGTTTCAGTCAAATCGGCGTTAAGGTGAAAATTAGCGTCTTTAATATTGACATCGTACGTGTCTTGTTTGCTCCAATTTGCGGCTTGAACTAGTGCTACCTCGTGAACATGAGCTAAAGTAGTTTTAGCGAACAATACTTGGGGAGAAGCAGTGTTATTACACACGGGGATAGTGATAACAGTTTGGTTAGTACACAGTACTGATGGTATATTGATTTGTTTCTTTTTTGATGTGGCTTCTGATGGTTCAAGTAAAAATGAACCTGAATGTGGCAAGGAAACATTAATCTGTACGGGTGTCGTGCTGAAGGGCGGAAGTTTAACATCATGTGCGCACGTAGCTTTTCCTACTGAAAGTGCACCATCATCATTTGTGTCTGGTTCTAACGTGATCTGAGCTAACGGACAGCCGACCTTTTCATTACAAAATATGTGAACTGGATCAGGTTGTGAAGTTTGTAATACTATTTTAGAGGCTATTAAATCAATCAGTGCTCTGTATCGGCGAAGGAAATCCATACCCAATAACACATCATAATGCAAGTCTGGTATTACTAACAGTTGTTCAGAGAACTGGGTATTCCCTAGTTTGAAGTTGCATTTAGTAGAAAAAGTGACATCAAGAATTTTATTATCAGCTGTGCGTATAAGAGTGCTTTGAGGTAAAGGTATTAAGGGCCCGTGTACGTACTTTTGATTTACTATGCTTACAGCACTTCCAGTGTCCATCAAAATATCAATATTCATGCCGTCTATGGTACCACTTGTAATTAAAATATTTGCAGGTTGAATGGTATTGCAATGCTTATCATTGGTCAATTGTGAATCTCGAGCCACAAACCCTACATCCGTGGCTCGCTTTTGACGTTTGGGTGGTCGTGGACGTTTACAGTTTAATGCTACATGCCCCGGTTTGTTGCAGTTAAAACAAATTGGGCGCCCATCTACAGTGCGTTCATGTCTTGGGCGTTCCCACTTATTATGAACATAATTTCTATTGTTATTGTCATACCGCGGTTTCCTGTTAAATCTAGCGCGTTTTGTTGTGGCTGTAAACTCATTGTGACGTATGTGCTGACCATGTTGTAGCTGGCGTACTTGCTGAGACAATAAATCTAAATCATGTGATAAGTTATCAAGTTTATTAGCAATGGGTGATACCTGAAGGGAGGCTACTGGGGAAGGTGGGTTAGTTTGTACCAGGTCTACTCTACGTCCAGCCAGATATCTAGCCATCTCGATACGATGAGCGTATTGTAACAACTCCTCCACTGTCTGAGGATTAGCGGGTAAAACATGTTCCATTAGTGAAGGCTTCATTCCCCGCAGTATATGATGAATTTGTTCTTTTTCTGACATCTGGGGATTAATCTGATCACATAGGGACAGGATCTCATAAACATAAGTGTCAATGGGTTCCGAAAATTCTTGCATTCGCTGTCGAAGGCGAAACTCCAGGACTTCGTGCTGCGCCGCTAGGCGAAAAGCATTTTGTAGGCCATCCCTCAGCTGTTGCCAGGAATGCTCAGGTTTCCTGTGCAAAAATGTTTGATACCAAGTTGCAGCGGTATCCCTCAAATAACAGGGGAGGTATTGTTTTTTGTGGACCTCCTCCCATGCATTAGCTTTAGCTACAATGTCAAAATTTTGTAAGTACATTAAAACATTTTCATCCGCTTTCCCATAAAACTGGCCTGGGTCAATAAATGGTTGTACGCAGGGTAGACCAATGGGTACTGGGTTGGCGGAGGGTGGGTTCTTAGTCTGAGGCATTTTAAGTTCTATTTTTATATACGAATTAGAGAAAATTAGCGTACGTGGTTGCAAACATTAAAAATCTTAGTCATTAGTTCTACAAGTAATTTCAAACTCAATAATGTGTCTGGGGCGTCACTTATGCTTTGAGAATAGAAATTATCATTCAGCTGCAATATATTATGGCGCCTCCACCACTATGTCACGCCCTGCCCCTGGAAGGGTGTGTGACAGGACGGAACATGGGAGCGTAGCTAGGTGGTTGGGGGTAGAGGGAGCAACTCATTGCACTAACACAAATTATAAAAAATAGACATTTTAATAATAAAACAAGATAGGTTATAGAAAAGCAAGCAAGCCGTTATTTGGATAATAGAGGTTACCTGAAAAGCAGCTGTAAAGTTATGAGCCCAGGTTATGTGGGTGGTTCCTTGTGGAATCCATAGCACCCCTTGGCCTACCCTGCTGACCACCGACGTCGAGCCCCTTAGCACCTCAAACACAACTGGTCTCTCGGCTCGATGAGAGTTCGGGATCTTAAAATGTACTTGTATGAACTTCGCTTACCAGGCAACTTAGTCAATACTTGGTCAGCAATATGTCAGCAATGACTGCGGGTGAAGGACCGAGGTAGGTGCATGACCTATCCGTGCAAGTGATCCTGCATGGAACGACTTTTAGAAAAACCTGGCTCATACGTTACAGTATATGTCCCTTCTTGTGAAACAGGAAGATCATTTTCAGCTGAATTTCAAAACCTATTGTTGTTCATTGTTTTAAAAGAGAATAAAATTCATTGAAGTACAATGTGAAATTCTGATAGTGCATGTTTTGCCCTTCCTTGTATATATTTAGAGATAGGGTAGTGTATAAATGTATGCATAATTTTAGGTTTCATAGTGCATGGAAATCCTAGGTTTACTCATAGAAAATGTTTCCGAATTTGATGTACAGGGAACTTTTGTGTTCCACCTAAAACTTCGAAACCGAGATTTCACGGTGTGTGTGTGTGTGTGTGTGTGTGTGTGTGTGTGTGTGTGTGTGTGTGTGTGTGTGTGTGTGTGTGTGTGTGTGTGTGTGTGTGTTCATGTTTAGAAAAAAGGTCTCTGTGTATACGTCAGTCTGTGTCCGTGCGCGTTATTCTGTGAAGAGTGTAATTTGAAAACGAAAGATAGGTTAAAAGTCAAACTTGGTAGTTAAGCTCAGTTATTCCAATGATTCGACAGGGAAATTAAAGAAAAAAACCCTCCATCTCAAAGTACTCTTTGCATATAACTTTTCTTGAAATGTTTGATTTTCTCAAAACTGGCTCAAACGACTTTGATTAAATTATACCCATGTTTCAGATATTCTGATAGTGACATGAATGCGTATACCCTGACGTCACAGTGTTCGAGTCTGAGTAAGTTTTAGTAGTTTTGAATGCTGGTTGTGAACGTTTGTGTAGCAAGAGGAGTTTGTGTAGTTTTTAAGAAAATTTGCGTAAATAATTATTGTAACTGAGGCCACACATGTAATTAGTGAAAACAAAGAATAGTTAATGCATAATCGGACGAGTAATTGTTCCATAACGTTTTCATGGAAAATGAAGTGTAATTATATCTTCAGCTTTTCGGGCACAGCCCCCTTCTTACTGGAGGACTTTTACATAACTGGTATGCCATAAGAGATAGACATGTTAGCGCACAAAAATATAGAATCTCTGTATCAAATGACCGTTCTATGTTTTACTTACTGCACGTTAAATCAGAATTATAGACTCGTGTCACATCGCTTATGTTGAAGCTTAGGTAAGCGACCGGAATAGACAACTGATGTGCTTTCTGTCAAAGCAGGCTTGTGTACTCATTTTGACTGAATGCCATGCAAACCTAAGCATTATCTTTGGAATTGCTATTTCAACGGTGGCTGACAGAGGCGATTAGAGCCTTCTGATATTCCCATCACTGTATGTAGATTGCATGCAATATCAAAAGCAATAAACATATTTTGGTTTAGGTATGACTGCTTTGTTTTAGCTCTTCCTTTTACACTGATATAATAAAACGACTGTCAAATATGAAAATGACTCGCTGGTTTAGTTCATTAAGCTTCTCGGTGTATAAGTTCTGATGACGTCAAATATAAGTCACTTTATATTCTGATTTAAATTCTGTAGAAGAAGTTATATCGTTATAAACCACTAATAATATTATCACAGATAACGTTTTCAATGCTGTAAAACGTTACAAAATCTTTATTCTGCACATATACCTTTAATTTCCTCTATAGCTCATATGTTAGGTGAAGAAAACATTTCCACTAAAAATTTCAATACACATAACTGCACTATAAATTTAAGTTTTGATATCCCTTATCCCCCTAAAGAGCATTTGCCGTGGTCTAAGGCAGCCAATGAAATGGTCAAGACTTCATATAATGATAACGTGATATAGACACGAGCTATATCTCTTAAGATGCATCATCAGACACAATTTATGGTTATCCTGCTGAAAAGATAAAAATTCAGCATTTACTTGAATTCTACTGACAATGGTTTGGCTTTACAACTTCTCTTTTTCGTATAATTTTAGCAACATTATGTGTTCGTAGATTAAATAACCCAAAGCCACTTCCTTTAGGGACTCTCTAGGCGAAATACTTGGTAGAAAAAGGAAACGAAATACTGAAGTAAGGAGAATTAACCTCAAAAGGTAGGGAAAAACATCTTGCTTCTTAAGTCTAAGTCATCAACTTTTTTTTTTTTTTTTTTTTTTTTTTCCCTACTTCGTGTAGCTCTTTTGCTTTCATAGTTACAAATTACTTCTATTTTTCTCCTGAGTGTAACAGTGCGTGACACTAAATTTCATCTTTTTAGCAGGATTAAAAACAGATATGCCACCGTCTTTTGAGTGACATTTTAAATTACGTTCTGGCTCAGAATAAAGCAAAAGGTATGTAATGTTATTGCGTTTTTATTTGTATAACGGAAGTAAAAGCCTAATTTTACTTAATATCAAAGAAAGAGCACGTTGGTGAAAGGAAATCTGCTTTTGTTTATTTCAGTAGGTTTCCAACGGCAAGAAAATAAACAAAGAATGAAGGAAGGAAACGCTCAACTTTAACAGCAGTACTTAAAATAATAAAGAATAAAATTATGAAAAGTACAAAAGGATTGTTCTAGAGTATATCATATCTAATGTGTTATATCCACACGGCTTCCTCTCTCGCCTCGTTTATTATATCAGCTCCCGAAACTATTTTCAAAACTTACTTGTTTATTTCATGCTAATCGAAATAAACGCTTGCACAATAGCTTTCGTTACATGACTAACCCTTATTCCAGAACTTATACTACCAATGGGGGGGGGGGGTATTTACTTGACTATTCAACTACTTCTTTTTTCTTTTTTTTACACGATTCAGACTTATAATGGTAAATCACTGTTTAGGAAGTCATCGTGGTACCGACCCCCTTATATCGTATTTAAGATTTATACCTATCTGCTATTGAACCGCATGTAAACATCTCAATCCAAAATCCACCTTTCCACAACTTAACACTTTCTTCGTGTACTTTCAGAATGTAATGACATGTACATAAATTCTAGGAGCTTGCAATTTTTATTGATTTCTGGAATTCAACAACAAAATGAAGCACGGAGTTCGTGATTAGCTAAATTGATAACAAAGAAGATTTTGTACATACAAATGAACGTAATGAACCTCGACTGCCCAGTTTCTACAAAAATATTTCGTAGTCAAAGCAATTACAGATACAGTACGTAAAACTGTTCAGACATGCCTCTTCTTCTGATGAAACTTGTAATTTTAGATAAAAGCATTGATCATGTTTCCCATATTCAATAAAATTAAACTTTAATTTTCCTAAGACCAGTAGGCCAACATAAATGTGTAACCACCAAGCTCCATACATCCTAAATATTACTATAAAAATCTGATGCGTTGCACTCACATCACTTTCTCGACTCATGTACTAACAGTTCATACAAACTATTATTCATATATCTTCTTCGGATTCGTTCAGATAAACATTTGCAGAAATTATCTTATTGCTTATTTCCTTTTAAGTACAAGGGGAATATGGGAATACAGTAGGCTTTGTGCGATAGTTAAACCTTTTAACGATTTTTAATTCCGTTCTCTTTGTACTAATATCATAAAAATGAATAACGATGTTTTCCATTTGACAGAAGTGTAAGTTCTCCAAAACTCACGTAAATAACAAGGAATATCTTCGAAAGGGTTCACTTTACAGAAAATTTTATTTAGACATAAATTGTGTTTTAGCAAGAACTACATTATTACTATCTCTACTGGTAAGTAGGGGACGTATTGTATTCCATCCGAAAATTCGATGTCGAGATTACACCGGAAATATATGTTTTGAGACCCCCTGAATCCAAAAAAAGCATTTTTAGAAAAAGGTCCGTGTGTGTGTGCGCGCGCGCGCGTGCGTGCGTGCGTGCGTGCGTGTGTGTGAGAGAGAGAGAGTGCGCGCGCGCGTCTGTCTGTGTGTCAGTCTTTCAAGGATGCGCCACGAAGATTTTGAAGAAAATCACCCCACCCTAAACTACCCTTTATATGGAAAATTTATCGAAAATTTTTATTTTCTTGAAAATGGCTGTAACGATTTTGATTAAATGGTCATATGTTTGAGATATTTTTATGACAAATGAAATGTCTCTTTTGAATTTTCTGCCTATAGCTCCTGTAGTTGCTTTACTCTGGACGACTTTTGCATAACTGGTAAACCGTTAGAGTTGTTGTAGTGTTTAACGCCCGCTTTTACTACTACGGCACCGCAGGCGGTGACACTGCTGATACATGAAGATGGAGCACCGGTGGAATGAGATGGCGGGGGAAACCGGAGTACCCGGAGAAAACCCGCCCTGACGCCGCTTCGTCCACCACGAATACCACATGTGGGTCCCTGGGATCGAACCCGGGCCGCCTAGGTGGTAGGCGAGCGCGCTAACCGCTCGGCCACGGCGCCGCCAAAACCGTTAGAGATAGACCAAATCATACTCTACAAAAAATGTTGATCTTGCTAAAATACACAATTTATGTCCAAATAAATTTTCTTGTAGGGTGAACCATTTCGGAGATATTCCTTGTTATGTGTGTGAGTTTCGGAAAACATAAGTTTTGTGAAATGGAACACCGTTGTTCAGTTTTTTGTATGTTAAGTTGCAACAAGAACGGAATGTCAAAGTTTTAAAAGATTTGACTATCGCACAAAGCCTACTGTATTGCTTATATTCTCCTTGCACCTACAAGGAAATAAGCAATAAGATAATTTGTACAAATGTTTATCTTAACACGAAGAACGTATAGGAATAAGGGTTTATAAGAATGGTAAGTACAAGAGTTGAGAAAGTCATGTGAGTGCAACACATCAGATTTTTATAATACGAGTTGGTCTATCTCTTACGGTTTACCAGTTACAAAAAGTCTGCCAGTATATTTATGAAACATTTTCCATGTAAAGGGTAGTTTAGTGTGGAGGAATTTCCTGCAAAATCATCGTGTCGCATCCTTGAGAAATATTACAACGTACTAACTTTGGCTGTTAACCCACTTTACGTTTTAAGTTATGCTGTTCACACACACACACACACACACACACACACACACACACACACACACACACACACACACGCTCACACACATACAAACACACTCACATACACACGACCTTTTTGTAAAAATACTTTTTTGGGATTCAGGGGACTCAAAACATATATTTCCGGTGAAATCTCGAAATCGAAGTTTTGGGTGGAATAGAATACTTCCCCTAATTACCAGTTGAGAAAGTAAAACCACTTTTTTGGGATTCAGGTAGCCTCAAAACATGTGCAGTGAAATCTCGACATCAAAATTTTAGATCAAAAATGGTACTTCCCCTATTTACTAATTGTAGTAGAGAAAGTTAAAAAAAAATTATAAATAAAAATAAAGTATTAAAAAATCAGATGTGTTGTACTCACATGATTTTCTCTACTCTTGTGCTAGCCATTCTTACAATCTCTTATACCTATATGGTTGTGTTGGTTTAGATAAACTTTTGCAGAAATTACTATATTGCTTATTTCCTTGTAGGTGCAAGGAGGAAGTTATTATACAGAAGGCTTTGAGCGATAGTCAAATCTTTTAAAGCTTTGAGATCCCGTTCTCTTTGCACGGCTAACATATAAAAGTTGAACGATGTTTTTTTTTTTTCTTTTTTTTTTTTTCTTTTTTTTTTTTTTTTTAACCTGCTGAAACTGACACAAATAACTAGGAATATCTCCGATATGGTTCTCTTTACAAGATTTATTTGGACATATGTTGTGGGTTTTAGTGAGAGCTACATTTTTGTATGGTAAGATTTTGTTTATCTCTTACGGTTTACGAGTTATTAGATTATAGCCAGAAAATTTAAAATATACATTTCATTTGTCATAAAAATATCTTAAACATACGCCGTTTTAATCAAAAGTATTCGAGCCATTTTCAAGAAAATCACAATCTTCGATAGATTTTCCATGTAAAGGATAGTTTAAGGTGGAACAATTCTATTCAAATCTTCGTGTTACGTCCTTGAATGACATTAAACTTAAATACCAACTTTGGTTTTTAACCAACTTTTCGTTTTTGAGTTATGCTGTCCACAGATTGACACATACACACACACACACACACACACACACACACACACACACACACACACACACACACACACACACACACACACGGACCTTTTTCTAAAAATGCTTTTTTTGGATTCAGGGGGTCTCAAAACATATATTTCCGGTGAAATCTCCAGATGGAATTTTTGGATGGAATACAATACTTCCCCTGCTTACCAGTAGAGAAAGTAAAAATGGAAATTGAGTCACTGTGCCGATGAAGAACAATTGGTGATTCTTATCTGACCTTGCGGACTGTAAATCCGACGAAGTTCGCGTGTATAGGAGTGGAATGGAATAGCGATCCAGATATTTGTAATGGTCCTTGCGTTTCTCCATAGGCGTCCTCAAGAAGGCCATAACTCTTAGATAAATCGCGCCTTCAGCGCCGGCGACATTTGGTTGCGAGCGATGTAATTAGCAAACGAGCAACATTGTAGCTCCTATCTTCTCACACGGTACAGCCCTTTTGTTTACGCTCATCAAGAACGGAAACTCATTACGTAGAATGTCATACTAGCCCGAGGCGAGAAGTGGAGATCTAGTTAGTTTAGTGTACGTCAAACAGCCCTCGCTGGACCAACACTAGCGTTAAATGTATGTAGCTTAGTGCGGGAAACGTCCATCACATTGCAACAGCTGCCAGTAAAAATTATCGCAAGTGCACCTTCATCTGCATGGCATAATTAGGGAACGGAAATATGACGTTAAAACTTTACGTTATAGCAACTGATGTTGAATTTTACGTGTATAACTTAACCTCCGGCAAATAGGAAATTTCATCAGAAAATAAATATACTCATAAGTTTGGGAAATTAAATTTATGAAGGCCTACCACGATGTGCTGAATGCTAAAGAAAGGGAACTGGTACCAATATTACAAATGCAAGAAAAACACCTGGCCATCAAGGGGATAAAGTAATATACTCTGAGGTTAGAGTATAACAACAACAACAACAATAATAATAATAATAATAATAATAATAATAATAATAATAATAATAATAATAATAATAATAATAATAATAGTGATAATAAGAATAATAATAACAGTGATAATAAGAATAATAATAACAGTGATGGTGATGGTGATAATAATAACAAAAATAACGATAATATAATAATATATTATACAATTCTTATTATTATTATTATTGTTATTATTAATGTTCTTTTAATAATTGACATTAACATTACAAATAAGATTCCAACAAATTCAATTTGTCTGCTCGGTTTTGAAAGTCTACGTTTTTTACTTTCTCTACTGGGAAGTATTGTATTCAACCCAAAAATTCGATGTCGAGATTTCACCGGAAATATATGTTTTGAGACCCCCTGAATTCCAAAAAGTATTTTAAGAAAAAGGTCCGTCTGTGTCTGGGTGTCTGTCAGTCTGTGGACAGTATAACTGAAAAACGAAAAGTCGGTTAAAAACCAAAGTTAGTAATTAAGTTTAATGGCTTTCAAGGATGCGACACGAAGATTTTGAAAAAAAATAGCCCCACCGTGAAGTGCGCTTTACATGGGAAACATTTCGAAAATTTTGATTTTCCTGAAAATGCCTCTAACGATTTTGATTAAAATGTCATATGTTTAAGTTATTTGTATGAAAAATGAAACGTGTGTTTTGAATTTTCTGGCTATAACCCATGCAATCCAGATTATCCTGGATGACTTTTGAATAACTCGTAAACCATAAGAGATAGACAAAATTTTACTCTACAAAAATGTAGATCTAGCTAAAACACATAATTTATGTGTGAATAAATTTTTGTGGAGTGAATAATTTCGGAGATATTCCTTATTTGTATCAGTTTCGGAAAACTTAAAAACTTTTGTGAAATGGAACATCGTTAATTTTTTATTGTTAAGCATGCAAAGATAAGAGAATCTCTGTATTCCCATATTCCTCTTGCACCTGCAAGGAAATAGGCAATAATATAATTTGTACAAACGTTTATCTCGACGAAGACGAAGAAGATATAGGAATAAGAGTCGGTAAGATGGTTAGCACAAGAGTAGAGAAAGTCATGTGAGTGCATCACGTCAGATTTTTAAAGGTTAAGCACAGTTACTCTATACATCATTGTGTCAGGGCCAACATAATGAACGTTAAAGGTGCAACTATCTATTTTCGTATGTACAATCGAATAACAAATAAAAATGTTGGACACCAGTGACAATAAAATACAGGGTAACGTATAAAATAGTTTTATAAATGTTTTATAAATGTTTTATAAATGTTTGATTGCGGTAAGATGGCTATAATGGCAATTAAAATGCTTGTATGTATATTATGAAACGAGCGGCAGCGTGTTTCTTATAATATACTCAAATTTTAATTGCTGCCATTATACTCTTGTTGTACAATATACTTCAAAGAGACGACGGAGCTTAAGGAACAATGTGTATTGTGTTATACATTTCGTTTCTTTAATTGTTTCTTAATACTACAGTGTCAAAAGTTAGGAATAAACGTTCTTATAATTCTATTGCTGAATTTTATGGATGCCGAACCCTCTCATGTAAGAAAACTTTGCTTTATTTCCATTGTATTTAAGTTGTAATTAATTTATTAGGCAGGAAATTTTAAATAATTATATAAGAGAGAAAATTGCTTACATTAGACTTCTGAGAACAGAAATTTTGCATTAATTGAGAATATTAATTTTCTCGATAATCCCAGAATATTTGTTTTTCCAAATCGATTAACTTGGTGACCTGGGATTAGGGAATATTATTTCATTGAACATGTTAATAATTCATTTATTTTTTAAAATGTATGTAGTCTAAATTTACTAAAGTACTATGAGATAAAAAACGAGGTATAAAGGGTGATATCTATGTTAACGTGAAGTATAGGCATAAGCCTAAGTGTGAATAGTTTGCACAAGAGTAGAGAGAGTCGTGTGGCTGAAGCGTATCAGATTTTTGTCCTAGTTCAGTAGCAACCCAAGGAAAAATTGCGCCCATTGGTAGCAATTACAATAAAAGTAGTTCAAATGAGTTATTTCAGGACAGCGAATGGCTCTGCAAGAGAAGAATACCCTCTTATTAAGAGTATAAAATAGAGAAATATATATGCATTTGTACGGAATGCCAGAAAAAACATTAGTAAACAAGTTCCAATGAACAAACATATAGTGGATGATTCAGAAAAAGATGGATTTGGTATATATATTCGAACTTAGTCCTTTTATACTTTATGTGGAATAAAACATCATATCGTTTTTTGAGGAATAATATAAAAATTAAGACCGAATAATTAATTACAGGTTTAATTTGATATTCAGGGGATATGCGAGAGATACATTATGCTTTTAAATGTTAAAGTCAACAGATATCTGTAAATTTCTGGATGTAACAACGTTTAAGATTAAAATACTTGCACATGTTAATATTAATTTCAATCTATAGCTGACTATATGGCCTAGTGGTCAGTGTTGTGGTTTATCTGGTTAGAGAACCCCGGAAGATGAGACATTTATTATTCCTTAACTACAGCAGAAAATAAAGCTTTGAATCTGCGAGTAAATGAGAGTGACTTTCATGACAAAAATTATTGAAACCGTTGTAAATCCCTACAGTTAAACGAGTACTAAAAATCCTGCAATACAGTCATAGAAGTTACGGAACTACATCTATATTAAAATATGTGGTACACTTTTGTTGTGAAACTTTTATTTCACGCCTGTTACGTAAAAACCAATCCGCTTAAGAGAACTGTAACAAAACTTGGAAATATAACATCCTAAGAGACTATGTCGATTGAGCAATTCAACGAATTCATATCCAATATGGATTCTACTAGATTTAAAATAGATTATCACAGCCCCGAAAACAATATTGTAAAAAGGATTGAGAGTTCTTTCCAGGAAATCTGTGACACGAATATCTCTGGTCACTATCATCTATCTAAAATTATTTTTTGAAAAGCTTGTTCCTGTAATCGATATATACATAGGTTTGCAGAAGCAGTTTCATTACACATTTTATTTTAGTTATGAACCATAAGAATGACCAAAACAGGTCACCTTATAGTGGCCCTGAAAATGCATATTTCTTCAATAACCCTACGAAAAGCAGCTGAATGCTGTCGGCAAGTGAAAGGAATGATGTTATTGAAGAAATTAAACAAAGACTCACGAATATCTCAGAAATGGCTATTACCACAAAAATTATTGTTGAAAAATATTTACATAAATTATGTTTTAAAAAAATCTGGTGTGTTGCACTCACATGGCTTTCTCTACTCCTGTACTAACCATTCTTACAAACTCTACGTGTTAGTTGAGAAAAACAATTTCAGAAATTATGTTATTACTTAACTCCTTTGCTTATTTCCTTGATAATGCAGAACACAGTAGACTTTGAGCGATAGTCAAAAGCTTTTAAAGCTTTGAGATTCCGTTCTCTTTGCACGGTTAACATTTAAAAATGAATAACCATATTGTATTTGACAGAGGTACAAGTTCTCCAAAATTTACACAAACAACAAGGCATATCTCCGAAATGGTTCACTCGACAAAAAAAATTATTGACATAAATTGTGTATTTTAGCAAGATCTACATTTTTGTATAGTAAGATTTGATCTATCTCTTACGGTTTACCCAGTTATGCAAAAGTCATCCAGAGTAAATACGACAACAGGGGCTATAACCAGAGAATTCAAGATATACATTTCATTTGTCATAAAAATATTTGAAGCATCATTTTAATCAAAATCGTTAGAGCCATTTTCAAGAATATCAAACTTTTCGAAAAATGTTCCATATATAGGGTAGTTTAAGACGGAGGAGGCTTCTTCATAATCTTCGTGTCGCATCCTTGAAGGACATTAAACTTAAATACCAACTTTGGTTCTTCACCAAGTTTTCATTTTTGAGACAGACACACACAAAGAACATCTTTTCTAGAAATCCTTTTTTTTGGGGGGGGGGGGGGGGCGGGATTCACAGAGCCTCAAAACGTAGATTTCCGGTGATACTTCCTGTACTTCCCTATACGTAGAGAAAGTAAAAATAATTATATATATATATATATATATACCATATTTGCAATATAAATCCATTCCAAAAGCACTAAGCTACACAAGACTTGTACCAGGTCTCTACACAATTTATGAACTGTATACATTCTACACACGCCTTCCCAAAGCTCCTGATGAACAAGAAACTACCGTAATAGATTCACTTTCAAAATGAGTTAAAACATGGCGAATCTGTGCAATGAGATAGTGATATACTAATTAAAGACCTGCCTATATTCATAATGGAGTTTTACAGTTACATCAAAAGATGTTAAATAGTTTAATGATTCAATATTGGCATAGATTACAACATTTACTAGTTTATATAGCACACGCAATATCTTGATATTGCAGATAAAACACCAATCAAATCTTAAATTTGCACTAATGTTTTCAAGTAAGACTATACTGCGTTGGTTGGACGGATAGAACAAATAGGAGCAATTGATTCACCTGTTTTATATACACTCGGAGTTAAAAAAAGAAGAAAAAAAAAAAACCAGCGACAATGCTTAGTATGTTGTGCAGGGTGGTGCACTGATGTTCAAATAGGAACCCCTGTTCGGAAATGCACGATTTGGACGCCGGAGAGCGTGGAATTTTGAGAACGAATAGTTGTGACAATTTTTTAACATTCGTTTTGATATCTGAAATGGTCGATATGAGCTCCAGTACACTTTGATGTAAATGTGTGGAATCACCTCAACGTCGCATGTCCAAATCCATGGATAGGTGGAGGTGAGTTTATTCCATGGCCTACATGGTCGGCAGATCTTTCTTCTCTCGACTATTTTCTGTGGAGTTGTATTAAGAGCATGGTTTATGACACTCCTGTAACGTCAACGGAGGACCTTATGGCTCGAGTCCAGGGAGTAATTGAAAAATCTTCAAAGACAACTGCACGTATTCGGTCATGTGCTTGAGGCTTACCACCGGCGATATAGGCTCTGCAATGGCATAGGGAATACACAGTTCGAAGCCCGTTTGTAAGGCGGACAGCTCTCACACTTCGATGCGCTACAGCGTCCAAACTGTGCATTTCCGGACAGGGGTTCCTGTTTGAAAACTGATCAGCTTGCCGTCCCGCACAATATATTAAGCGTTGTCGGTGCCTTTGGGACACTTTACACATTATTTCAACTTAGGCCCTTATTTAAGGGCACTAAACTGTGATGGCAGGTTATTAGATAGTGAAGTAGTGGATCCTCAAGGAATATAGTGCGGAATTCAATTCGCAATAAGTTTTTGGGCAGGTCTCTGCGGAGGATGTTGAACATGAAACCGTATCACCTATGACCTGCTGGAGGAAGATTGCGACATATACGTCCAATTTTATGAAGGCAGAGCTACTTATGCCACATCTGTATATTAGTTCGTTTGTCTACCTCTTATAGTTCAACAACTATACATGGTTCATTCCGAATGAAGAGGATTTCTCGGGTGATTCAAAGAAAACTAACCTTATTAATTGCGTAAATATTAGTAATTTAACCAAGGTATGAGTATTTTAATGAAAACCGTTAGGGCAGTTTTATAAAAAAAAAACTCTAAGCTATTTTCTATATACAGAGTTTGGTGGGAAAGTTTCTTTAGAATCCTTGTGTCATATCCTAGGAAGAAGCTCATCTTGAACACCAACTTCAATATCAATACAAACACACACACACACACATCATACAAACACGAACATCATTCAAACACGAACATTTTTGTAAAAATGCATCTTTGGATTTAGGAGACCTTAAAACTCGTATTTCAGTAAATTAGTGGTAATCAAAATGTTTAAATGAATGTGAATACTTCTTTCTTTACTGTAGGTAAGCATTAAAGCAAGTAAACATATAAGGAAAAGGAAAAAGTACCGCTAGCATTAAACGACAAAGAAAGTAAGAGAAACAGGTTGAAAATTGGTGTCTTAAAGATAAATAAGGAACAAAACAATGGCAAAACCTACTACTATTCACTATTGTGCCTTATTATATTGTGAGAAAAGTGACAAAAAGTCCAGTCCAATTACTTTTTCATCACTTTATTTTCTACCAAAATGTTTGCAGAAATACACAGATATCTTTTCTGACGTTAACACAGTCCACAGTCTTTTGTGATATTACAACTCACAACTGTTTTCTTCTCGCAACCTTGAGTCACTCCTTTCTGTTTTTCTTCATTTTCTCTGTCTCTGTCTGTGACGACACAATCAACTGACACTGATTAACGACTTGATTATCTTCCTTTCGACGCGACCACACACACACACACACACACACACACACACACACACACACACACACACACACACAAACTAAGAAATGACTGACACCTGTATGTAACTCACTCACTCTGTTCCTTGATTCGCCTCCGTATATTGCGAGGATGACGTAACACGGACCTTTCTCGAACTTCCAGAGATATGTTGGCAGCCAAACACTTCTCGAATTATCTGGAAAACTCTTTTGGTTCTGTCACCTGTTTGCTCATATGAGCGGGAAGGGGTAGCTTTAACTTGCGCGCCTTTTGTTGCACGCACCGTCAATGCTGTAAGGCAGCCCGGCCCCGAGACTTTACTGTTGCCGCGGCCGGCGTCAGAATATTAAATAAAGAACAGTCTAAAATCTAAATAAGCATAACACATTAGCAAGTCAATAACTTAACATTGCATACAAAATGAAGCATCATCACACAGTCAGTATATATGATTCTTCTTACAACACCATTCCTTATCATTAGCTTTCTTAAAACTCCATGATTTTGCGTTAAGTAGGACCATATCTTTCACCTGCGCATTTTCTGTCCTTGCCAGTAGCGTCCAACACACAGTAAAAGCATGTACTCGAAATGCTAATGAATTGTTGTAAACCTTTTCCTTCCAATATTTCGTATAGTTATATCTTGTAAAGATATGCACCAAGGCTTTTCCTCGTCCTCGTCTTCCTCCTTTGGGGGAAGAAAAAAAAAAGAAGACTCAGAGAGGGTGGCTTGTGGAGATTTTAACACTCACTATTTAAGAAAATACTTCTAACATTCGTTTTCCTTCCCTTTTATGAAGAACTGGGCTTGGATTAATTGTTCCAAAACCAAAGACGTATAGATCAAAGTTTCTCACAGTCCCCCTAGCAAACCGACCTTTCACCTTGTTGCAAATCGGTAAGTAACTATCATTAACGAATCCCTTCGCCTCAGTACTTCATATTACAAATAATATAACTTATCATTCTCCAATTAATTTCTTTAAATTATTAATTATACTTTAAACAACAAAGTAAACTAAATTTGTATTTCTCCCTCCCTTGATTAAATCAACAAAATAAAACAAATTGGGCCCAAATAACTTAGTTGTCGATGAACCCTTTAAACTCACTCACTGACTCACTCACTCGCTCACTGACTCACTCAATCATTCCCTCACTTGCACACTCGCTTGGGCACTGACTGACTGACTAACTCAAACAAATCAACAAGAAACTAAACAAATAAAAATCTGATGTGTTGCACTCGCATAACTTTCTCTACTCTTGTACAAACTATTTGTACAAATTCTTATTCCTATATCTTCTTCGTCTTAGTTGAGATAAACATTTGTACACATTTCTTATTGCTTATTTCCCTGCAGGTGCAAGGAGGAAGTTATTATACAGAAGGCTTTAAGCGATAGTCAAATCTTTTAAAGCTTTGAGATTCTCTTCTCTTTGCATACTTAACATATAAAAAGTGAACAACGATGATCCACTTCACGAAAGTTTTAAGTTTTCTGAAACTCACACACATAAAGAGGAATATCTCCGAAATGGTTCACCCTACAAGAAAATTCATTGAGACATAAATTGTGGATTTTAGCAAGATCTATATTTTTTGTATAGTATGATTTGGTCTATCTCTAACGGTTTACCAGTTATGCAAAAGTCGTCCAGGGTAAATTCAACTACAGGGGCTATAGCCAGAAAATTCAAGATATACATTTCATTTGCCATAAAAATATCTCAAACATATGACATTTTAATCAAAATCGTTAGAGCCATTTTCAAGAAAATCAAAATTTTTGAAACATTTTACATGTAAAGGGTAGTTTAGGGTGGGGTTATTTTCTTCAAAATCTTCGTGTCGCATCCTTGAAAGACATTAAACTAAAATACCAACTTTGGTTTTTAACCAACTTTTCGTTTTTGAGTTATGCTGTCCACAGACTGACACACAGGCACACGGACCTTTTTCTAAAAATACTTTTTTTTGAATTCAGGGGGTCTCAAAACATATATTTCCGGTGACATCTCGACATCGAATTTTTGGGTGGAATACAATACTTCCCCTACTTACCAGTAGAGAAAGTAAAAATTGGTTAAGGGCTTGAACTTAGATCCGTTTAACAGTCTAGTGGTTATCTCAGCATCTTCTCAGTGAGTCTCCTTAGCTAGCTTCTTTAATATGACGTACATTTGTTGTTTCTTTTTATTCATTTTCGTTTTTTCATTTGTGCCAGCATGTTACGAGGGAGTGGTTGCATACGTAAACAAGCGTGAGAATCACGAGGTTGATGTGAAGCATCGTTTATTTTCCAGAAGCATATAATTCTGCCCTTTACTTTGCTCCAAACACAAAACAAGCAGAAAAAGAAAATAAAAACATTAGCGCATCAATCACGCTCTCTTTGTCTCTGTTGCGGAAACGAATAGGTTTGAAATTCTAAAATTAAAAACAAACGCTGACGGTGTTATTTGTGGTGGATGACGGCCATCATAACCCTCCCCGTGTGCATCTATTGGTCACTCTAACAACTGTGTGCAAGTTATTTGGATGCAGACTTTAATATCCAAACCATGTATGCTGTATGTGCATCCGTTTGTCGCTTTTGCCATTAATTGCTTTGCTTTGGTTGTAGTATCGCCTGACTGCAGCTTTTCTCTTCCAAATGTATTTCTCTTAGTCGCTGGTGGCAATAAATAGGTTAAATATTGCCCAGTATCTTACCGGATTAAACATTTTGTTTAGGGAAGTTCTTTAGATTCTCAAATAACAATACCTGCATTTTTTTATGCGCGATAATATCCATCCGTTTTGCAGAATGTGTTTATTCAATAAATCTCTCTATAAGTGGAAATTGCGTAAATGACTGAGAATAGTAATTAAACAAATTAAGTGGTAAATACACATAACATGGTTAAACAACAGATAAAACAAAAACAACTGAAGATAAAGGTTCATAGCAAAAATAATAGTAAGTCATATAAAGCCGCTTTAAGAGATGGTATGCTTGTGGATGGAAAATTTCTGGTACAAAATCGTTAGGCCCAGACAGTGAAGATGCTGATTTATATTTATCTTCAAAATATGGTATGGGAGGAGTAAGTATATAAGTTTTTCTTCCCGAGGTCCTACCGCGGCTGGTTGGTCTAACTACACTTCAAATCGTACCCATTTAAAAGGGACCCTGCCCCTCTATGTCCGCTGTGCGACAACCTTTTGTTAGTACGTCACGTGGTACCAGAGTGTTGCTCTCTAGCGCACCTTCGGGATTCTCTGCAGCTGCCTGCCAGACTTGCAGAGGTGTTAGCGGACGACAAAACAGCGGTTGATAGAGTTTTTAAGTTTTTAGTGGAGTGCAATATCAATTTGAGGATTTAAAATTTTCGTTATCTGTTTATGCTTTTTCAGATATTTATCACCTTATTTCATATCTGGCTATTGCCAGTGTTTTTTTACTTTTTTGTGTATTTTTCTTGTTGCTAGTATTTTTATTTTTGAGTAAAATTTATGTATAGCTATTGCCATGAATCTTTTAAGGGCGCTGATGACCTAGAAGTTGAACGCCCTTAAACCCACAAACAACAAACACTTCGAATCGTACTGTGGGGACTATAATGTAGTCTGATTCTATTAATATCAATGATAGACGCTCTTAAAGCATATTCCCAATGGCTAAACGTTTTCTTGTTAGTTTTCACAATATTAAAAGCATGATGCAGTATCTGTTAATCTGTTTTCAAAATTTCACCAATAACTCCCTAAGTAATGAAAAGGTGTCAGCTATGTGATACTCTTATCTATTTTGTATTATTCAGTGTATTTGAAATCGATATTGATGCATTTTGAAGAAAGAAAATACAACCTTAGGGTAAGAAAATAGTTGAACTTTTTTTCGTTATTGAAATGCACGGAATTTATATTAATTGCTGAATGGATTTTTATATTCATTATTAACATACTATCTAGAGTTTAATTTCATTTCAGTTTCAGCTTTGAATTTTTAAAAATCTTTAAGCTTAATTTTCCTTGTTCATATATTCTTTAGGAAACAATTGTCACTCAATCTTCAATGATAGTACATTCAAATTACGAAAGATCAAATATGTAAAACTGTAATGTGCATCTTCGTCTGGGCAATATGCGTTTCCAATGACAAGTGACAATCGGTTTAAGAACTATTTTTTTTTTGGAACTAGCCATAACACCAGAATCGAAATTACACTACTGTTTTATGTGCTATAGTTATAAATAACATTTATGTTTAAGGGTAACTTTACCTAAAGTTTACGTTTAATATAACTTTTGACATAAAACAATATATATGGGTAAACTTTGTCCCATTTATGATATTATGGTTATTCAAACGTTCAAAGAAGTGCTAATCCCTACCACCTTCACTCTTGAAAATGCAATGCCACACAGAAACAAATTACATGGAAAACTATCTCTTGCATCTCTTCGAAGAGTTAATGATATATTTTAAGAAACTATTATACATCAGCATCGAAATAGGGACAAAAATTGTGCTATACCGAAAAATAAATTTTTGTTTATCAAAATTCTGTTGCGAAAAATACAGAGCATGCCCTACATTCCGTGAATTTACCATCTATCTTTGCAAACAGTCTGAACACCAAGTCTGAAAAACATGAATTCGAAGAAAAGACATTTTAATCATGAATAACTCACTAAAAATAAATATTTCGGAAATCTACAACAGAGCACCTCACACCAAAGTTTCTGTCTGTCCAGCTGTTACCCGAGCATGCTTTACCACCGTTTATTTAACCTGAATCCACCCTATCCAAAACAACAAACGAAACAGAGCACACGGCCGGGCTAGTTCTCCAATAAAAGCATGAAATAAAAGCTGCCCTTCGATAGCGAGCACTTCCACACGTGCCAACCAACTTCCACTTCTCCATATTACAGGAAAAGCGCGTGAGGGTTCAGGTTATAAAAGCATTACATACCTATATGGTTCCCCTTTACGTAGTTGGCCAGCATAAAGTAGGTAAATAAACATTCTGGCATTAATATGAGATAAGTAGCGGTTTAACTGAGTACCATATAGAATGATTAGGTAATGGCATACGCAAATTTGTTTAACAGTATAAAATGCAATGTTCTATTGAAGTTCTTAAAACTAAAAGTCTATAATATTAAGGTAATTTGCAGAATATGTCCATATAAGGTTTATGTGTGTTTAAGGTATTTCAGGGCATTTAAATTGCGGTTTAAATAGGTCTGCCAGCATTTCTGGGTATATGCTTTTGCCATTTACCACAACGTGTTTTTTGTAAATTTTAGGTGCACCTTTCTAAAACATTATAATAGATTGAGCTGTTATTCTTTATGCATATGAAAAATGTATTGTTGCAATCATCCAGTGAAAGCTTTTGTTACATTTGTATGAAAGTTGTAAAAGAGGTATGAATAAATAAATTTTGAATTTTCAACAAACAAAGACATTTGCAAAATGTTTCCGATTTTGCAGGCATTTTAAAAATGTGTTATTTGACACAGCTAGTGAACAATTTACAAATTTCCACCAAAAATAACAATTTTAAATATATATGTTGTGGTGAACGTAACCTCCCAGCCTCCTTAAGAGTCTACTGTTAAACACTCGTAAATTGGGATTTAAATCGAGATTTAAATGTGGCTCAAAACATACATTTCCGGTAAAATATCGGCATGGAATTTTTGGGTGGAATAGAATACTTCGTGACTTACCATACCTGGTAGAGAAGGTAAATAGTTTAACATTTAAATATGGCTGTCAGCATCAAAGTCAACAGGCTAGCAAATACTAACCTAACTTAAGTTATTTTATAAGAGGAAAAATTTCAAGTATGGCCACTTGTATATTTTGAGGAACCTTAAATATATATCTCATTGATAATGATAATGGCATTAATGGTGATGATTAGGACTCGGAAGTTCATGCTCTAAAAAACACTGAAATATGCATGCAAATATGCTCTTAAAAACTTGAAAATATGCCAAGAAATATGCACTATTTAATTAAAACAATGTCCCTTCGCAGTAGACAAGACGAGTTAGTATAAATAATAAATAAAGTTAGTAGTACTGCTAGTATTAACTTCTAAATTGCAGTTCACAACCAACACTTTGCACAAATTTTCAACTGTAAGGTCTGTCTGTTGTCTCGCAAAATACCTTTGTAACGTGAAAAACTTCTCTGCACGTCACAAGATGTTATCGGGGCATATTTAAATGATGTTAAATGCTACACACACACACACACGCACGCACGCACACACACACACACACGCACGCACGCACGCACGCACGCACGCACGCACACACACACACACACACACAGACAGACAGACAGACAGAGTCAAGTCTCTTGGTGAGACGTGGTAGTTTTTTGAGGATGTCTCGAATACCGCACATCTGTTTATAACCAGAATTTTTAAAATTACATAATTCACTTTCTCTTCCACTTTTTGTCCTATGCTACCAGGAACCGAACTTACATCACATATTTTTTTTTTCAAAGACAGTAAGTGATTCATGCAAAGGAGATCCTACAGCTTCCAATGCCGTTATGGCTGTTGGTAAGAAAGAAAAATGGGCAGATATGAAACCAAGATCCTCTTTTAACCCAGTGCCTGACAGAATATTTTGCACAGTTTCCATTGATGAAGCATCTTCCAAGTCCAATGAATTAACAACCTCTTCGGCTATTTCTATGTGCTCAGCATAATATAAAACTGCATCGATCCATGTTCCCCATAGATTAACACTGGTGCAGGAAGAAGTCAGATATTAGGTGCTGTTGATCTAAACAACTTAACTCTTTTAGGAGATTTAACAAAAATTATCTTCGTACTGGACACAAATCTATCTACCAATGGGAAAGAACCATTGTCTCAGAAATGCTACCAATATGAAAAATATTATACAGATGAAAAAATAAAAAAGAGTATAAAAATCATTAAAATATGCAATATAGGGGCAATAATATTGAAATCTTTGCGAGTTGCATCATCATGTGCAGTACTGCCAATATGAAAAATATTATCAAGATAGAAAAAAGTAATAAAATACCATAAAAATCATTAAAATATGCAATATAAGGGCTATAGTTTTGAAATAATATGCATTTATCAAAAATCAAGAAAATATGCAGTTATATGCACCATAAAATCATGTCCAAATAACTGAAAATTCCGTAATTCGTGCACATAATGTAAAAGCATACATTTTTAACCCGTATGAAAAAAACATTCAAATGCATGAACTTCCTAGCCTTAGTGATGATGTTGATCATGTAGGATTATAGGGCATTAAGTATTTGCTAATCAACGCCGACTTTTCGTTTTTGAGGTATGCTGTTGACAGACAGACAGACAGACACACACCCGTGCTCGCGCGGAACTTTTTCTAAAAATATATTGTCACCGCGCCCGCCGCATCTAATTGCCGACAGCAGCAGTGTCACCCATCGCATTATTGTCGGCACTACCGCAAAGGAGCCGAAGGAAAGAGATAGAGAATGGCCGCATTGTTGGGGCGCTTGCCGAAAGAGAGAAAAGGATAGAGGCTACTGGAATCTTCTACTTTGTACTCCAGCGCAATAAGTGAACGTTCCTGAAGCTTCCAGAATAGTGCCTGGGAGATATAAATAGCGGTAAAGTGTGAGAAGAGGCAGTCAGACGTATGTGAAGGTTGAGTAGTCGTGCCGACGGAGACGGACAGACGATGTGAGGAGTTGTGCCGACGGAGAAGAGTTAGCTCTTTGTGTTACGAATTCGGAGCCGTGCTGTTGGAGAATCGGAAAAGACTTTCTTGCTGTTGCAACGAGTGTACAAGTTACTGTTTACGGAAATAAAAGTGTTTCTTTATCTCGAATGCATCTGTCTACTTTACTTCACAACCAAACCAAAAAAAGTCACAATATTTTTCTTGTTTTTTGGTTTCAGGGGGTAACATTTAAAAAAATAAGAAAGAAAATCTCGGATAGAGCTAATGTTAAAAAAAAAAAAGAAGCACGTTTTGGTAAATCACAAAAGCATATCCCCGGAGATGTATCTCACTTTAATCACTTTTTCGAAATTTCGTTCTCCTCATGTGACCAGGAGACAAAAGTAAATAAAAAGGTCTAATGTGTTTCTCTACTTTTGTACTAACCACTCTTACAAATTCTTATTCCTATATCTTCAAGGAGTATATCGAAATACAGTAGGCTTTGACGATAGTCAAATCTTTTAAAGTTTTCAGTTCCGTTCTCTTTGCACGGCTAAGATATAAAAAAAGGAACCCTCACACAGTGACCAGCTCTTGATGGATTTGACTATCAATTAAGACTATTATCGTTTACCTCTAGTTACGTGCAAGGAAATATGTTAACAAATGATTTCAATAAGGTGAAGTTGATAGAAGAATAAGTCCTCTTTGTGATAGGAATTGTACAAAAAAGCATCAGAACGTTTGATCTCCCTTCGCTAATTATTACTATGACAGAGGTTTATCTTAATGCTTCTGTTCCACATGATGCAGTAGTTCTAATTCAACTGAGATCATTTCCGGGCAAATATAAGTATGTTATGTATGTATAAAAGAAGCATTTTTATATTGCTTATTATATACATTTTGTATGTGAAACTTTCATGAGCAGTAGCGTAATTCCGAGATGAACACTTTTCTAAGGTTAGAAATTCCAAGATTTGAAACTTTCTAGATATGTCCTGTTTCAAAGTAAACAATATAAATTTTGATATGTTACATTAAAAACCCTTCTTTAGATATTACATTTAGTTCTTATTCCAAACGGTTCTTACAAAACTTATTTTTTTATCTACTTCATGTTACATTGGTTGGAGAATTTAACGTCGTCGGCCATGATGGCCTAGTGGTTAGAGCAGCCGGACGGTAACTGGTAGATCTGTGGTTCAAATCCCGGTCATGGCATTGAATTTTTCACTTTCACTCTACCCTTTCCAGTCCTGTCCAGCACATGGCTATTGTGCGGAAGAAGATTAATTACGCAGAGATAAACTGTTTGCAGAAATAGTTTAATTACTACATATTTCTTCTCTTTCAGATTTATACAAAATCCTTGGTCCGGAAAATTGTTGACCAGTTTTGCTTCAAGGCAAACGATAACTACTGCGGGACAGGTCAGTGCCCCTTTTTTTCTAAGTCGCCATCACGGAAGACAAATATCCTCCCTTCCTCTTTCGCCCTTTCCTATCTAAGAACTGGTACTTTAATTTCGACATTGGGAAAAATGGGCATAACGTCTCATTTATCAAGTTCTACAGCTAGGGGTCACTGTACATGGAGAGTAAACGAGCCTAAAGCAATAATCACATATTTCAAGGCTGAAATGTTTTATCTGGCTTCAAAATTGAATACTCTTTGAATGACATTAGAAAAACTCAAACAGAGGCATATGGAAACGTGTAAACCATCAATATATCTTTTAAGTGTAGCTATTTGGCTGCAATTTATTTATGAATCAAAAGGCTATCCTTTTTTTGTATTCAATGATTTAAAAGATGCATTTATGCCTATCTTTCTATACCCAATTTTTGAATGAAATGGAATAGTTCGTATGCTTACAATAGGTACATATAGGGAAAAGGTAAGAAAAGATGCCAAATTTGGAATAGGTCGTCCCGTAACATTGCGATAAACAACTGAATGATGAAAAACTGTTGAAAAAATTCAAGCAAATAAAAATGTTTTCCTAAAAATGTTATTGAAAATAAATTTATGATTTAAAGGGGTGCAATCCAGTTTAGTAAGGTTTTTTTTGTACACACTATGGTTTTTCAAATGAAGAGAAGTGGCAGGCAAGTTTCAAAAAATTATAGAGACCAAAAATATATATATATTTGAAATAATGTTTATAGTGAGGTATGTTGTACAACGGATTACGCACCTCCTGCACTAGATATATTGTAGCTGCCACCCTCAGGAAGAATGGATGAAGTGGAGGAACTAGAGGAGGCTACCGGCCACACACACAAAGGATACGGAGACGCGCGTAAGTCCTTAAAATTCCAGACTCAGAGATCCGTCCAATTGCTATAGCTACCAACAAAGGCAATGAGCGACCTGTCAAACAAGTATGCCTCTGTGTCCAGTACCAGTGTAGAGTACTGAGAAGGCATCCGTGCCATTAGTCCGGCATCGCCATAGAACAGGAAATTAGAAACACGCTTGAAAAGTGTTATGGAGACGGAATAAAGGTAGGAACAATGGATGGAAATCATTGTAGTTAAGAAACTACCCCGGGTACCTAGCGGATGGCTTAGGCGGTATCCGGGAGGTCGCGGATTTGATTCCCGCGTCCGACATTCCTGATCGGGGATGTTGCAAGGTCATTAAAGCGAATGCCGGGAAGGATATTTACTAGTATCTTAGAGCGCCTGTTTCACTTTCTTTCATTTCATTAATTTCATCCTTCATATCCCGTCTTTCAAGGTTACAAGAGTCAGCAAGATCGCCTGTGGACTGCTTGCACTCTGGAAATACAGTGCTGGGCTGAGGGGAGGAGCTGTGGTCAGGAACTGGCAGTTGGCGGGCTCTCTGTGGTGACTTGGATTCCGTCAGGCGTACCTGCACCCGTTTGGGACCCACCGCCGTTGTAGTTACGTCTATGATGCTTTCTGGCCGCCTGTAGAGTACTTTCATCTCCTTCTTCCTCCCAGGGTCTGATGCACAATCACTCATGAAATGACGTGCCGGAATTCCCTCCGTGACAGACAGACAGACAGACCCTTGGCCTACGAACTCAGGAAAAACACGAAAAGATAGACATAGGTGATGGAAGGAATCGAAACCGAACCTTCTAGATGCAAGTCTCACGCATTATCACAGAGCCATTGTCGCAATCCATTTTGAACAAAATCATTACGGAGCGATTTTTGAGAAAATAACAAATATGAAAATTAAGTAACCTTAGTGTGAGCTGGGGGTTTCTTTTTAAAATGTTGTGTGGAATCCTTGAACCTAAGCACCATGATGGATATTTACTAGACATTTCGTTTTCGAGTTGTACTGCTCGTGTGCACACACACACACACACACACACACACACACACACACACACACACACACACACACACACACACACACACACCGACACCAACACACACTCACAAAACCATTTCCCGGCAGTAAGGTGGGTTTTTCCTTTAACCTGGGACTGGATGTTCTAATTTTTTAAAGATTTTTACCTCCAAATAGACGCACATAATGGAGCAAATTGTGCAATTATTGTGCAAAAAAGTCAGAACTTCAGCTCAAATAGCTTCTCACATTATACAAATATGATTTTAATATGGCTAAAAACTGCTTTGCGTTATCAGATTATTCAGAGAAACATGATAGTGGCATTTTCTAACACTTGGATAAAATAACATAAAATGGAAGTTTTGTTTCTATGGAGTAGCTTCTGTTAATTTGCTTTTTTGTGAGCTAATGAATAAAGTAATCGTAAAATGCGTACTATTTGAAGCTTTAAATATAACGTTTGGAATTAGACATGCAAATTTAGTACAAGAGGAAAACTGAAATATAAAGAATACATTTCAAACCCAAACATGCGAAACAGAGGAAAAACCATACAGAAAGGGGAAGTGTGCTGGCCCAGCGTGGTTAAAAGCTTAGGCAAAGTGACTTTTTTGTACATGTCGTTGGGTTTAAACATGGTAGATCGAGAAAAACAGCTTAGCCCAAAAGGATTTACAGGCGCCTTTGGAATATGTATTTGAGGTGATGCAAAAACCGAAAAATTTGTTATTTTCACCTAAAAGCTCAGTTTCAAAAGGTCTAAGAAATATCGCTACTTGATCGAATAACAAAAGCACAACGCTTCTCCATACACACACAGGCGCGCACTCACACTCGTCTCTGCTATATACGCACCCGCTGAGAAGGTTGATAAAATGTCTGTAGGGACAGCGTATATGAAACGATATATGTGACAGCGCCCCGAACCCTATCTGCCGATATAGGGTCTTCGCGACTTGGGGTCGCTACTTCTTTATCGAGTACTCTTCCAATTGGCCCCTCCGGGAACCAATGAGTCTGACTGCATCCCGTGCTAGACCTCCCAGTCGGAGAAAAGATCCCCATGCCGTTACCAGGGGTCGAACCCGGGTCCTCCGCACCACTACGCTACGGAGAGCAATCTAGTTTATGCTACTGCGTATAGCTCTAAAGCATTAATTTTCAAAGCAAGTAGCTAACGTCATATAATTTTGTAATTTCAGTTATGTTGCTTTATGTTGGCGATTTCTCGCCAGGCATATTTAGCGTAACCTTTAAAAATGGCCAAATTCACGCTCACTTATCCTTATTTTATGGCCATAGCGAAGAATGGAGAGATTAAAGTCTTTCCTGTGAGATTAGGTCGGGAATGACCGCAAATTAATGGACATGTCGTAGTGATAATACCGCCTCATCAACCCCAAAGCCTATAGGGAAAGAGAGGTAACGAGATCAATGTATGGTGATAGGAAAATATAGTGGAAGAAAATTATTCAGCAGTTTGATGATATCTATTGTCAAACCACATGCGCTGCAAAAAATTCTGCTACTGACTTGTTTTGAAGTGTTAATTCATGTTATTTCATTTTCGATCCCTTAGACACATCGGAATAAATTCCATTATCTCAGATGTGAAAAATTAAATTTGTAAACCTACAAATACTGTTTGATTGAGTCTTACCACTAGAACATCTTAGGTGATAGTTCACTTCATGTACCACCTAGTTTATTGCTCTTGACGTAATGTGAATTTTTGTAGTTCTATGGTTACTCCTTCCTTGATATTGTGACGTCTACCGCGGTGCACAACAAAGGTCAAACTATCTCACAGAGGATACCAGGCGTAGTGCGTATCAAAGACGCTCAAGGTCAGGCTATCTCGCGTGACTGTTTGTGAAAATTGACAATGAGCGCGGCACTACATAGGATTTTCGGGATTATTCGGGAGGCGTCCGCCGGGCGGCATATTTGTAGAGGTTCCAGAAACGTCGAATTTCTAGAATGCTCCGTGTTACGTCATCCTGGCTATATAAGCAGGTGAGGTGACGTGAGGAGTGAGTAGTAGTAGTCTCAGACATGAGTCGCTGCAGCAGTCAGTTTTAATATGTGTGTGTGTGTGTGTGCGCGCGCGCGCGCGCGCGCGCCTAGAAGTGTATGGTCGTCTAATAGAACCGTAGAAAGGAAGACAGCGAAGCACTTAATGAGTGTTGAGTGATCGTATCGTCTAATTCACCTGTTTGGGAGACAGAGAAAGCGAAGAAAGACAGAAAGGAGGGAGTCAAATTTAGGGGAAGAATACAGTTGTGAATTGCACGAAGGACTGAATGTGTTAACGTCAGTAAAAGAGAACTGTGTATTTGTGCAAAAGTTTTGAAGCAGAATATAGTGGCAGCAAAAATAATTGGACCAGCCTTTTATCATTTTGTGACATATGTGTCACTGAAGCACGTTTCTCGTCGACAGATGGTCTGCATAGGCTTAAAGTATGTTATGACGAAACTACTTCTCAAACATTCTGTACAAGCCAAAACGGACACTGCACATAACCTTGATAACGTCTTGCTGTCTAGACGTTCTTTGAAACCGTCTCCGATATCTCGGTTTTCGAAGAGTCTGCTGCCAGCTGTTCCAGTGGTGATCTATGACAGTTTTGTCTCTAGGCCTGAAAATGGATATTCAGTTGATTAATAGGTTTACTATAGGCTAATAATGAGCTACTTGAAGCAAGCTTCCGACGACTTTAAAAGGCAGTATTAACTGTTTCTGAATCTTAACACGAGAAACTAACTTTTGAAGTATGAAACCTTTTAGCTTCTGACGCATAGATATTTAATGGCTTAGATAATTGTTTCTGTAACAATAACAAGTATATAAGTTGCCGTGATTCGTTAAAATGCTAAGCGGAGATTCCTCGGGCGGCAGCCGTCAGTATGCATAGCCCAAGCATCGTCTTTAGTTGCCTTTCGTATGACATAGCTTTAAATTACCCAGCTATAATCTTCGCAAGAGTTAAAGGCATATAGGGGCGGGCCGTACTGCAGACTCCAGTGAATCCTAAGCTTGCCCCTCCTACCAGTGCTGCCAAATGTGGTACACGCTCTTATGTAGAGAACCTCTGCCGGTACACGCACTACGCTTGGCAACAGCGCTCCGCTTGAGCATTGGCCAGCGTTCACATGCCTTTAACTTTTGCGAGCGGTATAATAACTGCAACTCTGTGTTATGATATCACGTGTTGATTTTAGCACAAGGAAATGGTTTATCCCAATTATTTATCCATTTCCGTAGCATTTCTTTATAAAATGATTAATCTTATTATTAATTGCAGTATAAAACTAATAAAGCAGAATTATGCCCATCCGGCTAACATTACTGCTTACCTGTGCTTGTATATACAAGAGAAATAGGCTCGTTTGGAAGTAAACAATCGTTATGTAAGGGAGTAAATTTCTTGTTGTACATAATAGTCGTACCGATACGATACTAGTTTTAGAACTATTGTGTAACTTACTTTAGAACAGATGGAAATATACATTACTTCGGGACGCAGATATTCTAAATACGCAATATTAGCATGATGCCCATCAGGCGGCATAAAGGTCCTTTGTAATTATTCCTATATGTTTAGAAGGGAAAAAAATGAAGGTCGCTCAAAGTATGTAAGATATTTTCATGTCAAATCAAACGTAGATTTTGAATTTCTGGGGAATGTTCTCAGAGGCCTTCTTTATTCTGGATGACTTTTGAGTAACTGGCAAATAGTAAGAGAAAAACAAAATCTTACTATATTTATTTATTTATTTATGTATTTATTTATTTATTTATTTATTTATTTATTTATTTATTTATTTATTTATTTATTTATTTATTTATTTATTTATTTATTTATTTATTTATTTATTTATTTATTTATTTATTTATTTATTTATTTATTTATTTATTTATTTATTCATTTATTCATTTATTCATTTATTCATTTATTCATTTATTCATTTATTCATTTATTCATTTATTCATTTATTCATTTATTCATTTATTCATTTATTCATTTATTCATTTATTCATTTATTCATTTATTCATTTATTCATTTATTCATTTATTCATTTATTCATTTATTTATTCATTTATTTATTCATTTATTTATTCATTTATTTATTCATTTATTTATTCATTTATTTATTCATTTATTTATTCATTTATTTATTCATTTATTTATTCATTTATTTATTTATTTATTTATTTATTTATTTATTTATTTGGCTGGTTGGCTGGTTGGCTGGTTGGCTGGTTGGCTGGTTGGCTGGTTGGCTGGTTGGCTGGTTGGCTGGTTGGCTGGTTGGCTAGTTGGCTAGTTGGCTAGTTAGACTTTGTTAAGTAAATGGTTTTATGATTGGGATTGTACGGTGGGAATTAGTCTGATAGGAATAATACAAATTTCATGTGATGAAGCAACCGTCTCTCGTCGTGGTCAGTTGGCAGCAACGCACCTTTCCGCAGACGATGCGTACTTTAGAAGTAATTCTCTGCTCGCCGAAGATGTAGCATTCTGGGCACCAGTGGATATTGAATCCACAATATCGCAGCTCGTTGTTACACCGACCTAGCTCGAGCAGTGAGATTTTTTACTCAGGGTATGCGTGAGTGTTTCAGGGTTAAGGACAACACAAGCTCATAGTATATAGAATGTTTAATGAATCCTTAAACTCACAATTGTGGAGAAATTGTCAAACGATGTAGTATAGTAATAACTTGTAAACTGATGACTACTGCAGGTTTATAATTCTGCGGGCAGACAACTGCGTTACCAAGACGCAACTGTATCTGACCTCTAGGCCTGTCGCTGAGAGTGTGTGTAGCTAAGGACGGCAACCATAGACGCGACCCATCACTTTTTCTACCGGCTAGCTAGCGACCCTTTCCTACCTTTTTCTAATTCGTAGAATCCAGACTAGAAGCTGTATCCAACTTGCTACTTGGAAGCTCCCAGCCTTTCTAATTCCGCGAATTTGTACCTGGCTTCTAATGACCCAGTTGCCCATGCTCTGACAATGAAGTCATTAATCCTCTTGCTCTCCAATATTTTTCACTGATGATATTGAAGAGAGCAATAGCAGTAATAGTAACCGCTTTTTAGAGAGCACCATATTTTTATGTTTTGGCGGTCACATCGCTCTCACAAGCCCCAGAATGTCTGGAGGACCGCACCTGTCGTTGGTTTACGTGTCTCACCGACCTGACCGGGAGAATTATCAAAATAAATTCACCGACCATATCCTCTGATTACCAATCAGAGGACGCATTACATGCCATGACAGGTCAGCATGTTAAGGGTTAATATTTTATAGAGAAATTAGAGAAATGGAGAGATTGGAAAAATAAAGACTCCCTAGCCCTCGGGAACCCTAATAGCATCGGGGTCGGAAGAGAACAAGAGATGACCAAGGTAAGGTCAGATAGAAAAGTTACAGTGAGGAGCAAAACACCAGTAAGTGGAAGTAATGTTCTGCTCAGCTTGGGTACCTTGTGGTCGCTATTCACATATCCCCTGAAGATGGAGACCCCTGAGTTGCAACATGTCTGTCAAAATGCACTTCCTGCATTCCCATTTGGACATTTTCCCTGCAAATCTAGGACAAGTTAGTGATGAACATGCACCCATATTTCCCAAATGGGAAAATGTATCAAGGAAGATGGAATTCCAATATACTTGCAGATTACTGCTGAAACCTCATAAGAGAAACCACAGGGAAGTGCAAAAGAAGCAGCAAACGGCAGAAATTCAACTGATAGCAGTAGAGGATAGACTTGAAAACAGTTGGCAATGTTAGCAGATATGTTAATTGGTTACTTTTACAAAATTAGATGTAATTATTTTGCATATTACCGGTTAGTCTTTGATATTACGGTGACTTTACGTTTTATTTATCAATGACTAGAAATGTAAGTACACGATTTACTAAAAAACTGAGCGTGCTAGACAAAAACAAAGGTCATATTTGAACTCAGCACGTCAAAATACATAAGAAATTATGTTTTGTTAAAAGAAAATTTTGAAGGTCAGTTCTGTTGCCCTGTGTTATTACTCCTTATTTCATTACGTCCCTTATCCCTTTAAATGATTATTTACTTTCTAAAATCCTAATTTCAGCTTAAGTGATTAAAGTTTTTTCAGCCATAAATGCATTCATAATTGCACATCACAACATCAAGCCCTGAGAAAGAGACATCACACCCACTCGATTCTTGTACTGCTTTTCCATCCCTCAGTGGTAAAGAGGTTTTCATAACACACATATAAACCAGAATTGGTTTTGGAGATATAGGGAGTGTGTTCGAGTTGAAGGTGATTAATTTCAATATCTGTTGTGATGCAGGTAAGTCAGTACAGTAGTCAATGTTCCGTTCTCATGACTTGCCGGTCGTTTAGGTGTAACTGGTGGAAGGCGTCACTCTGTCCGGTGGGTCGGTCCGGCCCCACGCACTGTACAATGAAAAACTCTCTGCACCTCCGGTCTATGTCAATTGTTTATCATTGTACGAAACCTTGGCCAATTCAGTGGCTGTTTTAGGCCACGGTGCAAGGGTACATTGCCTAAAGGAACCAATGAAATGGCCAAGTCAAAAAGAAAAGAAGGAAAAAATCAATTAAATTGGCCGTTGCATGGGATTTACATCCTGTGACCTCTCAAATGTTTGCCAAAGAACGCCGCTCTCTCCGTTATTTATTTTATTCAAAAATGAAAAAGACATCATAAAATGAGATACAACAGCTGAAACCATGTATCAGGAAAGAGAAGGCGAGCAACCAAATATCAGCACAAAAAGGGAAGATATAGGGGGAAGAAAATCAAGAAACTGCTTCCAGTACTTTAGCCTAAGTCGAAAGTTTTAATTGGAAAGTTTGAAGATGTGGTCCATCGTCTTAGAAGCAGAAAGTTAATCGCAAAATCCTGAGACGCCCAGCTGTGCCGCCCAATAGCTCGTTCATGCTGGCGAAAGTCCCACTGCGTACTGATTATTTCTTTTGTTTTTGTTGCCCATAACATGATGTAAGTACTTACAGAAGGACTTTCTTCCTAATGGTGCGCTTGATATAGGACTGACATGAAGCGTTGAAACAAGAGGTCAAAGTAGGTCACCATGCTTCTTGACCAGCACAGGAAATGGAGGGTTAGTGCTTGGCTACGCGACCCATAACTCTTTTTTCGGAAAGAGAGAGGAAAATAAAGTGCCCCTTCCTTTTCGTCAAGCCAAACCATGGCTAATTCATCTATTTTCATGAAAAGGGGAATAAATCCCTTCTGTTTCAAGTATTCCTTTGAATCTAAGATAAGAACAAATTAGAAACTAAAAACTTCACTTATCTTAGTAATGTTGCACGTTCTTTTTGCACAAACTGACTCGAGTTTCAAGTTGTCTCCAACTCATTCTCAAAGCTATACAGATAAGTGAAGTTTTTAGTTTCTAATTTGTTCTTACTTTAGAATCTTGTTGCTTCACTGTTAATAGCTTCAATTTTCCTTATATATTCCTTTGAATTTTATAGAGAAGTGTAATTAGATTTCCAGTCTTAATCACAACTAATTGGGACTGCAAAAGCTTGGAGTGACATGATTTGTAAATGTTGTGAGTTACACTCACATGAGTTTCTCTATTCTTGTACTAATTATTCTTACTAACTTTTATTCCTCTATTTTTATATTATTCGAGATAAACGTTTGCAGAAATCGTCATATTGCACATTTGCTTGTAGGTGCAAGGGGTGTATGGGAATACTGAGGGACAGTAGAATCGTTTAAAGCTGGTCGCTATATGAAGACTTTGAAATTCGGTTCTCTTTGTACAGCTATGAGATAAAAAGGTGAATAACAACCTTCGAATTGAGAAAAGGTTAAATATTGCAACTTTTACACAAATAACAAGGAATATCCCCGAAATGGTTCACTCCACAAAAATTCATTTGGACATAACTTGTGTGTGTTAACGAGATTTACATTTTTGTATATTAATATTTGGTATATCTCTTACGGTGCACCAGTTATGCAAAAGTCATCATGAGTAAACAGGACTATATAGGGTACAGCCAGAAAATTCAAAATATACATTTCATTTCCCATAAATGTATCTTAAACATGCGTTACTTTAATCAGAATCTCAGGAACGTTTACGAGAAAATCAAAATTTTCAAAAAAATGTCAATGTAAAGGGTAATTTAGGTTATAGGTATTTTCTTCGCATTCTTGAAAGTTATTAAGCTTAAACACGAATTTTGGTTTTTTAACAAAGTTTTCGTTTTTGAATTATGCTGTTCAGACACACACACACACACACACACACACACACACACACACACACACACACACACACACACACACACACATGCTCACATATACATACACACACTGAAATTTTTTCTAATAGTTCCTTTTTTTGGGTTCAGGGGGCCTCAAAATATATATTTGTGGTGAAATTTCGACTTCGAAACTTTGGGACGAATACAATGCTTTCTTTACTTACTATACGTAGTAGAGAAAGTAAAAAGTGACAAAGAGTCTGTGGAATCCAAAAAATAAGTAGCTTATAAGTATCTACACGCATTTCAGCTTCCAATGCTCATAGTCCAATATCGAGGCGTTCAGTGGTTTTTGCGTGATTGCGCCTCAAAGAAAAGTCATTTTTAGTTTGCATATATTTTATTTATATTGTATGCCATTGTTTTAAATATATTATTAACTAGTTTTGATTCAAGTTGTGCCTGAATGTAAAACCCGCCGAGAAAGTACAGATTTTAAAATGGAGCAAGTACAGTTCTATAAAAGATTTTGTCTCTCCAGAGAATACCTAAACCTGTTCTGTGCTCTCTAATTCTAGCTGAGCCTCTCCACTGTGTTCACCGTATTCAGGCTGTGATAAGGGCATATTTATGTACATAAGGCAGGTAAGACTTCTCGACCTCAAAAAAACTTAAGTGTCGACCTTGTGAAGACAAGTTATAGGAGCTGAAAAGGACAAGGATAGGGGAGGGTACTTTGAGACGCTCGTAAAATCGTAAATTGTGTTGTGTGCTGCTTAAAGGATCTCTGTAAATGGTTCGTAGCCGAGCCACCAAACTGAACAGCGACATCAAAAGAGTCGCTTAAGTATCTGAGACAGTCTAGCAGAACCACATGTGTGCACTTACTATGCGTAAACCATCTCATAACTGGAGAAAAAGGACAGTGAAATTTTCCAAAATTATGTCAATCTTGTTATTTCTAGAACTGGAACTGGATGAAAGTAGTGAAGAATATGATAAGCAGGCACAGGAATTTGCAGGCATCACACCCAGGTGAAGGAAGATCAAGTTTAACCTTGCAAGACTTCACTTGGTAACATTGCAGATTACAAGTCATGCCATTCTTCGTGCACTCTTAAGTTTTCAGAAAGCACTCACCTGCCCATCATTTATTCTTGACCACCATTGTTGGCTTGACTAATTGTTTAAATGGAAGCCAACTGCTTAAGAATTCCTTTCTCTTGAGCATCTAATTGAATGACTATGGCGAGGTTACTTCTTTTATAGGGATTGTTAATAAGAATAGTACTCTTATTTGTATCTAAAATTGAAGTGTAAAATTTTGACACAGAACAGTCAAATGGTTCAAATTTGTAGATTAGAGACTACATGTATAAGAATGATTGCATTTTGAAACTGTGACACATCCTATGCCCTGATTGTACAAGTCTGCAGAATAGTGTTTGCAGTTATTCAAATTGCATAGTTCATAAAATGTAAAGTGTCAACTAAAGGAGTACGGCCCTAGCATTTAGGAATCATAAGGACCAGTTCAGAGTAAGGAATGCTCCCAGATATTAAAAAGTATGGCTATCAAATGATAGTGCATAAATATAAATAACACTGCTTACTAGGCACAATAAGCTTACGTATAAAATGGCACATGTGCCAAAGATTATAAACAGTTGCTTTACATTACTAGGCACCAGTTTACAAGTTCACATCAAAGATAGCGCCCAACTGCTTTAGTTGAATGCTCAGAGCAGGCTTATCTCAAAGTAACAACTAAGGATAATGTTTGGTGCGGTTGGTTTAGATAGTTATTTATATTATAAAGTGCTTTCTGACCAAATGTAAACCATTATGCGTGAAACTCAGATCATTTTCTCTGTCCATTTCTTTCCAGGTTTGGTCTCGCGTGAGTTTATTATACCAGTTTCAAGGCACACATATCTGAATTCGGTGAGTTCTTGGCATATTAGATTGACCATTTTAAGAATAGGAAAGCACATCTTCATTAGGGTTTATTCGTTGCCATTTTTCGCTAAGTAGATATTCTCACATTTCCTGGAGCTATAGATACGGTTCATATTTGTTAGTCATGTATTTGTAATTTTGTTCCAGTCTGATCATTTCATTTACATACATAGTAGTGTGTGAAGTTCCTTAGGTAGTAAGTGATATTTCATTATATTAGTTTTAGTGCTGCTTGTTAAGCTTTGTTCAGATTGTTACGTTTTTATATTTCATCTAAAGGATTAATGTGTTGAGAGTTTAGTTAATGTTCTTTATGTTGGTACGGAGTTATTTTGCGACACGATGGAAGTTATTTAACTGTACTGTTGACAGGTTAATGGCCTAGCAAGTATGAGGTGAAGAACTGCAATGATTGAATTAAATGTGGCAAATTTGTTATTTACTGAATTTGTAACTCCCCCTGTTGCTCTTTCGTAATAATTATTTGTGTCACCTGACGTAATAACATAATGGTTTCTCAAAATTAATAAGTACGCAGAATTAGCGCATACAAACACGATATAATGTCAATAAAATACATAGACAATGAGGATATATTATTTAATACATTTGATTGTTCATTAATTTTTGCATGCATGCATAATCTGACAACTGATACAACGGTGAGTTCATAAAGAAAGCAGTTATTATTTATAGATTAAATTAGATTAGTTTAGGTTACTTATCTTTATTCTCAATGAATTCACATGCATAATAATGTCAATAAATAACATAAAGTTATCTTATATCTAATCCATAACACATAAGCATTTCCTATCTTTTTTCAAAATAACCAATGGAAGAGTTTCTCAAGTAATCAAGAAAATTATTAAACAATCTTGGACATACAGTTTCATAGCTGTTTTAGGTCTTGGTGAACTTACACACTCTTAGGTATAAATGGCTTGAAGTCCTAGAGGAATAATTGTGGGCAGAATTATAACCCTTTCATGCCTGAATTATTTTGCTACATATGCCGTTCTTCCTCTAATTCAAAACGGGTTTAGATTAGGCGGTCTGGGAGACCTTCAGCCTGCTGCCTCGGATAGCCATGATCGTTAAGGCAACACGTAGTGCACTGGCCATGCACTCAAAGCCTGAGGTCGTGAGTTCGAGTCTCGGCAACCGCAGTCAAATGTGCCTGTGGTAAAGGACGGGGAGGGCCCACGTAAAATAATTGGTGTGATGGCACGCGTGGATGATGACGTAAAATATGTATTTTTAATTGATGACAGACAGTATAACAAGAATATAGCAGAAAAATAAAGTTACAACTAGTACATAGGATAAATAGGAAAAAAAGCCTATGTATCTTATAAGACACACCAGACATTAAAGGGATAATATACAAATTGGCAAAGATTTTTCTTCATATAAATAAGGCAATATAAAAGGACGTGTAAGAATCCCCAAGTCAAAAAGTGGTTTACAATCGGTAACAGGCAGACCTCCACAGATAATCCTCACATCCCTTTTTTGTAAAATTAATTACTTATTACTACAAGTATGGTTGTCCACATCAACACTCCAAATTTGAGATAACCATACATTTGGCTATAGTGCATCTTCAACAAAGACTTTTCTTCAATACGTTATCGATGAATGTGTAACATGAATAGTCCTTTAGGTATTTTCTTAGCAATACAATATATGTGTGACTTCTAGTTCATATCTGCATTAAGATTCCTGTTTCTATCAAGAACGTTAGGAACACGACTTAAATTAGATGTATTATAATTTATTGGTGAATCAAACTTAATAAGTCCCATTCGATTTTACGAGTTTTACCATATATTTTCATTTTATGAGTGTTTTATACAAAATGTGTTAAATACTTTTATTTACAAGGAAAAGCACCTGAGAGTTCGTTAAGGTTTGAGGCTGGCTACATGATCGCTAAATCTGGGAAAATCCTCACGAATCTCAAGACGAAGGTAACTTAGAGTAAGAAAGGCACAAAGGACAAGAGCCTGCAACCAGAGCTAATTGAATAGCGGAGGGGAATGAGAACCAATTAACGTTATGTATATGTACACGTGTTCTCAGTGTAATCTCCTGATATTGCGATCAGCGCGAACAAGCCTAATGATATTTCTACATAATCATTACACCAACTATATTGTACTATGTGTAAATATTGTTTCATTACTAGTATCCGGTTGTTAGGAATATACATTAAATTTATTGAATATAATAAAAGATGATATGAAAATGATTGTCATTTGGGCAACGAATCCGAACTGCTATACTTCATACTCCCTTACCTTCCTAGGTCCTTTTGTTTCATATCTTTGATGACATATTTCGTTCACGTAATCTTTTATCTTCTTACCCTATTTCTTCTTCCTGCGAGTCTCCATTCCAAAATAGGTCACAGCAGTTCTTCATCCGCAAAAAATGCCCATAAAATGAATCACTGATGGTGGATAAAACTGACAGTTAAATTTTCCTTAATCCATTATTTTTCTAGTTTATGTATTTTTAACGCCATTTAATTTTTATCACAGGTCAGATCTGAGGAGATCCATTTCTGTAGATCATAGTCCAAATCTTATAGTTAAATTCAATGCAGTTTTTGAGAGGTGTGTTTAAAAACAGGACAGTAAGTTTGTTGGCATAAATAAATAAATAATAATTAGCATTTGGTTTTGCTGTTTTAAAAAGGTGTTATCTAAAATAGCTCGGTTTTTCCATTTTATCATTAACCTTCGTTTTGTGATTCCTCAGTGATTCTGTTCGGTGACGATTATCTTTTGCAAGTGTTTACTTATATTGCCAATGTTTCCATCACTCACACTCTTTGTTACAAAATGGAAACTTTACTTCTTCATTTCCAATTAACATGTATTTATTCTTACCCAGATTAACTTTGGGTCTAGATATTTCACTCACAATTTGTATGAGTTATCTTCAATATGCAGCACAGAATTAAGCAGTGGTACCTTTGCTATCAAAATGCCAAATTTGATAACTGTAAAAAGTAAATACTTCAAAACAACCTTCAAAAAGCGCACAAACAATACTTAGGAAACTGACAGTCAAAACAGCAAGAAATAAAAAGAAAAGAAAAAGAAATGGCAAACTCTTTTAAAGAGGAAGTAAAAAGGGAGCGTGGTAGAGTACCATTCATTGCTGTTTAAATTATTTGTTAATATTTAGAGTGATTACGAAAGCATGCGGCTTCAGGAAAACAATTCTAGTACTATAAGTTACTTTTAATAAAAAACTGTGATGTGTTGCACTCACATGACTTTCTCTACTCTTGTACTACTCTTGTTATTCTTACAAACTCTTATTCCTATATCTTCTTCGTGTTAGTTAAGATAAACATTTGTACAACTTATCTTATTGCTTATTTCCTTGTAGGTGCAAGGGGAATGTTAGAATACAGTAGGCTTTGTGTGATTGCCAAATGTTTTAAAGCTTTGAGATTCTATTGTCTTCACACTTAACATTTAAAAAATGAACAACGATGATCCATTTCACTAAAGTTCTAAGTTTACCGAAACTCACACACGTAACAAGGAATATCTCCGAAATTGTTCACCCTACAAGAAAATTTATTGAGACATAAATTGTGTATTTTAGCAAGATAGTAGAGATTGTATACTACGATTTGGTCTATCTCTAACGGTTTACCAGTTCTGCAAAAGTCGTCCAGAGTAAATACGACTACAGGGGCTATAGCCAGAAAATTGGAGATAAACATTTCATTTGTTATAAAAATATCTCAAACATATGACATTTTAATCAAAATCGTTAGAGCCATTTTCAAGAAAATCAACATTTTCAAAAACTTTTCCATGTAAAGGGTAGTTTAGGATAGGGCTACTTTCTTCAAAATCTTCGTGTCGCATTCTTGAAAGACACTAAACTTATATACCAACTTTGGTTTTTAACAGACTTTCGTTTTTGAATTATGCTGTCCACAGACTGACACAGTCACAGACACGGACCTTTTTTTTAAAAATGCTTTTATTTTTGTATTCAGGGGGCCTCAAAACATATACTTCCGGTGAAATCTCGACATCGAATTTTTGGGTGGAATACAATACTTCCCCTACTTACCAGTAGAGAAAGTAAAAAGGACGTAATTTTTAAATAATTTTAGCTACATGTACCAGGATAACTCCTAAAGTTATTTTTGAAAAGCTGAAATGAATTAATGTTCATACAATAACGAAAATCGATATGATATTCGACTAATAAATATTTTGACATACACTCTCATTCTATGGTACGTGGACAGCATTACACTGCAATTCATCTTGTCTATGATAGCAGCGGGTGTAGCGTTGAACATTTCTCCATGATGAAACCCGTTCAAATATCTCATTCAAAGATGTAGCAGAATTTGGGCACAACACCGATAGGACATATGGGGCTTTATTTCTGCTCTCAGTACAAACACAATCCACCAGGAAAGCTCATCTCGCCGAGGTGGTTCCAACACAACACGTATGCTTTATAGGGAACCGATAAATCAAGTCTTCCTTCTGCCACACCTCGGCAAGGTTTCAATTTCTTTTCAAAGTGTGTACATTTACTCTGAGGTACATATAGGTTCAGTTCATATACAGTGTAAACATAGCTGAATAGAAGCGTGCTGGAAGAAAATCTAATAAGATATATGTTTACTGTCATTTAAGAACCACCCACGAATTCATACTACTTACTGATATTTTAAAATATACACCAAAACAGCTGATATCATATATTGCATCTTACTGTTTATCGTTTTTGCAAAAACCATCCAGAATGAAGAGGTATTCTGAGAAATTTCCAGAAAATTCAAGGTATGACTTAGTAACTTCCATGGAATCACCTGTTTGTGTCCATCGCTGGATGCTGACGTCCCTCGGACTGAAGGAGTGGAGTGGGGATTAGCCACTCAGTCCGTAAGCGTCTTCAAAGAGACACAGTTGGACACCACTGTCCTACCTCTTTTTTAGTTGTCTGTCAGCTTATATTAACGTATATTAACCTTTGCAAAAAGTGTTTCAATACACATTTTGCTAAGTACAATAGGAAAATGGTGGCTGAACTGATATACAGATCTTTAAAAAGGCATAGCTTTAAAATTCTATACTCTTTCAATGACAACGAATAACAACTGAAGGGTAAAGGCGCCTAAATTAGCTTAAACATGTAGTACAATGTCAGCAAGTAGCTAAGAAATGGCTGTTGCTTAGAACAACTTATTTGAAATATTGGCTATTTTAAGGAAATACGCACTTTTTATGTACTAAACTCTGCACATTTTTACAGTTTAGCAGTTCAAATGTGATGTTGCATAAACCAGAAGAGCTGTTTACGTGAATATAAGTATAAGGAAATAAACTGTATGCCTACTCAATTTTCTTGATTCAATTCAGATACGGTTGTTTTCGTGCCATTTTCCCCCTTTTTTTTTTCTTTCTTGATAGTGTATCTTATATGTGAGGGGAGGGCAGGTAGTGCTGATGTGACGTCAGCTCACACCGCTGAACATAGAAGTTTCAAAATTTGTAATTTTATAAATAATATAACGTTTAATAGACAGGCAAAAGCAAAATTGGTATGTGATATAAATTATGGTGTTAAAAATATACTGAAATTGAAAAATTGAAATTTAAAAATAAAAGTTTAACAACTCAAATTTTTTTTAAATATGTGTACTAGAATTATGTTCTCAAAAGTGAGTATAAATATAAAAAAGGATTTCAGAAATGACTTTGAAAAATCTCAACTCAACAGATGCAAAATTGAGGTGAGTGTAAGACTTTGTGTAAAACTTTTCTCCATATTTAGGGCTGGCAGTTTAAGCAGTAGTATAGCATTTGCCTTGGCAGCGAAAGGGTTAATAGCCCAACTAACGTCTTGGCTTTGATTAAACTGGCATATGTGCAAGGTATTTTCATGGCAAGGCCAAGGAGTGTTGGCAGGCTGAGGACAGTCCGAGGTGTGTCTTTCGTGTACCTCCCCTTCTCAGGTCTTAACCACTGTAATAACTGTATGTGTGGTTTGCAAGGAGGTGCGTATAATTGAGGTTGGTGTAACATGTATATATCCTGAATTTTCTGGGAATACCCTTAGATTCCCTATTCATTCTGAATGAGTTTTAGCTTTCGTTAACGCACATGCATTATGTCAAGTCTATTTTTTGTGGAGTTACTGGTTGGAATATTTCAATGAATATATGTTTGTTTAACCTGAAGTCATTATGGCAGTGTGTCCTTCCTTTTCTTCCGGTTATACACAGGGAACGGAGTTTTAAAGCCATCGCATATCAACCAGCTCTTAAATGATTTGTTTAACCTTTAAGCCTATTGTATTTCGCCACTCCCATTGTACCTGTTATGAAGTATACAATAAAACTATTTCTACAAACGTGTATCTCAATTAGGAAGTACTTGCAAGAATAAGTGTTAGAATAATTACATGAGTGAGTAGAAATAATCATGTGATTGCAAAATATCACAGCTTTACTTTTTCCACTATGTAAAGTAAGTAGGGGAAATTTTGCATTAGAGTTAAAATTTCGATGTTGAGATTTCACTATTTTAGAGACCCCCTGAATGGAAAAAAAAAAAAAAAAAAAATATATATATATATATATATATGTATTGTGATATAAAAAGACCTCTCTCTCTCTCTCTCTCTCTCTCTCTCTCTCTCTCTGTGTGTGTGTGTGAACAGTAAAACTTGGTATTTAAGTTTAATATGTTTCAAGGATGCGACAAGAATATTCTGAAGAAAATTCCTTCATCCTAAACAACGCATGGCAATTAAAAAAAAATATTTTCTCAAAGAAGGCTGTAACGATTTTGATTAAAATGCCATAAGATATTTTTGTAGTAAACGAAATGTATATTTTAATTTTCTGGATATAGGCAATGTAGTACTGCTTACTCTTGATGACTTTTGTATAACTGATAGACCAAATATTACTGCACAAAAATGTAGATCCCTTTAAAACACACAGGTTATGTGGAGTGAGCTATTTTAGAGATATTTCTTGTCATTTGTGTGAGTTTTGTAATATTCAAACATTTTCTCAAATGGCAGGTCGTTATATACTTTTTAATCTCTTGGCCGTGCCTTCATATAGTAATCGGCTTTAAAAGGTTCGACTACCGCTCAAGGCGTACTGTATTCTCATATTCCTCTTTTATCTACAAGAAAATTATTTTGTAGGGGTAGTTATTACACCAGTAGAGCAAGTCACGTGAGTACAACACATCAGATGTTTTTTTATACTGCCAACATTGAGGTGCCTCTTGCAATGTTAGGAAAAAACCTAAACCGTGTTTAAAAATTTGACTTCACTATCTCCTCTGCACATTTATGAGTGTATCTCAATCAATAATAGCTAGATATGTTTGTAGAAGAATTGTTAATGAAACATATACAGAAATAAAGGTTGAAATGTGGAGAAAATATAATGAGTGCAACACCTGAAATTGTTCTCTAATTAATTGTCCCACACCACAAATTCGGTGTATAATGCTCAATATTTGAAGCGGTTATGAATATTCCTCGTTCCCCCAGGTTTGATGTGAGTCCTGCAGCTGTTGCATCCCAAGAGGGGTTCACAAACACATGCACTATATTTTCTCACCTTGCATTCATGTGCATGTAAACTGTGTTAACAGCCAGATGCTTAACTGGGCTTTGCCAATTTGATACACCTGGACCGGGCTCTTGCTGCCCACACATCTGGTGTTCACATAGCACCAGGAAGCCTGCATACCTGGAAATCTCGCTCTAAATAGCCCTTAATACGTACAACGGATAATACAAGGCTTTATGGGAATGTTTCTCGGTAGCAGAGAGAACCTTCCTTCGGACTCACAAAAAAGAAACAACGGAATCCACAGTACAGTCAGCGATGTAGTTAGTTGGGAACATAAACAGAATTCTGGTATACTTCGTTCGCTAAACCTACTCATTCCACCTAAACAAACAAAGCAAGAGGGGAGATATAAATCTAATAACTGGTGGACTATAAGATGCAGGCACTAATTCAATTAATAAACCATTGAAGAGGTTTTGGCAACAAAAAAAACCGTTCTTTAATGTTCCATTTGTCACCTTTAACATCTAAGGTCATATAGACGGCTTTTGTCCTCTTGGAGCACTTATCAAAAACAATGGTGGTCACTCGTTTAGCGGTACTTTTCATCTTTGTATTATTACATTAAATTCAGACACAAATTTACACTCCCGTTCATACTTCCAGACTCTAGGTAGGATGGGAAATAATCCTGTCTAAAGAAAAATTCCCCCCTTCCAGCCGGGAAATCGAACCGGGGACCCCTTGCACAGCAGGCAGATGCTCTACCAGCCTAAAAACAACCATTGTAACTTTAATATTGCGTGTTTTTTTCATCTTTTGCTGATTCCAGTCGGGTATCTGTGAGGTGCATGGCTCTGAAACATGGTGATTTCAGTTAAAACAGTAATGCTCACAGTAGCTTCAGCAAAGGGAACTATTGACCAAATGTTTTAAACAAACATAACCCATCTTAGTTATGTGTTATGCTAAACTCTTAGGTATTAAACTTCTACAACTATTTGAAAAATGTAAGGATGGTTAGAATAATATAAGAAGAATTCATGGTGGTTTGATTGCAGCGGTCGCTTGACTAAGGTAGACATAAATAACCAAACACTGCCGCTGGCACTGATCTTGCCACTGATGTATGAGGTCCTTGTTCCTCTATATCCATAAAAACTGAAAGATGTTTTCAAAAACTTTCGCAACATCTGCGGAACTCCCAGAACAAAGTTTTCTGTGATGACCTAGTAAACATTGGTAGCATGAATACTGATGAACGAAAATCTGTCCCGCACATTAATGTGACAGTTTGAAGCTGCTATTTGGTGCGCCTTTTTGAAGCTGTTTGCCTCAATTGACGCGGGTTGGTGATGCAGTTACATTACTGCTTATGACATTGATGAATTATTTGTTTGCTAGTGGATATCGTAACTCCATGATGTCTCCAAGTTCACAGCTGGTTGCTTTGTCCTTCTATCACTCGAGCATTGAGATTCCTATCATAAGGCAGACATGGATGTGGTTTCCAGGAAGAATGACATAGATTTTTGGGAAAGAAGTTTTAGCAAATGTTTCTAGTGACTGAAAATGAGAAGTTGCCGGGTTATCAGATCAAAAACCAAGCAATAACTCGATACGTAAACTAACTTCTATGGCATATACATATTTAAATGAATGGCATTCCCAGCGATGTTTCAAATCGTGAGGTTGGTTTCAACAAACAATTTAACTCTATTCAGCTCTTTAGGCAGGAGCACCGAGAGTTGAAACACGCCCAGACACTTCTATGACTACAGAAAAAAATGTCTTTCCCCAAGCCATATGTCCTCGTCAAATAATTTCAATCTCCCACTCGATAATACCATGTTGCAAAGTATTTTTTATTTCCACCCTGACTTTGTTAGTAAATTCCTCATAAGATAAGTTTGCATTAAGATTCCAAGAATTTCCCGTTTTACCAGTTAAGGTAGTTCGGCAACCTTGCGTTACTGAGCTAATTACATTCCCTGGCTATACCGGTATATTCCACTAATGCATGGGTGTTAATTACCCCTCTGCTCAGAAATCTAAGACCAATCTTCCTGTACTGACATGTACATTCTAACTTCGGGCAACGTGTTCCTCTGATGTTTACATTTAATCGATAGTTTATTATAATTATCTCATTTATGAGTTCCATTTTGAAAGGAAATTTATTTACTGGACCCATAAGTTCGGTATCAATATATTGATATGACATACGATAAGGATAGCATTGGAGCAAAGGATCAGTCATAATGTCATAAATGTTGCTATGTGTATTGTTATGTTAATTTAATTGTAAGCCAATCAGCATTTTTTGTATTATTTGATTGTTGGTTTTCAACTGCATTCTCATATCAGAAATCGAAAATGGAATGCTATTTCCATTTTTTTGCAACTTTCTTTTGAAAAACAAAAAATACCTGAGTCGGGAATCATGAAAGCTTCGTGCCTAATTAATTACAAAACTCCATTTCATATTAATGTTCATCCAAACTTCCAAGAGGAGTAAATACGTGTTGTCCATCTTAAAATATGTTTTCCAGCATTTTAATCACCAATGATGTTCTATTTCTAAAAAAATCTGATGTGTTGTACCTCAAACGACTTTCTCTACTCTTGTACTAACCATTCCACTCTTATTCCTATATCTTCTTCGTGTTAGTTGAGACAAACATTTGTACAAATTATCTTATTACTTATTTCCTTGTAGGTGCAAGGGGAACAATAGAATACTTTCTGCGATAGTCAAATCCTTTAAAGCTTTGAGATCCCGTTCTCTTTGCACACTTAACATGTAAAAACAAATGAACAACGATGACCCATTTCACAAAAGTTTTGTTTTCCGAAACTCACACACGTAACAAGGAATATCTCCGAAATGGTTCACCCTATAAGGCAATTTATTTAGACATAAATTGTTTACAGCTCCATTTTTATACAGTCTGATTTGGTCTATATCTAACAGTTTACCAGTTATGCAAAAGCCGTCCAGAGTAAATACGACTACAGGGGCTATAGCCAGAAAATTCAAGATATACATTTCATTTGTCATAAAAGTATCTCAAATATATTACATTTTTGATTAATGCTTCACGGGTGATCAGCCGTGAAGCATTGATCAATAACGTTCGCCGTGAATGCTTTAAATCTTATATTACAATTTAATCAAAATTGTTAGAGCCATTTTCAAGAAAATCAAAATGTTCGAAAAATTTTCCATGTAAAGGGTAGTTTAGGGTAGGGCTATTTTCTTCAAAATCTTCGTGTTGCATTCTTGAAAGTCATTAAATTTAAATACCAAATTTGGTTTTTAACCTAGTTTTCGTTTTTGAGTTATGCTGTCCACAGACTGACAGGCACACAGACACACACACGGACCTTTTTCTAATTTTTTTTTTTGGGGGGGGAGTTCAGGGGGTCTCAAAACATATATGTCCGGTGAAATCTCGACATCGAATTTTTGGGTGGAATACAATACTTCCCCTACTTACCAGGAGAGAAAGTAAAAAGACTCCTAAGCGCCAAGTTTCATTTTTTTATTTTTTCGTGAACATGCGAAGAGTATAGAATTTTAAAGGCATGATATAGTGATATGCTTTTTAGATACCTAACTGTCCTTCAGTCTCCGTATACCACTTGGCTTTCCGTAATGAAACCAATCACAAAACTTCAAAAGTCTCACTCGATTGATGCCAACCAGATAGAAAAATAACATTTGTAAAATGATTGTGTACGAGAGATATACAAAGACTGCCTTTGTCGTCGAGTGATCAGAATGAGAGCTTCCCAACCAAGAGATCCCGTGTTCATTTTCGGCTGCAATATAGAATTTCCCTTTAACCCGAATGATTTCCTAGAAAGTCAGGGAGTGTGAACGTGGGAGCGAATGTGGGTATGTTTAATCTTAAAAAAATCAATGTTAAGAAACCCTACAGTTCAGTGAATAACACTAATAGTGTTATTACTCGATGGATACAGTTTCTCAAATCTGAGCCCCCAATATGACTATAGAAGTTAAAGGGGACTATGCAAATAAGACATTAAAACATAAAAACTAAGATATACAATGTCCTGAAAGCACTGGTATAGAAATTAAATAGCGTTTGAGACTCATCAGAGAGGAATTATGGCATAACAGTAATAATCTCCACACCTTTCTGGGACAAGGCCTACCGCCCAGCCACTGCACCCTCCACCTCTGCCCGCTGTGGGGATCAAGAGTGAAATGCTGTACGGGGAGATGATACCCACACCGGTACCCGAAAACGAACCCATGCATCCCGCTTGGTAAAAGTAACACAATGACTCTGAGCAATCCATAGTTATTAAATAAGGGGCAGATTGCATTATCAGAAATTGTGAGAAGTTCCCTTACCTGTTTATGTTGAAGGAGAGAGGTGAGTCCACATGTAAACAACGGGCACGTGCCGATTGAATCAAAATAATGCGTATGCTATGCTGTACACAGTGACTGTTAATATTTTTACTTCGTAACAGAGCACTACCTTTTAGTTATAATATATAAAGGGAATGGTCTATTCATGCATTTAACTGCATGCAGAGGTTGTCGAATGTGAACGTTCTCCATCTCTCACTCAAACAAATTCCTTTGTATATCGCAGGTGGTTGTAAGATTATACGAATAATCACTATATGACTGCATTTACACATTTCCTACGCCTTTTGACCTGGCAGGAAGACATCTCGTATAGCAGACATATTTGAAAAACCAGTGTTTTTTCTAACACGTTCTGGAGCTTGCCGTTCAACTCTTCCCTAACTTTTCCGGCTTTGATTTCCTTAATTTTATACACATTTATTCCACTATGCTAATTAGCCTTTGGCGTGTGTAACTCAGATGTTTCTTAGGAAGTTATGGCATTGGATAAGTAACAAAGTACTTTATGCAATTTAAACTACTAAAAAATTTACTGAAATTATAGATTTTGAAGTGTGAATTACATATGACTGTTTGGAATCTAAAGCAGTGGTCCCTTTCACGGCATATTTCGGTATATTTGCTTATCCAAAGCCTTCACCCGGGGGATACGTCGCTATGCTCCCTGCATCAGTAACTTGATACCACTAATCCGCCCTCTAGTGGTTAATATTGCTTCAGAGCAGATGAAAATGGGAACTGGATAATGAACGAATACATGCAACAAGAGATAATGTATATAGCTGATCTTCACATATGCTGAATACGTTATTCAAGTCAATAGGCAAACATTGGCTGAGTATTTCAAACCAAAAGTCAAACTCCTTCAAGAGAATAAATATTTAGCAAATGCCTTTTCTTTCTTCTAATAAATCCTAACCGTACTAAGGTGAAGAATTTTAGATTGGTATGGCGAAATAGCTATTTAGGTTATTCACGCAGTCCATTAGCATCTTACGATACATCCATAGCAGGCATGTCAAACAGCACTCGCCAAGTGTGAAAATATTCCCCTATTTTCCCTCCCTTCAAATCGGAGAACGAGAAAAACAAAGCGAAAACCGGTTCTACTAGCGCGTGCTACTGCAGTTAAGGAGGGGTGGACTCCTCTCTTCACACCCTGGGAGTGATGTTTGACATGCCTGATCCATAGTATTTCAAATGTCGGATAGCTGTTACCATTTTACACAAATTAAATATTTTTTTAACGTTGAATTACAGTAACACATGTTCGACGAATATTATATAAAGTATTACACAATATTGTTACGCCGACGGCTATCGTACAAAAGGCTCAGTGTCAAGCTACGAGTAAGTCAGACTACCTGGCAGATCGGCGCACGTGAAACCGGGCCAAGGTCAAACTACCTCACACCACTCACGGCTAGTAAACACTGGAGCTTGGCACGACAAAGCGTTTCGAGAACATTCAGCAGTCTCCCGGCTACATCCTTGTTTACGGCAAGTTCGAGAAAAGTTGAATTTTCGAGAAATGTCCCTGCTACATCGTGATCACTTTACAAGCGAAGCAAGATGGCCAGAGTGAGTTTGAATTTTTAGTTTTGGAACAATTTTTGTGAGACAAAAGAGTTGTTGGTTTTGTGATGGAGTTGAACGAGGCAGCTGTTAGCAGTGTGTGTGTGTGTGTGTGTGTGTGTGTGTGTGTGTGTGTGTGTGTGTGTGTGTGTGTGTGTGTGTGTGTGTGTGTGTGTGTGTTTGTGTCCAGTCGCTGAGATAAATGAATGTTCATATAGTCAGGGACGGTTGTAATAACCAATCGGAGTTAGTCTTGCAGTTCATGAGTGTTGAGTGATTCTATCGTCAAAGCTAGCTGTCTGTTAGAGAGAACTGAAAGACCGTTTAAAGACAGTATAAAGAGTGGTCAAGGTTACGAGAAGACAGAACAGTTGCAAACTGTAATCACGAAGAACTGTAAATTGTGTTAACAACGGTAAAAGAAAACTGTGTTTTGTGATTTAGTTATAGAAAGAAAATAAGGTGACAGGAAAAAGTATTTGGACTTTCATTTTTGTCACACTAATGTTAAATGTGGGATTTACCACAACATTAAAATTTAAAGAACTTTATTACATGTCAATCAAAAATTATAAGTTGGTAATATTTTCATATTTAGGGCCCTGGTACTCAGGGATATTACCACATCCTTCAAACCCGAAACAGATGATGGAAGATGATGGGGCCAGAAACTGATGGACAGCATGCGCCTACTGAGCCGGTGAACTCACCACCCCCCCCCCAAAAAAAAAAAAAATCCGAGGAGAATAGAACACAGGACGACCTTAAGCGCGCTTCACACGTTACAGCGTAGCCATCTCAGCTATTGGAGTGATACTCTCTCTCGCTTTCTCTCCCTCTAGCACTAAACCGCACAAGCTTTCGTATAAAAAAAAATACGCTTGTGGCAATATAGTGTATGTAATGTTTGTAAACATAACTGCAGCCTTTGGAGGGACGGTTAATTCTTATTTCTTCTGCTTGTCCTAGACGCAGAACAGAAATACATTTATCTTGTTCACCTCCAGTGACCCGTTAGTCGTAGTTCAGCAGGACACTGCTTATTTACCTATTGAATAAACAGCTAACAAATCCTTTAAACTAAAACGCTGTCCAACTTGGACTCATTAGGAAATTACACAAAAGCTGAGATAGGAAAAAAACAGGGATGACAGTACGCACAAAAGGGCATGGACACGGATATACACCATGTTTGTTCGCGTGCATAACCCTTTCCCTTTATCTCTCAGTCCTCTTTCCTCTTCATGCGTGGTTATACTGCGTATTAGAAAGTAGAACGATGCCTGATACAGCAGTTGAGCGACACATTTTCCGATTCACGGAATTCTGTTTTACTCGTATTCACAGCCGATTGCGAGATATTCGCTTTGCTATTCCGTGTAAACGTTTCATATCTTTGCCGAGATACCATATAGTTAGTGTTTACCACTGGTATTTCATCGGAAGAGTACAACAGCCTGCGAACGAGCAAGAAATAAGTAAAAATCCAATATACCATATGTGTGCCACACGATCTTCCGATGAAAATAACCAATACAAATAAACAACTAAATATATAGATAAATAAATGAGTGAGTGACTGAATAAATAAATAATTATATAATCAAATAACTTGTTTACTTTCTCCACTGTAAGTAGGGAAAATATTGTCTTCCACCCAAAAATTCGATGTCGAGATTTCAGCGGAAATATGTTTTGAGACCCCCTGAATCAAAAAAAAGCATTTTTAGAAAAATACGTGGGCGCGTGCGTGCGTGCGTGCGTGTGTGCGTGTGTGTGTCAGTCTGGGGACAGATAACTCAAAAACGAAAACTAGGTTAAAAACCAAAGTTAGTGTTTAAGTCTTTCAAGGATGCGGCACGAAGATTTTGACGAAAATAGCCCCACCCTAAACTACCCTTTACATGGAACATTTTGCGAAAATTTTGATCTTATTCAAAGTGGCTCCAACGATTTTGATTAAAATGTAACATGTTTGATACATTTTTATGACAAATGAAATGTATATCTTGGATTTTCTGGCTATAGCCCCTGTAGTTGTATTTAGTCTTAGACTTTTGCATAACTGGTAAACCGTTAGAGATAGATCAAATCATAGTGTACAAAAAATGTAGATATTGCTAAACTACACCATTTATGTCTGAATAAATTTTCTTGTAAGGTGAACCATTTCGGAGATATTCCTTGTTATGTGTGTGAGTTTCGGAAAACTTAAAGCTTTCGTGAAATGGAACATCGTTGTTCATTTTTTACATGTGAAGTGTGCAAAGATAACGGAATCTCAAAGCTTTAAAAGATTTGACTATCGCACAAAGCCTACTGTATTCTAATATTCCCCTTGCACCTACAAGGAAATAAGCAATAAGATAATTTGTACAGAGGTTTATCTCAACTTCAGGCGGAGGGAGTACCTCAGGGTTCGGTGCTAAGTGTCACGCTCTTTGCTATAGCAATTAACTCCATCTGGAAATGTGTTCCACCAGGAGTTTCGTCATGCCTATTCGTAGACGACTTCGCTGTCTATTGCACTTCTCAGGGCACGGCGTTCTTACAACGGCGCTTGCAGCAATGTTTGCACAAATGGAGCGTGAAAAACGGCTTCCGTTTCTCAACTGAGAAGTCAATCTGCGTTAATTTCTGGTGCCGTAGGAGACGATTACCACCTTCGCTCCGTTTCGGTCCAGATTTACTTCCCTTCGCAGAAGAGACGCGCTTCCTGGGTTTGATCTTGCACAGGAAGCTTAGTTGGTCGTCGCATATTGCACAACTAAGAGCGAGATGTGACCGTTCCCTAAATATTATGCGAGTACTGAATGGCAAATCGTGGGGAGCGGATCGGACAATTTTGTTGCGAATCTATCGCGCACTCATCCGATCCAAGCTAGACTATGGGTGTATTGTTTATTCGTCAGCACGACCATCTGTGCTGAGAAGATTACACGTGGTCCATAATAGGGGCATCCGCATTGCAACAGGAGCTTTCCCAACAAGCCCAGTGGTGAGCCTTTACGCCGAGTCCGCAGAAGCTCCTCTGCAATATCGGCGAGAGATTCTCTTGGTAAATTATGGTTGTGCGCTTAGATGTATGCCTAAGCATCCAACGTTTGCTTCTTTTTTCTCCACCACGCTAAGACAACGATATAGAAATAGCACCCTTAGTCCCAAGCCTGCGGGGTTTCGTTTACAAGAGCTCCTAGTGAAGCTTGGAGTGGAACTGCCTATGATGTTCGCCAAGGGCGAGAGGCTTTACCCCCCTTGGCTATCTGGTACGCCCCATGTAGATCTTGGGATGACCATACACCAGAAGTCCACGATGCCTATTTCAAGTATCCGCACGTGTTTCTTAGAATTTTTGTCAGGCTACACTGACATTCAATATATTTACACCAATGGGTCAAAGAGCGCCAATGATGTTGGATGTGCTTATGTTTATGGAACCGAACCATATATATTCGGTTTTCCAAATAGCACTTCCATTTTTATTGCAGAGCTTTATGCTATTTATCGAGCCGTTTTCTATGTGCGCCGTCGTAAACTGGGTGACTGCCTGATTCTGAGCGATTCCCTTAGTGCACTGCAGAGCCTTTGTCAGTTGTACAACCCCCACCCTATTGTACAACGTATTCAGGATGCCCTCCATATTTTACACGCTTCTGGCGTTGACGTGGTGTGTGCATGGATTCCTGGTCACGTAGGTTTGCCGGGGAATGAAATAGCAGATTTGGCAGCAAAGACGGCAACTACAGAACCCAGTATTACCATGTCACGTGTTTCTTCGGAAGAGTTCAGGCTTGAAGTGCGGAGAGCGGCGCTGTCGCCCTGGTCAGCTCTCTGCGGTAATAAGCTTAGAGAAGTGAAAGAACTTCCGATAAACTGGGTAACCTCCTGTCGCACATCTCGTCGCGAGGAGGTTAGTTTGGCTCAATTAAGAATAGGGCACTGCAATTTTTCGCATGGTTACCTACTTAAAAGGGACCCTGCGCCTCTATGTCCGCTGTGTGACAACCTTTTGTCAGTTCGCCACGTGCTGCTGGAGTGTTGCTCTCTAGCGCACCTTCGGGATTCTCTGCAGCCAGACTTGTAGAGGTCTTAGCGGACGACAGAACAGCGGTTGATAGAGTTTTTAAGTTTTTAGCGGATTGTAATATCAATTTGAGGTTTTAAAATTTTAAGATATTTTTATGGCTTTTGACCTATTTATTACATTGTTTTATATCCGGCTATTGCCGCTGTTTTTACGTTTATGTGTATTTTTTTCTTTGATACTAGTAATTAATTTTTGATTAAGTTTATATCTGGCTATTGCCACGAATTTTAGAAGTGCACTAATGACCTAGAAGTTGAGCGCCCACAAAACAAACAAACGGTTTATCTCAACCAACACGAAGAAGATATAGGAATAAGAGTTTGTAATAATGGTTAGTACAAGAGTAGAGAAAGTCATGTGAGTGCAGCACATCAGATTCTTTTTCGGAGACGAATGGAGTCACTTTGGATCTAGCTAGGCCTTATCTGTCAAAAAATTTAAATATAAAAGGGTAATTAATGACATACGCCTAGCATTCATATTAGTATAGTCAAAGTATAAATCGTCCCGAATCTGGTTCCTATCCTAGATTTAAATGTAATTGATTTTATATTGAATTTATTCACATTACGATATGTATATGAAGCGCTCATGCAGATGTAATTATTACTATTCTCTTCCACAAAAATTAAACTTTCAATCATATGTTGTCACAAAAATATTATTTTTAGCATATTAATATAAAACCAATGCATTTTAGAACAATGCTTCTTTATTTAGTTATTCTGACAAGCTTGTTGTTGCAGCTCCCGCCTCAATTCATACAGATATTATTTCAATTTCCATTCCTATCTCATTCAGCCCATTGCCATTCAAAACTTTTTTGAACTATGCAACATATTGGCGAAGCTTAATTAGTGATGGTGGCTGTGTTGTGATGTGTATTAATATATTTAATTTTTCGCTCTGCGCTGCTGGAAATAAACTCATATAACCGTACCATGTCTTGTCATACTCCTGTCACAGTTATACTTTTGAATCAGATGAATGAAAAAATTCACATACTGGTGTTGCATTCACATGAATTTCTCTATCCAGTTTTACTTTCGTATTTACTATGGACGACTTTTACGTAACTGGTAAACCGTTAGAGATAGACCAAATTATATTCTACAAAAAATGTATATCTTCCTAAAATACACAAATTAAGTCTCGATGAATGTCCTTGTAGGGTTAACCATTTCGGAGATATTCCTTGTTATGTGGGTGAGTTTCGGAAAACGTAAAACTTTCGTGAAATGGATTATCGTTGTCCATTTTTTTATATGTTAACTGTGCAAAGACAACAGAATCTCAAAGCTTTAAAAGATCTGAATATCGCACTAAGCCTACTGTATTCTAACATTCCCCTTGTACCTACAAGGAAATAAGCAATAAGTTAATTTGTACAAATGTTTATCATAACAAGAAGAAGATATAGGAATAAGAGTTTGTAAGAGTGGTTTGTAAAAGAGTAGAGAAAGTCATGTGAGTGTAACACATCAGATTTTTCAGTAAACTATTCATAAAGCCTTATTCTTCTATTTAGTTAAGCTTAATCGAGATAAACATTAATTGTCTTATGAAACATTCTCAAAGCTTTAAAGGGTTTGACTATCGCTCAAAGCCTACTGTATTCCAATATTCTCCTTGTCCCTACACGTAAATAAGGAATAAGATAATTTGTGCCCATGTTTATCTCAACTAACACGAAGAAGATTAGGAATAAGAGTTCGTAGGAATGGTTAACACAAGAGTAGAGAAAGTCATATGAGTGTAACACATCAGATTTCTATCATAAGGTATGAAAGGTGGAGAGCTGTCTGCCTTGGCCCGAAAAGGGCTGTTGCACCTCGGGGTTAGTTATTTAGGTGACGTTTAGCAGTGATAGGAAACATTACATTCAGCTTGAATCCTTTCTCAAAATTTTCTAATGTCTAATGCCATTTATAAACACTTAACACGTGTTATTACTGGAAAATGTGCAATCGTTTGCAATAAGATGCATAGATTTATTACTAATAAAACGAAAAAGTGCAAGGGTTAGACATATATTTTATTAAATTTGTATATCCGTATGAAGATCTATGCAGAAAATTATCATATAACTTGAACAAAAATATGCAGTCTATCTACATATAAAGTTTATGTTTGTTTGTGCCTTATGGGTTGCTATGCCATTCATTCGAATACGATGAAAACTCAAAGTGTTTATGCCAACCATTTTACAATGCTACATATAACATTCACATTGCTTTTTCTACTTGGTTTTCTTTTACATAACACATTGACATGACCTTCTATACTTAACTTTCAACAATTGATGTAATTTTCTATAGTTGAAATAGAAATGCAACGTGTTACCTTGAAGGTTTCCTCTACTCAATTTTCTTTTACGAAACATAACCATATTTCTTTCTCTAATCCCATTTCTACGCATTATATTTACGTTTTCTGTATTGTTTTTCATGTAACATACCCTTATGTTCATTTCTACTCGCTCTTTAGCATAAAAGCAATACAAGTTTCTATAAGTTTGAAATACAGTGCAACGTATTACATGCATGTGGCTTTCTTACTCACTTTACTTCTACCTAACACATTCATATGTATTTATCTTCTCACTCTTCTACAGGCAAACCAAACACCTTTCTGTGTTGTCGAAATAGAAATGCAACGTGTTACATTCACGTAGTTTTCTGTATTTCCTGTACTTTTACATAACACATTCATGCCCTTCAAGAACAATTCATATCACTCTCTATGACTGAAATAGAAACGGAGCATACTACATTCACATGGTTTTATCTACTCACTTTCCTTTTAAGTAATACATTTATGCAACGTATTACACTCACACAGTTTTATCCACTTGTTCTTATTCCTGTGGTACGAGTATTTGTGGTTGTTCAACAATGCTTTTGCATAGTGTATTCTCGGTGTTTTAAGTTATCTGTTTAGTTTGTCTTTTATTTCTTTTAGTGTACTAAGAGTTTTATTTGAATATATTTGTTTAAGTGTGTTAAATAATACTTTTTAAATGTTCCCAAAGAAACACAGGTCTATTGCGCAAGTGCAAATTAAGTCTGAAATTTTAGGGATGAATCATCAAACCAAGGGTAACATCGGGTATTTTAGCTGGTTAGCAGATAAAATATGGCTAACTGTGTGGGAAACAACCACTGCAAAAGTCTAAGCTACCATCATGAACATCGACCGAAATCAAGATAGGCTTTCTTACCCAATTCTCGTTTTCCGGTGTGCACATTTCCTCCTTGGTGCAATTCCAGCATCAATACGAGCGCTGTATAGTGGGCTAGAAGCATCACATTGACCAAACTGGAGACGAAAATTGCTTTCTGTTGTCCTGATAAGACTGTGTACAGACACCTCTATCTACTCAAGCCTGGTATTGTACAAGAGAGTCCCTTTGTGTCTTAGAACGCACTTTCAGTAGATAGAGTAATAAAAGTCATACTTACGAAACAATGTAAAAAGTCTGTATTGTTGCACTCGCTTGTTGCGAACATGTGAGTGTGCAAGTGCTTGTGTAAGTGCGTAAGTGTGTAACTGCGTATCGCTACAGCTGGTTTTGTTAATTCAATCTTCCCCTCATATTACCACTTCTTCATGGCCATGTGGTTTCCCTCATTGGTGGAAATCCATATTATGTCTGCGACACTCGATATGCCCTGTCTTGGCCGGTGCTTTTTGAGGAGTTCTTGCTTCACTGCACACAGTGTCGCTATTAACTTTACAAAGATTTCTAAAGGAGATTCATATTCTTTGTTCTCCATTGTCTGGCGACATTACCCTAATGACGGTCTTTCCCGTGGCCTTAGCAAATTTTAGTTTATGTAGCCCTTTTAGATAAACAAGGTGTATGGTCTAGCCGAATATTTTATTTATTAATTTCCCTTGACTATCAATTCGATTTATCTCGTCATACATACTTGTTCTTACTCAATTTTTATAAGATCGTCTATATATGTTAAATAAAGAGGTTGACGGCTGTACAATTATCTTACTGCTTGGGTTGCTTTCGATTTGGAATGAGTGAGTTTAACGTCCCGTCGACAACTAAGTCATTTAGGCCCTTTCCGGTTTGTGTATGTGTAAATTTATTAAAACTTGACTTAACTGCAAATGCTTTGGTATAAGTGGAAAATCATAAGATCTAATTGAAAATAACGATTTACGTGAGATGACCTTTTCTGTAGCATTAGCTGTTTTTGCTTTCACAGATCTATTCCTTCCAGGTATAACTACTATCCCAAATATATCAAATGCTGTTGTTACTATGTACAATCCTAATTATTTGTGAATTGAGAAAGTCATTCAAGAGAGGCTTTATTAAGCATCTTACATTATTCTTATTTTTCCGAATGTTCATTGAAAACAAATGACCATGTAAACACTTGTGTTTCAACTTGTATACTGTGGTAAAATCAATAACATTTGGTTAACGCTGTACTTATTCATAGTCGTCGTCATCATCATCATCATCATCATCATCACGGTATAAGCCTTGTGGCTCGTTCCGACTTCAAGGAAATTGATCGGACCATCTCATTCGTGGTCTGCCAACATTTCTTCTACCTACAGGTTTATACTTGTGCACTATCTGTGGTGTACGGTCTTCGGTCATTCTCTGCACATGATCTTGCCATTTTTGTCTGTATGCAATGATTGTTTCATTTATACTCTAATTTCCAATTCTCTTCTAATATCCTCGTTTCTTTTATTGTCTATGAGTCTATAACCTGCCACCTGTCTCAGAAATTTCATCTCAGCAGCCTCCACTTTCTTCTGTTGTGAGATAGTCAAGACCCAGTTTTCACACCCATAAAGCAGGGTTGGGATCGCCATTATTTTATACAGTTTTAACAAAGTTTGACGATTACAATTTTTAAAAGTTCTTTTTATTGTGCCACATATTGTTTGGAATTTGTTTATTTTGTTTTGTATATCTCTATTGCTGATGAGATATAGCCAAGATAATTAAAATCATGAAATTATGCAAATTTTTGCTCTTAAATGGTTTGTTCCTATAAAAGCCATTATTTTTGTTTTGTTCATGTGAAATTTGAAGATTATATTCTCTTGCAATATTATTTAATTTATGTATGTCTCTTTGTAAGTTATCTTCCGTCTCCGCAATTAAAATTTGGTCATCAGCAAACAGCAATGTGTCAACATTTCTCCCCTTTATTTTAAAATGTGTTCTGAGCATAGTTTGCCATCGTACAACTGCGTCATTAATATATATATATATATATATATATATATATATATATTAAATAGGGTAGGTGACAATGGACACCCCTGTCTTAGTCCTAAATTAATCTCTTCTAGGTTATCTTTTTCTATGGATTTCTCCAATTTAAATTTTGTGTTTATATACATATGTTGTACTGTTCTTACTAAATGTTGAGGAAATCCATTTTTAATCATTATTTCTCATAGCAGATTTATTTTTACTTTATCAAAAGCTTTTACATAGTCTATAAAAGCTATTAGAGTTGGTAGATTATATTCTCGTCGTTTCTACATAATCTGTGTTATTGTGAAGATACAATCATTGCAGGAAAGCCCGTTTCTAAATCCATTTTGTGAATCATGCAATTTAGTTTCTGAGATTGGATCAATTCTTTGTGTTATGATTTTTGCATAGATCTTGTAACCTGAGTTCAAAAGATTGATTCCTCTATAATTATCCCATTCAGTTTGGTCTCCCTTTTTAAAAATCGGACATATCAATGCAATATTCCATTCTTCTGGTAAATGCCCATTTTTCCAACATATATTGATGAAATTCAAAAGTCTAGTCTGGAATTTAACCGAGGTTTATTTAAATAGTTCCATATTCAAACCATCAGTTCCTGGACTTTTTTTGTTTTTTAATTTGTTTAAAGTTTCTTTTAGTTCATCCATACTTATTAAATCTACATATTCATTATCATATGTTGTTACTAATTTATCTTCGTCTGAATCAGTCCATAATTTCTTATAATATTTGTTCCATTCTTCAGTCTTAATTGGGTTATGTTGCAGTTTATCTTTTTCATTCTCATTTAACTGTTTTAGGACTTTATATACTTTTTCTTGTCTTCCATGGAGTTCATGCTGTAAGTTGTTCACATACTTATCCCAACTTTGTCGCTTTATTTCCCTTATTTTACGTTTGGCTATAGCATTTAACCTCTTATATTCTGTTCGATTCTCTGGTGTTTGATTATGTAGGAACTGTAGATATGTTTTTTTTTTCTTTTTCCATTTATTATGTTCGCAATTTCCTCATTCCAAACTTTAAGTCCTCTATCTTTATACCTTTTAGTCCTCTTGCCCAATACTTCTGATGCAGCCTTTATAGTTATACGTTTAATTTTTTCCCATTCTAAATTTATATTATTATTTATTGGGTTTTCATCAACATATTGAACAAGACGCTTCTGATATAGTTGTAATATACTTTCTTCTTGAAGAAGGTGGACTTTAAAAGTTTGTTTTGGTTCATTTATGTGTCTTTTAATTGTTTTCCACCTAGATGATATTGAAATTCTTGAAATTAATAGGAAGTGGCCTGCACCTACATCATATCCTCTACTCATGTATCTTCCACTAATTTTGATACTTTTTCATTTACGATGACATAATCTATGATTGTACGTGTACCTCTAGCACTCCAGGTATATTTATGTATGTCTTTGTGGTGGAAGAATGTATTTGTAATTTTCAATGTGTTATATGATACAAAGTTTCTTAAGATATTTCCATTGGTATTGATTGTAGGTTCTCCATTTGTTCCTATTATGTTTGAAATTGGAATATTCCCTATTCTAGCATTTAAATCTCCTGCTATGGTTGTATAATCATTTTTATTTGATTTGTCCAATGTAGTTTGTAGCTGATCATAGAATTTATTTGTATCTTCTAATTTCCCTTCCTCTAGAGCATAGCATCCTATTATTGTCATTGGCTCTCTGGGTGTTTTATATCTCAGTTTCATTATGCGTTCATTAATACATTCGTAACTCTGTATTTTTGTTTTCCATTTTTTTCTTTAATAGTATTGCAATTCCTGCCGATGCTCTCTTGTTTTGTGAGACTCCACTGTATAGCATTATATAATCTTCCAACTCTATAGATCCCTTTAATTTCTTTTTCGTTTCTGGGATGATTGCTATATCAACATCTGCTTGTTTAAGTTCTTTCTGTAATTCGTCTTCTTTGTGGCATATAGCTCTTACATTTCAAACAGCTAGTTTCAGTTCCTCCGATATTCCAAATCTTTTGTCCTTTTTCTGAGCTGGGGTCGTCATAATATTTATCCGGCCGTTTCTATTTCCTTGAAGAGATTGAGTAGATTTAATTGTCCTCTGGACATGGTACCAACGTGAAGCAGAGTAAGACTTTTGCTGGGGTTGCCAGCTCATAAACTAACAGTCACGTCTATCATATGTAACATCTCCAAACGAAGGGCTGCCTCTTCCGCCGCCATGAATGTCGCCGTTGAAGCCTTCACCCAGTCACCCCGGGCATGGGACCTCCATATTTATATCCCCTGGAGATAGGGTGTCCCAGACGACTGCAACAAAATACTTTTGCTTTGACATTCAGAAACCAACAGCAGGCAGTAGCTTTCACACAGGCGATCCCCATCCACAACTTTGGGAAGTTTGCTTACTATGCAAACTCCCCACCACAGAACCGGACCCACACCCAACCCAGACACAGAACCTAGTAGACCACGAAAAACCCTGACCGCAGTCGTAAAAGGCATTCCCTACGACATAACAGACGACGAGATATTACAAAGCATTCGAGACACATACCCGGAAATAACCCGCGTATCCAGAATAATCAGCCAAAACCGACAGACACTACTTGTAAGAATATTCAGCACATGTATCACGACAATCAACACTATACTTAAAGAAGGCGCCGTCATTGAAAAACAAATTTTCAGGGCGGAGCCTTCAAAGCACACTGACAGACACGTTCCATGCCGACAATGCCAGAAATACGGACATCAAGAAGAAAACTGCACACAACAACCCATATGTTTTCACTGTGGGCATAACTCAGACACGCGACGATGCAACCACCCCATAAGATATAACACACCCTACTGCTCCACCTGCCGACAGAACGGGCACTACACCGGGCAAGTAAAATGCCCGATGTATCCCAGACAACCCCCGACACAACCAGAACACACTGCCAAGACCTACATCTTCCCCCACAACATCCCCACGCCACCTAAACCACAACACGTGACTAACTGGCCCGAGACAAACTACCCTAAGATCCCAGAAACTAAAAAACACATGTCAAAACACGAAACAGTAAATACTTTCCAAGACGTAATATCACAATCAGAACAACAAATCAAGTCCCTGCAAGACCAACTCAAAAACATACAACAAAACATCACAAAATACATACGCGACATCACAAACACGACAATAACACAAATACTCAGTACACTGATACCACCCATATTTCACCACCCACACACAGAGCACGATTTCTACGCAACCTGACACAGATGGCACAAAAGACGCTTAAAAAAGCTATAAACACGACCAGAGTTGGCAACCAACTGGCTATATTCATAAATGAAAACACTTAAAAATGACACACACGAACAATGACAGCACACCAATTACCATAAAAAACATAAGCACACAGTAAACACAAACACACGTACACACACATAACACAAATATAGAGCATACAACACAGACAAAAACTACACATATGAGCTGTTGCAGCAACACACATACATAACTACACAATAGAACAAAATTATCATCTTCTCAGAGGGTAGAAGCCATCACCACACATCCAGGGATGAACACACACACACACCAACCCACACAACCACACCACGAACACACAAGACCACAATAAAACGCACACACGAAAGACTCCTCCGCCACGTAACACGACAAAAATTTCAAAAAACGCGGCTGAAGAGGGACTGTCCCTATAACAGCCAGGGCATGTTGGAAAACATGCCCAAATACCTTTTTCATGCATTCATTCATTCGCTCCTTGTTGGTCCACGGGTCCTTATTACCGTAGCTATTCGGACCAACCCACCATTTCTGCTTGACTCCCCCATCCGCCACCCTCGGGCTTACTCTTAGTGAAAAATTAAATTATAGTGATCATTTATCATTAGGATAAAGAAAGTCTGTGAATGTTGCAAATCATGTATAGTGTTATTCACAAAACATCAAACAAATTTAGAATAATGGCGGAAATAGCCAAGACATAGGCATATTTAGATGTTTACAAAACTAGATATTGCCCAAAAGGCCAAAGTAAGGATAGAAGCTTTGGGGATTTTTAATGGTTCTTAACGCCTGTTCTTCCTATATGCTACGATACAGCCAATGGAGACTGGCGATATATGATTGGAAAACAAATTTCTGGAAGAAAACGTTCCATGCAAAATTTATATTTCCATCATATTCCGCTTGTGGACATCAAAGAAAACCTGAAGGAAAGGAAGGGGAAAAAAAAAAAAAAACACCCCAGCCGAGAATTTGAACCACGGACCTCCTATTCATGAGCCCGTACCTTAACGACCTTGGAAACCGTGTCGGTAGCGTTTGCTGAATGTGAAAACCGACACAGATGACAAAAATCTGAGACAGAAACAGTCCAGGAACTGTCAAAATGTAATTAAATCATAAGCAAGTACGAGTGAATTTTTACCAATGGAAGGACACGCACACACGTAGGTTGTAGCTTTGAGAACCACAGATTTTTTTTTCCCGCTTCCTTCGAACCGATTTCTCCCCCGCACTCCAGTGGAGGGAAAGGGAGAGCTAACAGTAGGAATTTCTAGTTACCCAGCTTAGATGACAAGTGACAATCGCGGAGGCCGTTGAATAGGGTGTAGCTGGGAATTTTATTAAACGTCGGGCTGTCTGCTAGTTCGCACGATAATTGCAATTCGGTGCTGGAATCCCAACAAGAAACGTCAAGAGAGAAAGGCTCCCTTCCTCCTAAGCTAGCTACTATTCAGGCGTGGATGATAACAACCAGAAAGAGCGGAGAAAACGAAAAGAAATAAATCCACCAGACACGTGTACCATGGAACTTCTATAGTAGAGAATGAATTTTTCTCTCTTTTTATCCACTTACACAGTTAGTGTGGTTACGTGTCAGGCTAAGTGAAATTTCAGAGATAAGGCAGTGATGTAAATGATCATTATCTGTGTTCCTTGCTATTACTTCAAGCTGGTACAGAACCTCTTTACCACTGCAAGAATGGGGAACGGTACAGGAAGCACATGCATGGAGGGCGTTTCTTTCTTACGGCGTGTTGCTGCAATGTGGAATTAAAAACGCGTTTATGACTGAATAACTTTAATCACCACACTTTGTATTATTCCTGTCAGGCCAATTCCCACAGTTCTTTGTCGGTCTGGGCGGCTCAGTTGGTTAGAAGCTGGCCTACTGTTCCCAGGATCGTGGGTTCAAAACCGGCCCAGGTCGATGGTTTTTAAGTGTGCTTAAAAACGACAGCTCCATGTCAGTAGATTTACTGGCATATAAAAGAACTCCCGCGGGACAAAATTCCGGCACACCGGCGACGCTGATGTGATCCTGGCAATTGACAGCGTCGTTAAAAAACAAAATAATATTATATTATAAATTCCCTCAGTTCGATACGTTTATACATTCGGGTCAGTATCCCACAATTTGCGAGCTGTTTGGATGAACCGCCTTATTCACTCTTAGACATTTGACAATAAATATTCACAGTTTTTGGGTGCTTTCAACAAGCAAGTTATGTTTCCGAACCGTTGTCAAATTACTAGTGACCTTATGTGTTTCTCCTCAAAATCGTCATATGTCTTACGTTTCCATACAGATTTCCTTTGCTCCTGTTCGTAGACAGAACTTTCTAACATAAATGCAGCTTCTGCATTGGTGAATAAGTATTTATGTAACACCCACATAAATTTTCTCCACGAATTTTAGATATAGGTATACATTCCCATGAGAATTAATACATCAAGGATAAAAGACGTCTCAGGAAAACCCCAGTTTTCGCCTATTTATTGTTGGATATGTATGTCAACTTTACAAAGATTACTTGGACTCCCCGAATATTTCCATCTATTATAAAATAATTTAGACATGTACTCTAAAAACTTATATCAAGTCGGCACTCTTCCTATATAAATTACACTCAAATAACCTTGTAAACACAAAAATCATTTCACAACTAACATGAAATGCACAGATCAGCTTGTAAACACAAAAATTTGTACAGCCAAATAGAAGCATAGTAAATACCTTCGTAAACTAACAAATGGCAAACAAAAGCACTGCCCTCTAGGGAATTTATTGGAGAACTTGTTCAGCTAAGCTACAGTGAATGTTGTTGTTGTTAGCTAATGCTGGATTTCTGACAATGAAGTCATTAATCCTCTTGCTCTCCAATATTTTTCACTGATGATATTGAAGAGAGCAACAGCAGTAATAGTAATCGCTTTTTAGAGAGCACCCTATTTTTATGTTTTGGCGGTCACATCGCTCTCTCACAACCCCCAGAATGTCTGGAGGACCACACCTGTCGTTGGTTTACGGGTCTCACCGACCTGACCGGGAGAGTTATCAAAATAAATTCACCGACCATATCCTCTGATCACCAATCACAGGACGTATTACATGCCATGACAGGTCAGCATGTTAGGGGTTAAGATTTTATAGAGAAATGGAGAGGTTGGAAAAATAAAGACTCCCTAGCCCTCGGGAACCCTAATAGCATCGGGATCAGAAGAGAACAAGAGATGACCAAGGTAAGGTCAGATAGAAAAGTTACAGTGAGGAGCAAAACACCAGTAAGTGGAAGTAATGTTCTGCTCAGCTTGGGTACCTTGTGGTCGCTATTCACATATCCCCCAGACGGAGACCTCTGAGTCTATACAGTGAATGTATAGGCAGCAGAACATATAGCGCCTTGTTTAAACAGAATTTATTACAAACCTCCATGAAATGGAAGCTCATTTGAAAGGCAGAGGTGCACCGCTTTAAAATGGCGTTCAAAATATGTGTTTCACCCTTCCCAGTGTACTAAAACTGCCCACATATTCTTTAAAGTATAGTGCATTTTTTTGCAATACAAATCGATATTTTGTGAAAACAGACTGAAATATCACTTCTGTGTTTCCTTAATCGCAGAAAGAAATTATTGCTAATGTAAACAGTTTGCTCTGTGCACCAGTGGCAGGGTGAAGATATTGATTTACACCACAACCCCATTCTTGAAAACCTCTCCTTGTTTTATCTGTGATGAATGATGGAGGTAAAAATTGCCGAGGAATAATAATAAATGAACTGTCAGTCATTTAATCACCGTAATTTCTCACAGACTGTTGATGGATGATCTCGCGAGGCCAAAGTAATTGTTCCAGATTTTTCACTGTGACATCTCACTTCTACTAGGCCTTTCCTATCTAACTCAGTCATATCGAACTGACGCGAATTAATTTGACACGTTGGTGGTGTTTCCTTTCATTAGGAATGAATTAAACGGATATGTCAATAACCCTTATTACTCATTCCTAATTGCGTTTTCTTTACGTTTTTAAATCTTTCGTGGACAGAAATAGCTTTCAAAATGTGGACGTTGACCGTACGAACAAAAGGAAGTGTTGTATTCCATACAACTGTTAATGCTTATTTTGGGACCTTATGAATCCATAATGAAAGTTCAGAAAGAAATTAAATGATGGCGACCGCATGCGCGCGCGTGTGTGTGTGTGTGTGTGAAAGAGAGAGAGAGAGCGAGAGTGTGTTTGTGTGTGTATGTGTATGCACCCTCTTTTAGGCCGCGCCGTAGCCCAGTGGCTACACCATTCGCTTCTCACTAAAGCAGCCCGGGTTCGAATCCAGGCAACCGCGTGTGGGATTGTGGTGGACGAAGCGCCGCTGGGGCGGGTTTCCTCCGGGTTCTACGGTTTCCCCCGCCATCTCATTCCATCGGTGCTCAATCTATGCACTATCTATGCACGGATTTATATGCACTAAAATTCGTGAAAATATGCGTGCAAAAATGCTCAAAAATGAAGAAAATATGCATTAAAGCTTGAAAATATGCACAGCTTAAAGTATTTTATTTACTCCAAAACAAATAACTTAATAAGCTCCTACCGTCCATATATTGGAGGATATACATGTACCTATATTCACATTAAATTTCACTCCTATTGGTATTGCAACAAATTACAATTTATATATCCAAATTTTCAGATGTAATTTTTTTTCGATTATCAGTTAAAATGTTGTTATACACAGAAAATGTCCTTTCAACTTCACAAGAATTTAGTGGACAGTACTTAAACGCTGCTATTTCTTTAGGTGTGTAATTTTCAAGAGTTTGGAACTCACCTTGTAGAATTCCACTTATGTTTTTAACTGATTTCAAATCTGGATTTCGTTCCTCAATTTTATTCATCTCTCTTAGAATTCTCGCCATTGGCCCTGGTAGCTGGTTGTAAGAGGTTGTGACAGTGTTAAAAAAAACACAACTCACCACGGACGTATTACACTAACTGAATAAATGCTTGGTAAGCTACTCGTAGCCGCTTTAAATCAACTGGATTGTTGAAACTCTATCGGCGTGCGATAGTGACAGATAAAAGTGCGCGTGCATTCTTAACAATACAGTCGGTGCTAATTGTAAACAATGTGGGCTTACATAGCGAAAGAGTGTGTTAGAGAGATTCTTTGGGAGGTTTTGAACTTAAATACCGAGCTTGGCAGTTTAACGCATTTTTGATGAGTTGTGGTGTTCATAGACAGACACAACAGATACAGGCGCGCGCGCACACACACAACGAACTTTATCTAGATTAGCTATATACGGATTTAGTGAATCTTAAAAGGAGTATTTCCGCTGAACTCTAGGCGTTGAAGTTTTGGATAGAGTACAATACCTTCTGTATCCAATGTGTATAATCTGTAGAAACAGTAACAGTCAAAGTGGATCAGTTTATACCAGGTGGCCCATTTCATCCGACATTGGCGTAAGTAGATATCCCTTCGTGTGTTAAAAGAGTTGAAGAACCCAAAGGCGCAATTCTAGTCATAGACACGGCGGTCGCGTGCTCTGACTCAGCGAAGACGTGACCTGAGACTTAGTTGAAGTAGCATGTGTAGTCTGTGATAATAGGCAATAACATTAGAAACAACCGAAAAGGTCTCACACCACTTAGAGGAGTTCGCTTTAGAAACAGACGGGTTATTATTGCACCAGTGGAGCTGTCTATTCAAAGGTAAATACAAGAGATGATGGATGGCATCTGTCTTATACCTGAAGTATGGAGGCGGATTATTCCTAATGGAGGAGGTTACTTCTGAGCACAGCAATAATGCTTTCCTTCATGTTAGTCCAAATTGTTTCATTAATTATTGAATGATTCATGTATATAGATTAATAAAAGATATTGTGGGGTAAAACGTATAAGGATGACTTTTCAAACTACTTCTGTGGTTTAGTTCTCTGAAACGAGCTGTTAAATTTAAGTAGTCATTCCAACATTTTGTTGTATTTTGGCAATTATGCGCTTTGTTGTTTTACTGTTACTTTGAGAATGAATATAGCCGAACACGTCTAAAAGGAATAGCTAAGGTTCTTATCCAGTTATTAAAGTTCGAGTGTCTTTAGATTAAATTAGCTTTTTCAAACAAGCGGTTCTGAACGCATTCCCAAGTTTTAATATACCAGTTAAGTAAGTCCTCAGCACTAGTTCAGAATTTTGTATCGTTGAATCACTTCTTGAACCGCTCTGTAACGACCTTCTCAATTCTACCCTTAAAAATACCTCAGGTAATAAGATGTTTCTTTTTCTGAATACAATAAAAATACACATTTCCTATATTCCCTGTTCCGACTGATTCCGAAAAATCTGAGCATGCTAATAGGCAATACGATTTAGCATGTCCATGATTTACAATTCCTACCCTTGATCAAGAACCGATTTCACTAGTTCAAAGTAGCTCCCAAAATTGTTTGGACAGCAAGTTGGAAATTCAATAACACTTCTGAATTGTCACTTAGCTACTGTTCATACTTAGGTAATTAAGAATTGATTCCACATGGTGTTGATATAAGTGTAGTATTATTTGAGATTCTAAACATAGGATTCTATATAATATAAAACGAAAACTCTACTAGTATGGAACCTGAATTCCGGAAACCACTCAGTGTTCGGGGATGCCCTGCCTTTTCAATTCACGGTGCACTAATACACTAATGTAAGTTAGGCTTATGGTGGGGTCATCGCTGGCTCTATTCCGGAAATTAAGTCGGCTACCGTATTTCATTTACCTATATTATCACGATGAACAACATAGGCACAAAGACGTGTATATTAAAATCCATCGTGAATAATGTGAATCCTTAGGGTGGTTTTCCCTTTTACTATCCAAATCCATCAAGTACTTCATATTCGACAGCTCATTCACCCTGCTTAATGTAATTTAAACCTTGGGGGATGCAGTGCATCAGCGTTAGCGAACGGCTTTTCCATTGTTCGTCATATTAGCATTTTGTTGTGGTAGAGAAGAGAAAGTGCCAGAGGTGTTAGGGGGGAAGGAGGGGTGACGGGGTGAATCCAGACGGCGCGCCGCGGCGCTGGCAGAGCAAGAGACGAAACAGATTATGAGAGCATGCTGGAATTCACGTTATGGGCTGCACCACGGCGCGGCACTTCTCAGAGCAAAATGACATTCTATGCTTGGAACCAGACTTCAAAATCATCCCTTAATACAGCCAATCTATTAGAATTGTAAGATGTATTTCAATTAACATCGTATAATCTAGCAGACTAAGATGCATACACTACTGCAAATATATGTTAGATTCTACAACTTTACCTATGTATTATAATTTATTTTAATTGTTATTCTAGCAATTACTCATCAAATTGATTTTCTAGTGCATTAGTGTCATATATGCTACCATTATATGTTCGCCGATCATTTCCTTATCAGCTGTCCGGTTGTCAGCACGGACAGATGATGCGGTTGCTTGTGCTATGTAAACCCTTCTTACTTGGCCCCACTTATGGTATCTCGGATCGCTCAGATGGCGGCGAGTAACTTCAGGTGATATGCCTGGTGGCTTTCTGTCAACTGTTAGAGACTTCCGCACGTCTCTATGGCAGAACCTTCGCCAACCTATACCGAGTTTGTCGTCTCCCTTCACGTCATACTGCCCATCAAGGGAGTGTTAGCCTCCAATAGATACCCTCCGGGTCGCAGTAGTAGAGGTGTACTCTCCGTTCTAATACCAAATACCTCAAATGCACGCGAAATGGCTTTACTATACATTTTGTTTTAGCTATGCAGAAGCAATAGGAGTTTGAGCAAAATATAAATGTTTAACCTTCTGTTGTATTGCACTCACTCTCTCTTTCTACCAAATTTTGAATCTTTAGAGTTCAAAAACCACTATCGCTATGTCAGTCCTGATAAATGTTTAGAGAAATACTGCAACAGAATTGCAGGAGATATAAAATACAGGTGTACAAAAGCCATTCGTAGTGAAGAGGCTTCTCAGACTAATCTCTGAAAATTCAAGACCTATATTTCACTAATCATGCAAATATCTCAAAAACCGATTGACACTTTCAGAGAATAACAAATAACAGACTTCTCTGTACAAACGAACATATTAAAAACCTTCCCGTTGCATCCTTGAAAGATGCTTAAATATGAATTTTAATATTAACTTGACTGTTGTATTTGATGCAAATTGTTGAGCGCACAAGCGTGCGCACGTTGCTTTTTTTGGAAGGAGCAAACGCTCAGCGGACCCCAAATCATAAATTTCCATTGAAATCTCTATATAAAATTTTTGGAATACGTAACATACCCTGTCGGCCAATAGAAAAGATAAAAAGTATCTAACTTCAACGCTGAATGCTTAAATCATTAACTCGCTAAACTCCAAGGTAGTTTTTCAAAATCATGCATGTGGAAATATGTTATATTATCCTGCATTTGGTACATCGCCACCTATTCTTTGCTAGTTTCCTGAAATTATTGCACATGTGTAACAATAAGTAATTATTTAAGTTTAAGGTAATGGATAAATACCTAAATTAATTTACATAATTTTGGACGCCAAAGCCTATTTTCTTTGTCATAGGAGGCGATGTTTCCACATTTAACATAGTCTGAAGTTTGAATAGGTATATATTTTATTTTCCGGAGAGACATTGAAGCCTAGTAGTGCTCTCACATAATATATTACGTTACATTATTCGTGTATCGGCTGATCATATTTTGATTATAAACCCATATCCAGAATCACTTGGTTCAATCCTTTGCCTTGGAAACCCGAAGCGCGAAAACTATTCTCTTGATTTACAGTAATCAAGTGGGAATGGAAAATGGAGGTTTTGTATACAAATGCAGAATACCCGAGATGGTCCTTTTCTATGATAAAGCCGAACAATGCGAGAGAAGCTTGTCGGCTCAGTCAACAACGTTACAGGTGTCACCCAGCCCACACTATATTGCCATGAGTAGAGAGATATTAAAATGGAACAAGCGGCTTATGTTCCAACAAACATTCCTGTGGGCATCCGTGGCTACGCTGTATACATGAGTTTGAGTTGGATATCACATAATGAAGCAAAGTATACAG